>JAESUZ010005467.1:0-19785 GCA_017311185.1 Proteles cristata cristata
CCGCGAGATCATGACCTAAGCGAAAGTCGGACGCTTAACCGACTAAGCCACCCAGGCACCCCAATCTCTCCTATTTTGAATGACAGGCTTGTTGGATAGAGGATTCTTGGATGCATATTTTTTCTGTTCATCACTTTGAAGATCTCCTGCCATTCCTTTCTGGCCTCCGCGTTTCTGTAGATAGGTCTGTCACCACTCTGATAGGTTACCCTTTGTTTTAGGGCCTTTTTCTCCCTAGCTGCTATCAAAATTCTCTCTTTGTTGTTCTTGTATTTTGCCATTTTCACTATAATATGCCATGCCGATGATCGATTCAAATTACATCTGAGGGGAGTCGCTGAGCCTATTGTATTTCAACGTTTACTTCCTTCCTACAGCAGAAGTTCTCTGCTATAATTTGTTCCAGGACTCTTTCAGCACCTTTCCATCTCTCTTCCTTTTCTGGGATTCCTATGACATGGATATTGTTGCATTTGACTGTATTGCTGAGCTCTCAAACTCTTCTTTCGTGTTCCTGGATCATTGTGTCTCTTTTTTTCCAGTTTCCTCTTTTTCTATAATGGTGTCTTCTAAATCACTTATTCTCCTTTCTGCCTCTTCAATCCATGCATTGGAGGCCTCTAATTTATTATGTATCTCATTTATCGCATTTTTAAATTCATCATGCCTATTTTTATTCTTCATGTTTCTTGTAGCCATAGTTTCTTCAGTGTCCCCTATGCTTTTTTCAAGTCCAGCTATTAATTTTATCATTATTGTTCTAAAATTTTGTTCAGTTATGCTGCTTATATCTGTTTTGAGCAGCTCATTAGCTGTCAATTCTTCTTGGAATTTCTTTGGAGGAGAGCTCTTTTGTTTCGTCATTTTAATTAGCTTTCTGTCTCTTGTTAGTTTCAAAGACTTGTTATGCTCTCTGCACCTGTAAGCACTGCTGTATCCAAGAAAACTCTTTTACTCTCCAGGGCCTATCCTTTCGGAGAGTGTTTTTCCAATGGTATCTTTTGGTCTCTCTCTCTCTCTTTTTTAATGTTTTTATTTATTTCTAGGAGAGAGAGAGAGAGACAGTGTGAGCAGGGGAGGGTCAGAGAGAGAGGGAGTCACAGACTGAAACAGGCTCCAGGCTCTGAGCTGGCAGTCAGCACAGAGCCCGACGCAGGGCTCGAACTCACGAAGCGCGAAATCATGACCTAAGCGAAAGTCGGACGCTTAACCAACTAAGCCACCCAGGCGCCCCTCTTTTGGTCTCTCTTATTTAGGCCTTGGCTATTTTAATTTCCTGCTCGTAGTGATATTTGGGACTCTCCACCATGTGTACTTTGGCTTGTTTCTTGAGGTAGCCCTGGAGAAGAAAACAGACAGACACAGGGGGCAGAGGCACACAAACGCACAGACAAATCCAACTAACATGCAAACTGAGAGGGAAAACGAAAAAGTTAAGAGAAAAGATGGAGGAGGGAAGGTGAATAGTAGAAAATAAAACGATACATAAAAAGGTCAAAGAGGAGAAAAGAAAAGGAAAAAAGAAGAAAACTGATAGACAAAGAATTGTTTAAAGCATATAACCAGATTTCCCAGCTACAATTAAATAGCTGGGTGTATGCAGTGCTTGCTGAATAGATAGAGAAAGAGAGAGAAGACGGGGGGAGGGGGGAAATGAGGTAAAACTGGAAATAGAATGAATAGGCAGAAGGGATAAGAAGCTTTTTTCAAAGAGCTAAAGGGTGGAATTCGGTTGGATAGGTGAGAGAAGGAGGCTGGTGTTATCCAGAGAAAGTATATAGTCTAATTACTCCTGAGAGAAAGAGATGAAAGGTCGGTAATTGTAGAACTTAGATCTACAGAATGGACTAAATGTGACTGTTTAAGCAAGCAGGTGAGCAGGTTAATCAGGTTAGTGTTCCACGGGGAAAAAAAAGGGGGAGGTTGAGGGCAGCTCTCAAGCAGGGATGGCCGTGGTGTGATCCAATGCATCAGGTGGGACTTCTGTCTTGGTGGTTGTGGGGAAGAGAGTGGTAGCACTCCAGTCCCTTCTTGAACCAAGCACTGCACCTCGCTTTTTTGGGTGTGTAAACTCCCCGTGCTGGGGGCGCAGCCAAAGTTGGTTGTGCTCTTTAACCCAGGTCAGGCCTAGTTTCCAAATCCCAGTCCGCCCGCCCCACTGAAATTGCTGTAGACACAACCTCGCAGGTGATCCCCTCGGGGCAATTCCAAGCATCTTGCCTAGCCCTGGGGATGGAGCCAGAATTGCTGCTCCCTTCTCCTGGGTCAGGTTGGCGAGCATGGGAGGGGGTTTGCCTGCGGGGCGCTCCAGGCCCGCTGGAGAGAGGGAAACCAGGTCCCTCTGTGTCTTGTCACCCGAAACCCGAACTTGCTGGCAAATCTCCCAGTTTTTAAGCTCTTCGACTTCCCTCTACGGTTCCAGCCAGCCAGGAGTCCGGAGGCCCAGTACGTGCGCGCGGTTCCTCCAGGAGTCCAGCCAGCCAGGAGCACAATGACGAGGTAGGCGCACAGCTCCTCTAAGGGTCCAGCCCGTGAGGAGCACAAAGAAATGGTCTGCACGCACCCCTACCTGGACAAGTTGTCACGTGGGGACCTGCCGTGCAGGGATTTGGTGCGCAGAGTCCTTCTATTCCCCGAGTGGAGGTTTTTCTGTTTTCTAGCGACAGGGACAGGGTCTTGAGCGGTTTCAGACTCTCTCTTTTTCCCCTCTCACTCCCCACAGAGGGGGATCATCCCCGTCCCTGGAGTCTCCAATCCTGGCCCAATTTTATCTTCCCAGTTCGCACTCACGTTAGAGGGCTTTCTCAGTGGATTCTGTGTCCTTTTTTTCCCAATCTCTTGGATTCTGTAAGGTTTCCTATGGCTTCAGATCTTTTCCGTGTGAGATATGGGGGCGAGTGCAATGTACGGAGCTCCCTACTTCACTGCCATCTTGCTCCACAACCAAAATCTTTTTTAACTTATTATATAGTAAATTTTTTTTTCTTCTACATGTGTGGGTTTTTGTATTGATGATCAAAATCAGTATACAGAACTGTTGTATCTTTTGTACTTTACCTCCTCAATATTTCCTTACCTCTTTACAGTCATATCCTAGACATGGTAGTCACTAATTTATTTTCTCTATTTCTATGGTTTTGTCCTTTCAGGATGTTAGATAAATTAAATCATACAGTATGTAACTCTTAGGCTATTTCACTAAGCATCATTCCATTGAGTTACATTGAGGTTATAGCTTGAATGAATAGTCTCTCTTTTATTGCAGGATAGTATTCCATTCTGTGGATGCACCACCATTTATTTATGCATTCATCGATTGAATGGCATTTGTGTTGTTTCCAGTTTTTGGCTATTATGAATAAAACTGCTATGAACATTCATCTATAGGCTTCTCTGCAGACCTAAGATTTTCCATAGCAGGAATCAGCAAAATTTTTCTTAAAGTGTCACATAATATACTTTTTAGATTTCAGAGCCATACAGTTTCTGTCACAGAATATGCATCTTGATTACTGTAGCTTAAATTAATGAGTGTGGCTGTGTTCCCATGAAGCTTATAAAATTGGCCTTTGGCCATTGGGTCATATTTTTTTCTGATCCTTGCTATACAGTAAATATTCATTTAATTAAGTTTTGCTATATTGTGTGGTGAGTGTATGTTTAATTTAAAAGAAACTGCCTGTGGGGCACCTGGGTGGCTCTGTCAGTTGAGCCTCCAACTTCGGTTCAGGTCATGATCTCACGGTTCACGGGTTCGAGCCCCGCTTTGGGCTCTGTGCTGACAGCTAGCTCAGATCCTGGAGCCGGTTTCAGATTCTGTGTCTCCCTCTCTCTATGACCCTCCCCTGCTCATGCAGTCTCTCTCTCTCAAAGATAAATAAAACATTAACTTTTTAAAAAAATAAATAAACTGCCTAAATATTTCCCCAAGTTTAGGGATCATTTTATATTCCTGAAAGAAATGCATAGGACATCCTGTTACTCTGCATCCTTATGAGTACTTGGTATAGTCAGTATGTTTTACTTTAGCCATTTAAAATTTTTAATGTTTATTTATTTTTGAGAGAGAGAGAGCGAGCAAGTAGGTGAGGCAGATATAGGGGGAGAGAGAAGCAGGCTGTGCCGATGGCTCAGATCCTGATGTGGGACTCAAATCCATGAACTGTGAGATCACGACCTGAGTGGAAGTCAGATGCTTACTTGACTCAGTCACCCAGGCAACCCTTACTTTAGCCATTTTTAAAAGTGTGTGCATAACCCAACCAGAAAATTAACAAGAAAACAATGACATTTAATAACACACTAGACCAGATGTACTTAACAGATATATTTGGAACATTTTATCCTAAAACAGATGCTTACACATTCTTTTCAAGTGCAGGTGGAACATTCTCCAGTATAGATCACATACTAGGTCACAAATCAGCCCTCAACCAATATAAAAAGATCAAGATCATTCTGTGCATATTTATAGAACTGGAAGTCAACCACAAGAAAAAAAAGTTTTTAAGACCACAAAGACATAGAGGTTAGGGGCTATTGGCTCCGACACCTAAGTGTCTAACTTTTTATTTCGGCTCAGGTCATGATCTCGTGTTTTTTGGGATCAAACCCTGTGTTTGGCTTTGTGCTGACAGTGTGGAGACTGCTTGGGATTCTGTTTCTTCCCTATGCCCCCCCCCCATCTTTCAAAATAAATAACTAACATTTTAAAAAGAGCATCCTACTAAAGAATGAATGGGTCATTCAGGAAATTAAAGAGGTAATAAAAAAGTACATGGAAGCAAATAAAAATGAAAACATGGCAGTCCAAAATCTTTGGAATATAGCAAAGACAGTCCTAAAATAAAAGTATATTGCAATATAGGCTTACTTTAAGAAGCAAGAAAAGCGTCAAATACCCAACCTAACTTTACACCTAAAGGAGCTAGAAAAGGAAGAGCAAATAAACCTTAAAGCCAGCAGAAGAAGGGAAATAATAAAGATTAGAGCAGAAATTGAAGATATAGAAACAAAGAAACTAACAAGCAAACAAACTCCCCCCCAGTGGATTTAAATATGAAACTGTAAAGCATGAAAATCAAGAGGAGAACATAGACACCAACCTCTTTGACCTCAGCCATAGCAACTTCTTACTAGACACATCACTGGAGGCAATGGAGACAACAGCAAAAATAAACTTTTGAGACTTTATCAAGATTAAAATCTCCTACACAGTGAAGGAAAAAATCAACAAAACTAAAATTCAGCTTACAGAATGAAAGAAGACATTTGCAAATAACCTATCTGATAAAGGCTAATATCCAAAATCTCTAATGTGCTTCTCAAACTCAGAACCTAAAACAAATAATCCAGTTAAGAAATGGCCAGAATACATGAATAGACATTTTTCCAAAGAAGACATCCAGATGACTAAAAGACACATGAACAGATGCTCATCGAGGAAATACAAATCAAAACCACAATGTGTTGCCACCACAAACATGTCAACACAACTAAAATTACCCACACAAGAAACCACAGATATTGCTGAGTATGAGGAAAAATGGGAAGCCTTTTGTGGGAATGGAAACTGGTGCAGTTACTTGAAAACGTGGAGGTTTCTCAAAAAGTTAAAATAGAATCACCTTACATGCCAGCAATTGCATTACTAGTTAGTTACCCAACGGACACAAAAATACTGATTCAACAGATTACATACATCCTAATGTTTATAGCAGCATTTTCAAAAATACCCAAACTATGGGAAAAGTCTAAATGCATTTTGACTGATGAATGGATGTGTGTGTGTGTGTGTGTGTGTGTGTGTGTGTGTGTGTGTGTATAATAGAATATTACTGTTCCATCAAAAAGAATTAAAACTTACCAATTGCAAAAATGTGGATGCAGGGGTGCCTGGGTGGCTTAGGCAGTTAAGCGTCCGACTTTCGCTTAGGTCATGATCTCGTGGTTCGTGGGTTTGAGCGCCACGTTGGGCTCTGTGCTGACTGGCAGCTCAGAGCCTGGAGCCTGTTTCAGTCTGTGACTCCCTCTCTCTCTGACCCTCTCCTGCTCACGCTGTCTCTCTCTCTCTCCTAGAAATAAATAAAACATTAAAAAATTTTTTAAAAATGTGGATGGAAATATGGTGTATCATGAAAATGAAATAAGTCAGAGAAAGACAGATATCACAGGATTTCATTCATATGTAGAATTTAAGAAACAAAGCAGATGAATAATTGGGAGGTGGGGAGAAGAAGAGAGAGAGAAAGAAATCATAAGAGACTCTTAAAGACAGAAAACAAACAGAGTGGGCACTGAGCCTCTCAAGCACCCCCATTTTAAGTTAATTTTTATATATGGTGTGAGTATTTCAGGCTTTATTTTGCTTTGTTTTTAGTGTTGTTGTATGACAATTGTTCTAACACCATTTGCTTATACATTGAATTCTTCTTGGATATTTGTGGAAAACCAAATAGACATTTTTATGTGGATGTGTTTCTATTTTTTTCTTTTATACATTATTGTCAAGTTGGTTTCCATATGACACTCAGAGCTCATCCCAACAAGTGCCCTCCTCCCTGCCCATCGTCCCTTCTCTGGTCCCCCACCCCCATCAGCCCTCAGTTTGTTCTCAGTATGCAAGAGTCTCTCATGGTTTGCCTCCCTCCCTCTCCCCAACTATTATTCCCCAACCCCTCCCCCATGGTCCTCTGTTAAGTTTCTTCTGTTCCACTTATAAGTGAAAACATATGGTATCTGTCTTTCTCAGCCTGACTTACTTCACTTAGCATAACACCCTCCAGTTCTATCCAGGTTGCTACAAATGACCAGATTTCATCCTTTCTCATTGCCATATAGTGTTCCATTGGATAGATAAACCACATCTTCTTGATCCATTCATCGGTTGATGGACACTTAGGCTCTTTCCATGATTTGGCTATTGTTGAGAGTGCTGCAATTAACATTGGGGTCCATGTGCCCCTGTGCTTCAGCACTCCTGTATTCCTTGGATAAATTCCTAGCAGCGCTATTCCTGGGTCATAGGGGAGTTCTATTCTTAATTTTTTGAGGAACCTCCACATTGTTTTCCAGAGGGGCTGCACCATGTTACATTCCCACCAACAGTGTATGAGGGTGCCCGTTTCTCCGCATCCTCGCCAGCATCTAGAGTCCTCTGATTTGCTCATTTTAGCCACTCTCACTGTCGTGAGGTGGTATCTCAGTGTGGTTTTGATTTGTATTTCCCTGATGAGGAGGGATGCTGAGCATCGTTTCATGTGTCTGTTGGCCATCTGGATGTCCTCTTTGCAGAAGTGTCTTTTCATGTCTTCTGCCAATTTCCTCACTGGATTGTTTGTTTTTCAGGTGTGGAGTTTGGTGAGTTCCTTATAGATTTTGGAAACTAGCCCTTTATCCGCTATGTCATTTGCAGCTATCTTCCCATTCCAACAGTTGCCTATTAGTTTTATTGATTGCTTTATTTGCCATGCAGAAGTTTTCTTTCTTGATGAGGTCCTAATAGTTCATTTTTTTCTCTTGATTCTCTAGCCTTTGTGGATATGTTGAGTAAGAAATTGCTGTGGTTGAGTTCAGGTGGTTGTTTTCTGCTTTCTCCCTCTAGGGTTTCCTGTCTCACATTCAGGTCCTTCATCCATTTTGAGTTTATTTTTATGTATGGTATAAGAAAGTGATCTAGTTTCATTTCTTTGCACATTGCTGTCCAGTTCTTTAAGCACCATCTGTTAAGGAGGCTGTCTTTTTCCCACTGGATACTTTTTCCTGCTTTGTCAAAGATTAATTGACCATCCATTTGTGGGTCTAATTCTGAGGACCACTGGCCTCTGTGTCTGTTTTTGTGCCAATTCCATACTATCTTGATGATTACAGCTTTGTAGTAGAGGATAAAGTTTGGGATTGTGATCACTCCTGTTTTGGTTTTCTTCTTCAACATTACTTTGGCTATTTGGGGTCTTTTGTGGTTCCATACAAATTTGAGGATAGTTAGTTCTAGCTTTGAGAAGAATGCTGGTGCAGTTTTGATTGGGATTGCGTTGAATCTGTAGATTGCTTTGGGTAGAATTGACATGTTAACAATACTTATTCTTCTGATCCACGAGCATGGGGTGTTTTTCCATTTCTTTGTGTTTTCTTCAATTTCCGTCAAAAATTTGCTATAGTTTTCATCATACAGATCTCATATATCTTTGTTTAGGTTTATTCCTAGGTATTTTATGGGTTTGTGTGTGTGTGTGTGTGTGTGTGTGTGTGTGTGTGCAATTGTGAATCTGATCAGTTTCTTGATTTCTCTTTCTGTTGCTTCATTATTGGTGTATGAAAATGCAACTGATTTCTGTACGTTGATTTTCTAATCTGTGACTTTGCTGAATTCATGGATCAGGTCAAGTAGGCTTCTGGTGGAGTCTGTTGGGTTTTCTATGTAGGGTATCATATCCTCTGCCAAAAGTGAAAGTTTGAGTACTTCTTTGCCAATTCGGATACCTTTTGTTTCATTTTGTTGTCTGATTGCTGATGCTAAGACTTCCAGCACTGTGTTAAACAACAATGGAAAGAGTGGACATCCCTGTCATATTGCTGATCTCAAGGAAAAAGCTCTCAGTTTTTCCCCATTGAGGCTGATATTAGCTGTGGCCCTCTCATAAATGGCTTTTATGATGTTTAAGTAAGTTCCTTCTATCCCGACTTTCTGGAGGGTCTTTAATAAGAAAGGATGCTGTCTTTTCTCAAATGCTTTTTCTGCATTTATTGACAGAATCATGTGTTTTTTTATCTTTATGATTGTTAATGCAATGTATCACATTGATTGATTTGCGAATATTGAACCAGCCCTATAACCCTGGAATGAATCCCACTTGAATATGGTGGATAGTTCTTTTTATGTGCTGTTGAATTCAATTTACTACTATCTTGTTGAGGATTTTTGTATCCATATTCATCACGGCTATTGGCCTATAGTTCTCTTTTTTTGCTGAGTCTCTGTGTGGTTTGGTAATCAAAGACATGCTGCCTTGGTAGAATAAGTCTGGAAGTTTTCCTTCCACTTCTAATTTTTGGAGTAGCTTGAGAAGATTAGGTATGAGCTCTGATTTAAATGTCTGGTAGAATTCCCCAGGGAAGCCATCTAGCCCAGGGATCTTATTTGTTGAAAGATTATTGAACACTGATCCAATTTCTTCAGAAGTTATGGGTCTGTTCATAAGAACAAAGGATGCACATGAGCAGGGAACAGGCAGACAGAGGGAGAGAGAGAATATGAAGTATGCTTTCAGTGTGAGAAGTTGGCAATGGAAAGGATCTGAGAGTTCCACTGGCTCAGAGGCATGGCTATGCATGGGCAAAGGCTGCTGAAGGACGACAAGCCATCGAATTATCCCAGGGAGCTCCCCAAACATCCTGTTCTGTGTGCTGGCATCCCAATGTATGCTTGTATACATAATGAAAATATCAACAGCATTGCTTGAAAATGCTAAACAAAATGAATAAAAACTCATTATAGTATTATTGAAATTGAGATCCATCATGTTGTAGCCACCACTGAGGCTAAGCTTGAGAAAGATTCTTCCCTTGGTCATATTGTGGAAATTCCTACCCCAGATAATGCCTTAGCACAGGAGAGACTAGTAGGGGCTAAGTGTCTGAAAACCCAAACCCTTTATTGGAAGTGTGTCCAAAAATCACAGGTACTAAGATGAAAAAATGAACTTAAAGTTTCAGTGGCTAGTTAAAAAAAAAAAAGCCCCAAAATTTCAATGGTATGGATATGATAAAGAATGAGGAGACGATAGCGGGTTTTCTGGTACAGTATAGCCCCAGACAGCACTGTTGGAGAGAAAAACCTCACCAGATAAACACCCATTCCGAGCAATCGAACATTACACCACAACACAGTCAGGAACACGCCCTTACTCCTGCCGTCACTTACAGGATAAGCATGCTGCCAATACGCATGGCAGAACGAAAATACAGAGGGACTCGACAGGCAGATGCAGGGGATATTCCCAACGCGGCCAGCAGGGACCAGGTCATGTGTCTCACATGTCCTTGTGATTGCAAAACCCTACTCACGAGAAGGTGTCACCGCAGGAGGGTGGTCGGCCACGAGGGGAGGGACGCCCTGTGCGTGGGACGTGGGAAAAGGCCTCATCCACCGCTGCGGGATGCATTCTTGCAGAGGCAAATCGATGCTGGTGACTGTCCGAGCAGATGTGGTGGTGTGGCCGCCTCAGAGGGCACTGCGTTGGCTTCTGCCCTGTCGCCTGTGTGGAGGCCTGCCAGCCTTCGTGGGGGCGAGCTCGCTTGTCGTAGGATCCGTGGGCTTCCATCTCCCTCGCGGCCCCCTTCCCCGTGCGTCCCGGCGGCGGCAGAGGGTGCGTGCAGAGGTCGGCGTGCGCTGCTCGGCCCAGGGTGGCTCTGGCAGAGTGAGCTCGGGTACCTTCGTGGCCCCTCGGGGTCAAAGCAGGCTCTCTGCTTGGCAAGGGCCCCGATCCTGTGGCGTCGTGTGGCGGGAAGCGAGCGCACGGATCTGCGCCCCCGGCACGCTCTTGCTGGGCCCGAGGCCCGCAAGGCTCTCCGGCCTCCCCCCGCCTCCGCCGAGCCCCGCCCCCACCCCCGAACACCGACCCTCCACGCACGGACAGGCGCACGCTCCTGCTTCCGTCGTCCCCTACAGGACGAGCACGCTGCCCGTCCGCCAGCAGCCCGCAGGGACAGAGGGACAGGACAGGCAGACGCAGGGGCTCTTCCCGCCGTGGCCAGCGGGGCACCTGGTCACGCGTCTCACATGTCCGTGCGATCGCTCCACCCTCCTCAGGTGCAGGGGCCACCGCAGGCGCGCCGTCGGCCACGAGGAGGAGGCCTCGCTGTGCGCCGAGGGACGGCGGCCGGTCGGACCCCCGGGAGTCGTGCGGCCCGGGACGGGCCTCGTGCCGACGGGATCGCTGCGACGGTAAGCCTTCCTTCGTGTCAGCTTCTGTCAGCTTCTGCCAGTGGCTCTAGAGATTCCCGGGCCAGACCGGAAGGCCGCCAGGGCACGGGTGCCCGAGGGACTGCGGGGATCGGCCCCAAGGGCGGCCCGACAGTCCCTCGTGGCGCAGTGGCGTGGCTCGGCACGGTCCGGGCCGCCGCAGGACCCTGGGGCCATCGGCTCGGCCCTGAGAGCCGCCAGGCCCGCGGGGCTCAGTTGGCCCGGCGGCCCCGCATGTGCTCGGATCGATGATGACTCCCTCAACAGCATTCCTTGGAAAAGCTGAACAAAATGAGTGAGAACTCCCTACCGTCGTTCTCATCGAAACTGAGGTCCGGCACGTTGTCCGCCCCAGGGCAGGTAAGCGTGAGGGACAGCAGCTTCCCCGGGGTCCCACTCCTTCCCCCACCGACAGCGGCGGCCTCCGCCCGGGAGAGCCCCTCGGAGGGCTCCGGTCCAGGGAGCCGTGTCTCCATCTCGGCAGGCTGTGCAACGCTGGCAGGTCCCGAGAGCCATGGCCGGGGCCTGGGGTCGGCTCACGCAGCCCGTCCCCAAGGCCCAGGGTTCCGGTGGCGTGGCTTGGGCGCCGGGCCCGGGCTCCGAAGGAACGGGCCCCTGTGGGTCCACAGGGACCATGAGGGGCATGGCTGTCGGCGGTGTACGTGAGGTGGCCGAGCGTGGGAAGCTTCCGGGGCTTGGGGGCAGCCCGCGCCCGAGGCCGCGGCCGTCCCCGGACGGGCCCTTTCAGTCACTGGCGGCCTCGCAGTGGCCCCTGGCCGGCGGCATTGCGCCGAGATCTGAGGCCAGTGTGCGGCACGTGCCACCTTCAGCAGGCCTGCCGGCCGACACACGACGGAGCCGGCCCTGGCCGTGCTCTGGGCCCAGGGACAGAGTCAAGGCCGCCGTGCCGGAGGTTGGTCGGGGCAGTAATGGCCGGGCCGGGCGAGGAAGGCACGCCGGCTGACGACGCCACGCACCCTCGCGGCGCTCGGACCGCTAGCGTTCCCAGGTGCGATGTGGGTTCGACGGAGGCCTCGGGCCCTGGCCCCGGGATGGCCAAGCGTGGATCCCAGGCGCCGGCTTCAGACTGCACGGGTGGAGCGCCACGCTCCGTGTCCTGTGTCCCTGCTGGCCCCTGCGTCCCCGAGTACGAGCGCACCCTGGGGGTGACCTCCGTGCCTTCAGGCGGGGCCCTGGACCAAGACCTCTCAAGGGCCTTGCCGGCCCTGGACGCCTTGTGTCCTCGGGTGTGGATTTGGGGAGCGAAAGTGTCATGAGCCCCGGCGGGCCCCTTGCGCTCGGGCGCAGGGGTCTGACCTCCTCCCCACAGCCCCCCGACCCGGCTGCGCCGGACAAGCCTGCGGCGTGGCCTGCCAGCCGCGCGGGGGCCTGAGAGCTCCGAGACGGGGCACCCCTGGGAGCTTGGCAGAGGTCGGCCTTCCCTGGTGTAGGAAACTAGGTGGCTGCCGCCCGGGGGCTGCATGCCCTGGAGCTCCTCGGTGAGGGCCATGAAGGTGTCCCTGGGACGTGGGAGGGGGCCTCGTGCCCCGCCCCAGCCCTCATCGCTGGGGAGGCCGCTCGGCGCTACTGGCGGCCCGAGCCGCCGCACCCTGCCCCCGACGTACGAGTCCGACGTGGGTCGGGGGCCGCAGGGCCTTCGACGTCAAGGCACGGGCCCCCGCAGAGCAGGCTGCGGAGCGCTTTGCCCGTTTCCTTGCCGTTGGCGCCCTCAAGCACCCCGGCCGCGGCCACGCCCATCCGCTGGGCCCGGGGTGCCGGTGGTTCGGTCGGCGCTGGCGCCGGCTCTCCAAGGGGCACGGATCGTGCCGCCTAGCATCACGCGTCCCTCTGGCAGGGGGAGGGGAAGGCGCAGATGTGGGGGTGTGGCCGCCTCAGAGGGCTCTGCGTTGGCCTCTGCCCTGTCGCCTGTGTGGAGGCCTGCCAGCCTTCCTGGGGGCCAGCTCGCTTGTCGTAGGATCCGTGGGCTTCCATCTCCCTCGCGGCCCCCTTCCCCGTGCGTCCCGGCGGCGGCAGAGGGTGCGTGCAGAGGTCGGCGTGCGCTGCTCGGCCCAGGGTGGCTCTGGCAGAGTGAGCTCGGGTACCTTCGTGGCCCCTCGGGGTCAAAGCAGGCTCTCTGCTTGGCAAGGGCCCCGATCCTGTGGCGTCGTGTGGCGGGAAGCGAGCGCACGGATCTGCGCCCCGGCACGCTCTTGCTGGGCCCGAGGCCCGCAAGGCTCTCCGGCCTCCCCCCGCCTCCGCCGAGCCCCGCCCCCACCCCCGAACACCGACCCTCCACGCACGGACAGGCGCACGCTCCTGCTTCCGTCGTCCCCTACAGGACGAGCACGCTGCCCGTCCGCCAGCAGCCCGCAGGGACAGAGGGACAGGACAGGCAGACGCAGGGGCTCTTCCCGCCGTGGCCAGCGGGGCACCTGGTCACGCGTCTCACATGTCCGTGCGATCGCTCCACCCTCCTCAGGTGCAGGGGCCACCGCAGGCGCGCCGTCGGCCACGAGGAGGAGGCCTCGCTGTGCGCCGAGGGACGGCGGCCGGTCGGACCCCCGGGAGTCGTGCGGCCCGGGACGGGCCTCGTGCCGACGGGATCGCTGCGATGGTAAGCCTTCCTTCGTGTCAGCTTCTGTCAGCTTCTGCCAGTGGCTCTAGAGATTCCCGGGCCAGACCGGAAGGCCGCCAGTGCACGGGTGCCCGAGGGACTGCGGGGATCGGCCCCATGGGCGGCCCGACAGTCCCTCGTGGCGCAGTGGCGTGGCTCGGCACGGTCCGGGCCGCCGCAGGACCCTGGGGCCATCGGCTCGGCCCTGAGAGCCGCCAGGCCCGCGGGGCTCAGTTGGCCCGGCGGCCCCGCATGTGCTCGGATCGATGATGACTCCCTCAACAGCATTCCTTGGAAAAGCTGAACAAAATGAGTGAGAACTCCCTACCGTCGTTCTCATCGAATCTGAGGTCCGGCACGTTGTCCGCCCCAGGGCAGGTAAGCGTGAGGGACAGCAGCTTCCCCGGGGTCCCACTCCTTCCCCCACCGACAGCGGCGGCCTCCGCCCGGGAGAGCCCCTCGGAGGGCTCCGGTCCAGGGAGCCGTGTCTCCATCTCGGCAGGCTGTGCAACGCTGGCAGGTCCCGAGAGCCATGGCCGGGGCCTGGGGTCGGCTCACGCAGCCCGTCCCCAAGGCCCAGGGTTCCGGTGGCGTGGCTTGGGCGCCGGGCCCGGGCTCCGAAGGAACGGGCCCCTGTGGGTCCACAGGGACCATGAGGGGCATGGCTGTCGGCGGTGTACGTGAGGTGGCCGAGCGTGGGAAGCTTCCGGGGCTTGGGGGCAGCCCGCGCCCGAGGCCGCGGCCGTCCCCGGACGGGCCCTTTCAGTCACTGGCGGCCTCGCAGTGGCCCCTGGCCGGCGGCATTGCGCCGAGATCTGAGGCCAGTGTGCGGCACGTGCCACCTTCAGCAGGCCTGCCGGCCGACACACGACGGAGCCGGCCCTGGCCGTGCTCTGGGCCCAGGGACAGAGTCAAGGCCGCCGTGCCGGAGGTTGGTCGGGGCAGTAATGGCCGGGCCGGGCGAGGAAGGCACGCCGGCTGACGACGCCACGCACCCTCGCGGCGCTCGGACCGCTAGCGTTCCCAGGTGCGATGTGGGTTCGACGGAGGCCTCGGGCCCTGGCCCCGGGATGGCCAAGCGTGGATCCCAGGCGCCGGCTTCAGACTGCACGGGTGGAGCGCCACGCTCCGTGTCCTGTGTCCCTGCTGGCCCCTGCGTCCCCGAGTACGAGCGCACCCTGGGGGTGACCTCCGTGCCTTCAGGCGGGGCCCTGGACCAAGACCTCTCAAGGGCCTTGCCGGCCCTGGACGCCTTGTGTCCTCGGGTGTGGATTTGGGGAGCGAAAGTGTCATGAGCCCCGGCGGGCCCCTTGCGCTCGGGCGCAGGGGTCTGACCTCCTCCCCACAGCCCCCCGACCCGGCTGCGCCGGACAAGCCTGCGGCGTGGCCTGCCAGCCGGGCGGGGGCCTGAGAGCTCCGAGACGGGGCACCCCTGGGAGCTTGGCAGAGGTCGGCCTTCCCTGGTGTAGGAAACTGGGTGGCTGCCGCCCGGGGGCTGCATGCCCTGGAGCTCCTCGGTGAGGGCCATGAAGGTGTCCCTGGGACGTGGGAGGGGGCCTCGTGCCCCGCCCCAGCCCTCATCGCTGGGGAGGCCGCTCGGCGCTACTGGCGGCCCGAGCCGCCGCACCCTGCCCCCGACGTACGAGTCCGACGTGGGTCGGGGGCCGCAGGGCCTTCGACGTCAAGGCACGGGCCCACGCAGAGCAGGCTGCGGAGCGCTTTGCCCGTTTCCTTGCCGTTGGCGCCCTCAAGCACCCCGGCCGCGGCCATGCCCATCCGCTGGGCCCGGGGTGCCGGTGGTTCGGTCGGCGCTGGCGCCGGCTCTCCAAGGGGCACGGATCGTGCCGCCTAGCATCACGCGTCCCTCTGGCAGGGGGGAGGGGAAGGCGCAGATGTGGGGGTGTGGCCGCCTCAGAGGGCTCTGCGTTGGCCTCTGCCCTGTCGCCTGTGTGGAGGCCTGCCAGCCTTCCTGGGGGCCAGCTCGCTTGTCGTAGGATCCGTGGGCTTCCATCTCCCTCGCGGCCCCCTTCCCCGTGCGTCCCGGCGGCGGCAGAGGGTGCGTGCAGAGGTCGGCGTGCGCTGCTCGGCCCAGGGTGGCTCTGGCAGAGTGAGCTCGGGTACCTTCGTGGCCCCTCGGGGTCAAAGCAGGCTCTCTGCTTGGCAAGGGCCCCGATCCTGTGGCGTCGTGTGGCGGGAAGCGAGCGCACGGATCTGCGCCCCGGCACGCTCTTGCTGGGCCCGAGGCCCGCAAGGCTCTCCGGCCTCCCCCCGCCTCCGCCGAGCCCCGCCCCCACCCCCGAACACCGACCCTCCCCGCACGGACAGGCGCACGCTCCTGCTTCCGTCGTCCCCTACAGGACGAGCACGCTGCCCGTCCGCCAGCAGCCCGCAGGGACAGAGGGACAGGACAGGCAGACGCAGGGGCTCTTCCCGCCGTGGCCAGCGGGGCACCTGGTCACGCGTCTCACATGTCCGTGCGATCGCTCCACCCTCCTCAGGTGCAGGGGCCACCGCAGGCGCGCCGTCGGCCACGAGGAGGAGGCTTCGCTGTGCGCCGAGGGACGGCGGCCGGTCGGACCCCCGGGAGTCGTGCGGCCCGGGACGGGCCTCGTGCCGACGGGATCGCTGCGACGGTAAGCCTTCCTTCGTGTCAGCTTCTGTCAGCTTCTGCCAGTGGCTCTAGAGATTCCCGGGCCAGACCGAAAGGCCGCCAGGGCACGGGTGCCCGAGGGACTGCGGGGATCGGCCCCAAGGGCGGCCCGACAGTCCCTCGTGGCGCAGTGGCGTGGCTCGGCACGGTCCGGCCCGCCGCAGGACCCTGGGGCCATCGGCTCGGCCCTGAGAGCCGCCAGGCCCGCGGGGCTCAGTTGGCCCGGTGGCCCCGCATGTGCTCGGATCGATGATGACTCCCTCAACAGCATTCCTTGGAAAAGCTGAACAAAATGCGTGAGAACTCCCTACCGTCGTTCTCATCGAATCTGAGGTCCGGCACGTTGTCCGCCCCAGGGCAGGTAAGCGTGAGGGACAGCAGCTTCCCGGGGTCCCACTCCTTCCCCCACCGACAGCGGCGGCCTCCGCCCGGGAGAGCCCCTCGGAGGGCTCCGGTCCAGGGAGCCGTGTCTCCATCTCGGCAGGCTGTGCAACGCTGGCAGGTCCCGAGAGCCATGGCCGGGGCCTGGGTCGGCTCACGCAGCCCGTCCCCAAGGCCCAGGGTTCCGGTGGCGTGGCTTGGGCGCCGGGCCCGGGCTCCGAAGGAACGGGCCCCTGTGGGTCCACAGGGACCATGAGGGGCATGGCTGTCGGCGGTGTACGTGAGGTGGCCGAGCGTGGGAAGCTTCCGGGGCTTGGGGGCAGCCCGCGCCCGAGGCCGCGGCCGTCCCCGGACGGGCCCTTTCAGTCACTGGCGGCCTCGGAGTGGCCCCTGGCCGGCAGCATTGCGCCGAGATCTGAGGCCAGTGTGCGGCACGTGCCACCTTCAGCAGGCCTGCCGGCCGACACACGACGGAGCCGGCCCTGGCCGTGCTCTGGGCCCAGGGACAGAGTCAAGGCCGCCGTGCCGGAGGTTGGTCGGGGCAGTAATGGCCGGGCCGGGCGAGGAAGGCACGCCGGCTGACGACGCCACGCACCCTCGCGGCGCTCGGACCGCTAGCGTTCCCAGGTGCGATGTGGGTTCGACGGAGGCCTCGGGCCCTGGCCCCGGGATGGCCAAGCGTGGATCCCAGGCGCCGGCTTCAGACTGCACGGGTGGAGCGCCACGCTCCGTGTCCTGTGTCCCTGCTGGCCCCTGCGTCCCCGAGTACGAGCGCACCCTGGGGGTGACCTCCGTGCCTTCAGGCGGGGCCCTGGACCAAGACCTCTCAAGGGCCTTGCCGGCCGTGGACGGCTTGTGTCCTCGGGTGTGGATTTGGGGAGCGAAAGTGTCATGAGCCCCGGCGGGCCCCTTGCGCTCGGGCGCAGGGGTCTGACCTCCTCCCCACAGCCCCCCGCCCCGGCTGCGCCGGACAAGCCTGCGGCGTGGCCTGCCAGCCGCGCGGGGGCCTGAGAGCTCCGAGACGGGGCACCCCTGGGAGCTTGGCAGAGGTCGGCCTTCCCTGGTGTAGGAAACTAGGTGGCTGCCGCCGGGGGGCTGCATGCCCTGGAGCTCCTCGGTGAGGGCCATGAAGGTGTCCCTGGGACGTGGGAGGGGGCCTCGTGTCCCGCCCCAGCCCTCATCGCTGGGGAGGCCGCTCGGCGCTACTGGCGGCCCGAGCCGCCGCACCCTGCCCCCGACGTACGAGTCCGACGTGGGTCGGGGGCCGCAGGGCCTTCGACGTCAAGGCACGGCCCCACGCAGAGCAGGCTGCGGAGCGCTTTGCCCGTTTCCTTGCCGTTGGCGCCCTCAAGCACCCCGGCCGCGGCCACGCCCATCCGCTGGGCCCGGGGTGCCGGTGGTTCGGTCGGCGCTGGCGCCGGCTCTCCAAGGGGCACGGATCGTGCCGCCTAGCATCACGCGTCCCTCTGGCAGGGGGAGGGGAAGGCGCAGATGTGGGGGTGTGGCCGCCTCAGAGGGCTCTGCGTTGGCCTCTGCCCTGTCGCCTGTGTGGAGGCCTGCCAGCCTTCCTGGGGGCCAGCTCGCTTGTCGTAGGATCCGTGGGCTTCCATCTCCCTCGCGGCCCCCTTCCCCGTGCGTCCCGGCGGCGGCAGAGGGTGTGTGCAGAGGTCGGCGTGCGCTGCTCGGCCCAGGGTGGCTCTGGCAGAGTGAGCTCGGGTACCTTCGTGGCCCCTCGGGGTCAAAGCAGGCTCTCTGCTTGGCAAGGGCCCCGATCCTGTGGCGTCGTGTGGCGGGAAGCGAGCGCACGGATCTGCGCCCCGGCACGCTCTTGCTGGGCCCGAGGCCCGCAAGGCTCTCCGGCCTCCCCCCGCCTCCGCCGAGCCCCGCCCCCACCCCCGAACACCGACCCTCCACGCACGGACAGGCGCACGCTCCTGCTTCCGTCGTCCCCTACAGGACGAGCACGCTGCCCGTCCGCCAGCAGCCCGCAGGGACAGAGGGACCGGACAGGCAGACGCAGGGGCTCTTCCCGCCGTGGCCAGCGGGGCACCTGGTCACGCGTCTCACATGTCCGTGCGATCGCCCCACCCTCCTCAGGTGCAGGGGCCACCGCAGGCGCGCCGTCGGCCACGAGGAGGAGGCCTCGCTGTGCGCCGAGGGACGGCGGCCGGTCGGACCCCCGGGAGTCGTGCGGCCCGGGACGGGCCTCCTGCCGACGGGATCGCTGCGATGGTAAGCCTTCCTTCGTGTCAGCTTCTGTCAGCTTCTGCCAGTGGCTCTAGAGATTCCCGGGCCAGACCGGAAGGCCGCCAGTGCACGGGTGCCCGAGGGACTGCGGGGATCGGCCCCATGGGCGGCCCGACAGTCCCTCGTGGCGCAGTGGCGTGGCTCGGCACGGTCCGGCCCGCCGCAGGACCCTGGGGCCATCGGCTCGGCCCTGAGAGCCGCCAGGCCCGCGGGGCTCAGTTGGCCCGGCGGCCCCGCATGTGCTCGGATCGATGATGACTCCCTCAACAGCATTCCTTGGAAAAGCTGAACAAAATGAGTGAGAACTCCCTACCGTCGTTCTCATCGAAACTGAGGTCCGGCACGTTGTCCGCCCCAGGGCAGGTAAGCGTGAGGGACAGCAGCTTCCCCGGGGTCCCACTCCTTCCCCCACCGACAGCGGCGGCCTCCGCCCGGGAGAGCCCCTCGGAGGGCTCCGGTCCAGGGAGCCGTGTCTCCATCTCGGCAGGCTGTGCAACGCTGGCAGGTCCCGAGAGCCATGGCCGGGGCCTGGGGTCGGCTCACGCAGCCCGTCCCCAAGGCCCAGGGTTCCGGTGGCGTGGCTTGGGCGCCGGGCCCGGGCTCCGAAGGAATGGGCCCCTGTGGGTCCACAGGGACCATGAGGGGCATGGCTGTCGGCGGTGTACGTGAGGTGGCCGAGCGTGGGAAGCTTCCGGGGCTTGGGGGCAGCCCGCGCCCGAGGCCGCGGCCGTCCCCGGACGGGCCCTTTCAGTCACTGGCGGCCTCGCAGTGGCCCCTGGCCGGCGGCATTGCGCCGAGATCTGAGGCCAGTGTGCGGCACGTGCCACCTTCAGCAGGCCTGCCGGCCGACACACGACAGAGCCGGCCCTGGCCGTGCTCTGGGCCCAGGGACAGAGTCAAGGCCGCCGTGCCGGAGGTTGGTCGGGGCAG
>JAESUZ010005468.1:0-296001 GCA_017311185.1 Proteles cristata cristata
AATGATTGTTGGTACGCACAGAAAAGCAAGGGCAACATGTTCTCTAAAAGAAACACATTTTTGACATAAAAACATAAGTTACAAGACAAAGGACAAAGATAACAACATACAAAATTGATCATGAAAAAGCTGGAATGTTTATAATATCAGAAAAAAGATCATCATCAGAGAGAGAGAGTTCATATGTTAAAGGGGTTGATTCAGAAGACAGCGTAAAAATTCTGTGTATATCCCAAACCAGATGTACTTTAAAATACATGAAACAAACGGACATAACTGAAAGGTGGGGTCGGGGGGAGTCTATGGTTAGATATTTCAACACTACTCTCTCTCAGTAATTGATTAAACAAATAGAAAATCAGAAAGGACACAGAAGATGAATTGGCTTGACTGCGACAGAAGACTCCACTCTACTGATCACAGTTCAAATATTCATCAGCAGGTGAATGAGTTAACAAATGGTGGTATATCCACACAGTAAAATACTACTCAGAAATAAAAAGGAGTAGACCGCTGATCCAAAGGAAGACTGAAAAATTACACTGAGTGAATTAAGTGCCTGACACAAAACAGAACATACTGAAGGACTCCATTCATATAAAATTCTAGAAAAGGCAAATATAGTTTATGGTAACAGCAGATCAGATGTCTGCTTGAGGCTGCGAGGACTTACTGGGAAGGAGTACAAGGAAACTTGATGACGGAAATGTTCTAGGACTTTACGTGAATGTGTATTTTTGCTGAAATTCAAATGTTGTGTTTAAAATTCCACCTGAATACATCTGACTTTACAAAAACTCCATAAGGGACCCTGCAGTAGAGCACAGCTGAGAAAAAGGTCTCTCGAATCAATCACGTGCTGGCCCCCAGCAACTGTTACAGTCTCCTGTGGTATACAACTGAAGATGTCCACAGGGACATCCGAGTACCTGTGAATTGCAAATTCCAGGATCATCATAGAAGATTTTTTTTTTTTACCTTACATAATCATATTCCCCTTTCTATATAGATAGTGACTCTAAAAATATTTTCGCAGTTCCATTCTCTACCATCCCACTTTGTCTCCCTTGCCAGACCAGTCTCTACCCAAGTTGTTTTGGTGTTTTCCTGGAGGGTAACCAAGCTCCAAGGCTCTCGTTCATCTAGCCACTATCTAAGGATAGGGCCTAGACCTGCTCCCCAGTACCAACTCCAGAAAAGCCACCTGTAGTCCCAGCTTTTCCTAGTTGGGAGTCTTTCAACCAGGGCTTTGTTTTGGTGAGGACACAGGTTTCAAATGGGAACATGAATAGTAAAGTTCAGAGGACCACAGGTTTCAAAGAGTATTTGGGAAAAGTCTGAGCAGTTGGGAAAGGATGGCAAGGAGGTCAGAGATGCACTAAGACACTGCAAATGACAATCTGTTAAATGAGGGCTGACGGAAGAGTTCAAGGCTTCTTTCTTGATGGCGACTGATATAATGAAGCTAAGAGTGTTCATTTCTACAGGACAGCCTT
Organism: Proteles cristata cristata; assembly: GCA_017311185.1. Lineage (NCBI taxonomy): Eukaryota > Metazoa > Chordata > Mammalia > Carnivora > Hyaenidae > Proteles > Proteles cristata. The sequence continues at coordinate 1,497 of JAESUZ010005468.1, forward strand.
ACACACACTGGAATAGATCTATAATACTTTGAATGTCTTACCCAAACCTTAAATTGAAAATAGGCTTTGTGGAAAGTATCTTTTCCTCTGAAAAAACTTCTATTAATAGTTATACCAGGGAAATGGTTATCTCCTGAAGTTTTTTAAAAATGTGAATCTCAGACTTCTACTTGGGAAAAACGGGATAGATGTATTTTTCTCTATTTCTCCCATTTAAGTATAATTTAAAACCCTGGGCATGATACATAGAACAGCCATAAGAAAACTGTGTTGTGGAGAGTCTGAAAAAGGAAGATTGTCTAGGGACCTCGGGATGTGAGGAATGACATGGTAATGAGTTGTGAGGATTTTCTTTTTGCTACATATATCCCAGATTGGAGCTGAAGAAGATGGCAATCTGGAAAAGCCATCAGATGTGACAGACAAAATAAAAGTCTACTCTCTCCAGCTAAAGAACTGGGAAAGAAAACTTTCAGATGATAACTGTTCTACTCCAGCCAAACACCACAAACTGTACCCCTATTATTACCCACATCAGCAAAGGCCAGTGAGGTATCTAGATTTCTATCCTTGTGAGGTTTAACAAGGTGCCACAACACCTTCTCCAGGAAGGCGTCAGACAAGATAGTAATCAGATGTTCACTCCTCTCCTTATGGGTAGGTGTCAGAGGGACTCTCCAGTGGAGAGTCAGGATTCTGATGATTGCTCAGTGGTAACGAGACCACCCCCTCCACAGTGTGAGTGGAGACCAAGTGGGGACCAAGAACTCCAACTTCCACCCACCTGGCCTCTCTCGGTTGGATGCCAATAAACACTGAGTAGAAAACCTGGGCTTCTATTCCCACCCACCAGTAATGAAATGCCCCCCAGCCTCACCCATCTATGCATGAGTGGTGTCGGAGAAAGAGATATAAAACCAGAAACGTGGTGACAAAAAAGAAAACCAGACACAATATCCCTCATGAATGTAGATGTAAAACTCCTTAACAAGTTGTTAGTAAATAGAACTCAGTGATATATATATATAGATGTGTATATATATATATATATATATATATATATATATATATATATATATATCATGATCATATATCATGATCAAGTGTTTATTCCAGAATGCAAAATTGGTTCAATATTTGAAAATCAATCAATACAATCCACCACAATAACAGGCTAAAGTCACATGATCATGTCTACTGATGCAAAAAAGCATCTGACAAAATTCAACACATATATCATGATAAAAATTCTGAGAAAAACAGGAATAGGGGGAACCTGAACTTGTTAAAGAGCATTTACAAAAAATCTACAAATACCATTATAGTTAATGGTGATAGACTGCTTCCCTTCTAAGATCAGGAGCAAAGCAAAAACATGCTTTTTGCCACTCTTATTCCTAGTGCTAGGAGTTCTAGCCAGTGCAATAAGCAAGAAAATAAAAGGCATACAGATTAGAAAGAAACATTCTTTATGACTGTTACATCAAAACCCTAAGGAATAGACAAAAAAACAATCTCTAGAAATACTGAGTTCAGTAAAGTCATAAGATGGAAAATTAACATTAAATAATTGACTGTATTTGTATATAGCAGTAATGAATTAGAAACCAAAATAAAAAATGCAATGACACTTGCATTACTCCCCTCAAAAAGATGTAAATCTAATAAAACAAAACTCAGCAAATATCACAGGTTAGCTATGAAAATCAAATGAGCAATATGTAGATAAATAGTTGGTAAAATGTAAAATATTACACAAATTGTAAGGCGTACTACATCTGTGCCTTCCTTATCTAAGGAGTATTACTGCCTTTCAGCCTGTTGCATCTGAGTTCTCTGGAAAGATCTTCAACAATGCCACTCAAGACAGTTTCCTGGGCCATCCTTCTAAATTAACTAAAACACAGGGATTAAGTTAGTCTCGACCGCCCAAATTAATTATGACAATAGGTTATAATTTCTCTTTATTAATTTTGGATACTTAAAGCATAAGATGCAGGCATGTTATCTACGCAGAGCAAGAATTAGAACTCTATTTATAAAACTGACATATGACTGAGAATGCTAACTTTGGTATCAAGTTAAGTCACCTCTAAAATGAAATGGTGGGTGACATGAGGATTCTTATTTTTAAAACATTCATTTTTGTCTTTTAATAAGCATTTAATAAAAATGGTAAGTTTTCTAACTGAGATTTAGGAACTACAACAGGCACTTTAGAATGGAAGAAACTCCCAGCAATAGCACTGCTAGGAATTTACCCAAGGGATACAGAAATGCTGATGCATAGGAGCACATGTACCCCAATGTTCATAGCAGCACTCTCCACAATAGCTAAAACATGGAAAGAGCCTAAGTGTCCGTCAACAGATGAATGGATCAAGAAGATGTGGTTTATCTATACCATGGAATACTACATGGCAATGAGAAACAATGAAATCTGGCCATGTGTAGCAACATGGATGGACCTTGAGGGTGTTATGCTGAGCGAAATAAGTCAGGCAGAGAAGGACAAATATATGTGTGCACGTATAGGAGGATTAGGAGGAACTTGACGGAGGACCATGGGGGAGAATAAGAGGGGAAATGGTGGGGGAAAGGAAGAGAGGCAAACCATGAGAGACTCTTGAATGCTGACAAAAACTGAGGACTGATGGATGTGGGGGGGAGGGGGGATGAGCATGAAGGAGGGCACTTGTGGGGATGAGCACTGGGTGTTATGTGGAAACTAATTTGACAATAAACTATTTGTAAAAAAAAAAAAAATAGAATGGGAGAAACTGAGTAAGCTATGTACTGTTTTTAGCTTCTTGATAAATATTCAGAGAATGTTTTATAAATTATATATCTCAAATGTATATGGCAATATTAGACACTCCAAATGGTTGTCTTCACAGTGATGTGTCCTAACTATAAATTCCATTAATTGTATTATTGTTAAAAATACATAAATATCAACTATGTAGTTTATAATAAAAATACACACATTACCAAGCACTGGGCACTATGACTACTGGGGAGTAAAACATTGATTAGAATATATATGCTATCCAACTATCTAACAAAGATTTAGAACAAAAATACTTGTCAACTCTCCCTCACTACATTAATTTACGGCATGACAGTTGCTCAGTGGTCTATGCACCATCAATGATCATAATAGGTTACTGATATAATAAAGACTTAAAAATAAGTTCTGGTTATTAAAGACTGCAGAGATTATGTAAATATGATTCTCTCATTATGGAGTCAAAGAATCCTTGCTACAAGAGTTTCTAGGAACTACTCCAACCGTCTCATTGTGCAGAGACGAAAATTGCCACAACCACAGAGATCAATTGAGCAAATAAACAGGAAAGTCAGGACTTGGACCCAGGTCTCGTCATTCCCAGACTGGTATTCTTTATTGAGAACCAAAGGAGAAGCACTTCTGGGAGTAGAGATTAAAACGTTATTTTCACCATTTTTATTTTCAACTAGACTCAGAAAGTTTATTTGTGGGGCTACTACTATCCCAGGCAGGTTTCATAAGACATGAAACCAAGGCCTATTAAATTTGTAATGACTGACAAGCAATCATTAAAAAATAAATAACAACAATGCATAGAACCCTCTGATTTCTTCTTCCATTACAATACATGACTCACTATTATTTCTGTAAGCACACAGGTATCCTGCCAACATTTATTAAACACATATAAGAGGTAGAAGACACCTCTGGGAAGGGCTTCATCAGTCTTTCTTCCATACAATATAAAGAGATTGACAGATATGAATAAATAGGCTACTGGCAAATACTTGCAGCATTCGCAGCATTTTCAAAATAGGTAAAAAGTAGAAACAACTCAAGTGTTTGCAACTGATAATGGGTAAACAAAATTCCATATATCCATACAATGGGATATTATATCACACAATAAAAAGGAACAAAGTACTAATATATGCTGAAACATGATGAGCTTGGGAAACATTATGCTAAGCCAGTCACAAAACTACATATTATACGGTTCCATTGATATGAAATGGCATAGGCATAGGCAAATCCACAGAGACAGAAATTTTAGTGGTTGTGAGAGGCTGGAAGGAGTGGGAAATGGGGAATGACTGTTAATGGGTATGCTGTTTCTTATGGGGGCGATGAAAACCTCTAAAGTCAAAATAATTGCTCAACTCTGTAAATATATTAGGTAACACTTTAAAAGGATTAATTTTATAAGGGGGGAAGAAGAGTAAAGGTAAATAATCTCAGAAAATAAGAAGCCATTTTTTAAGTTTCCCAAAACAGAAGAAGGATCTCTATAGTCACAAAATTAGAAAATCTTAAATCAAGCTCTCTTTCTAAATATTTAGAAAAACCAATTTCAAAGAGAAATGAGAAACTGAAAAAGCCTGAGGCTTAGTCCCATGTGAAGTCACTATAAAAAAAACAGAAGAGAACAGAATAACATTTCTACTAATGGTAGAACCTTGCCAGAAATCATGTCCACTTGCACACATAAAGATGAAAATTATAATCTAATATTTGAAATTCTAAAAACATTAAAGAAAATGATAAGATATATGAAAGAACATCATAAATCAGAATGGGAAACACTCAAAAATGAGGTGACGGAACACAGAAAAGAACCAGACATAAAACATTCCAAAATGAAGTCTTAGAAAGAACACGCGTCACTGTACGTGATAGATTATGCTTTCAGAGAAATAGGCAATGAAAATCAACTTTTATAGAACAAGAAGAAATAAAGAAAGCTGGAAAAGGATTCAAGGGAAGGCAGCAGATACAGAAGACAGGCAAAGAACAACATATGTCCATTAGGAGTGCCCACAAAAAAATCAAGCCAAAGAGAACAGAATATTAAAAACTATAATTTGAAAGACTTTGTTTGAAATTTAGAAATATGTACAATATCATACTGAAATAATATACCACATATCTGGGGAAATCAACTCAGAAGGACCAAATACATGTAACAGAAACAACTTTTATTCCTGACAAAAATGGAGTAATATATTTAAGACATTCAAGGAAAGAAATTATGAATCAAAGATTTCATATCTAATTAATTTCAAATAAAAAGAGAAAACAAACTGTCATCAACACACAAAAACTGAGGGAATGGATATTGTTCCTATAACTTCTTTTTAAGGAATCTACTAGAGAATGAGCTTCAAACAAGAAAAATGATTGGTGGAATAATAATGTACAGACTAGCAGTAAGCATCAAATATGTATTTAAAAGTAGAGCTAAGACTAAATGAGGTACCTAAGAGTACAAATAACTAATTTGATAATGTATATAGTGTATCCATTTAAAAAAAGGAGACGGGGCGCCTGGGTGGCTTAGTCGGTTAAGCGTCCGACTTTCGCTTAGGTCATGATCTCGCGGTTGTGGATTCGAGCCCCGCGTCGGGCTCTGTGCTGACTGCCGGCTCAGAGCCTGGAGCCTGTTTCAGTGTGTGACTCCCTCTCTCTCTGACCCTCCCCTGTTCACGCTGTCTCTCTCTCTCTCCTGGAAATAAATAAAAAAATAAAAAAATAAAAAAAAAAAGGAGAAAGCATAAGCGAAAGGTTTTATAAACTATTTTCAGTAATTCCACTGTATGGTACTATGCTAATATTTCCTCAAGATTTTGTGTATGATATAGGATATTACAAATTGTTAAATGATATTCTAGGGGCACCTGGGTGGCTCAGTCGGTTGAGCCTCCAACTCTTGATTTTGGCTCAGGTCATGGTCCCAGGGTTGTGGGACTGAGCCCCGCATCAGGCGCTGTGATAAGGGCAGAGACTGCTTAAGATTCTCTCTTACTGCCCTTTTCCTCTCCCTGTGTGTTCTCTCTCTAAAATGAATGCATGAATCAATAAATGATATTCTATGTGTTGGTGGTGAGAGACAGAATTCTCAGAGCAAGATAAAGATATGGATGTATATTAAGAGATTAAGTAATTACCCTTAAACCCTGAATTTGAATAGGAAGTATCAGCACGAACTCATTAAGGTATTCAATCTTTTTTTAAAAAAATTTTTTAATGTTTTATTTATTTTTGAGATAGAGAGAGATAGGGACAGTGTGAGCAGGGAAGGGTCAGAGAGAGAGGGAGTTACAGATTCCGAAGACAGGCTCCAGGCTCTGAGTTGGCTGTCAGATGCGAGGCTTGAACCCACGAACTGTGAGATCATGACCTGAGCCGAAGCTGGACGTTTAACCAACTGAGCCACCCAGGAGCCCCAAGGTATTCAATCTTTAAAACTATGTAAACACAAATAAACACATATATTTACTAGTTCTCGTAACTGAAAAGATCTAGAAACAATGACCAAGCTAGTAGTAATTAGTACAGCTAAAGACTCAAATTTTGGGGGTGCTTAGGTGGCTCAGTCGGTTAAGAGTCTGATTTCAGTTCTGGTTGTGATCTCAACTATTCATGAGTTTGAGCCCCGCATCAAGCTCTGTGCTGCTGACAGCTCAGAGCCTGGAGCCTGCTTTGGATTCTGTGTCTCCCTCTCTCTCTGCCCCTCCCCTGCTTGCACTCTGTCTCTCTCAAAAAATAAACACTGAAAAAATTTTTTAAAAACTAAAATTCCGGTTTTGAAATACTATTTCCTACAAAGGAAATCAGATTTTTTCGAAAAACAACTAAATCCAGGTCTGTGGCAGGAAATGTACAAATGTCCCATACCAGTTGGCAAGAAGTTATCAAAGACTACTAGAGTTGTGTCAAAAAAGGCTTGAGGGCCAACTTGAAGAACCAGTTGGGAAAATACCCAGAATGAATAAAAACACATAAAAATGTTTAAATATGTAAGTTCATAATTATATATATTTAATAAAAATAGGGGCGTCTGGGTGGCTCAGTTGGTTGAGTGTCCAACCTCAGCTCAGGTCATGATCTCACGGTCAATGAGTTGGAGCCCCACGTCGGGCTCTGTGCTGACAGCTCAGAGCGTGGAGCCTGCTTCAGATTCTGTCTCCCTCTTTCTTTACCCCTCCCCAGCTCAGCTCTGTTCTCGCTCTTTCAAAAATGAATAAACATTAAAAAAAAATATATTGGTCACCTTTGGAGGATGGAAAGTTGCCAATTTATTTTGTAACAGGTAAAACAGTGAGAAAGAACAAGCATTTATTAAGGATTTTCTTGTGAAAGTATATTGCTGGATGCCTAAAGAAAAATTTCTCTCTCAACCTCTGTGTATGTACATATATGTATATATATAATGTTAGAACTGAAATAAGCCAACTCTACAATACCTAATAAAGTAAGGATATCGGCATTAAATATCAATGACTGCTAATCACAAAAAAGAGGCGACCCTGCTTTATGTACCTGTAGCTAAAGAAGCACCAACACCTATCAGTCTTGCCCCAAATAGCAAAACTGAATGCAGTTAAGCATCTAGATCCAATTAGCAATTTATGGGAAATACAGAAAAATCTCCTAAATGACAACATGGAAAAGAGATCAGCAAAATCCAGCCTGTGTGTCTCTACATCCACATCTCCAGAATATGATCTGGCAGCTTCTTCAAATGAACTTAACAAGGGGGAATAAAGAGTTGGAGGAAAACTATAAATTAAGAGATACTTAAAAAGACATATATTAAAGGAGCAAAACTACAGTTTCATTACTGGATGATAAAAATCATAGAGAGAAATAAGGAAGTGATTGCTATAAACATTCAGAAGAAAGTTTACTCAGGGGGCGTGGGTCACGGGACGACTGTTCGGAAGCAGCAATATAGTCTCCTAGTATGAATGGTGGTCACAAGGGGGTTGCCTTATAAGAATTCATTAAACTCTGTATATATTATATGGCTTTCTGTATTTGAGTTATACTTTAAAATAACACAAATTTAAATAACAGATTTATAAATTAGAAATCCTTTTAAATTTATTAATCTTAAGTTCTTAGAGAAATGTACTGGAGTATATGCAAGGACAAGTCAAAAAGTTCTATAATCTCAGAAAATGGAGAGAAATATTTTTAAAAGATCAATGTATAACTTGAGGGAAAACTAGAAAGTAGACCAAAAAAGTATACTAAGCTATAGTTTTACTATTATAAAAGGTGTTTCCTCTAACGGTGGCAGCATTTTTGCTTTATCTATAAACTTGGGGGCTAGGAGGAAAAATATAATGAGGTTAACTGGAATTGGGTGATCTTTGAAGGCATGATAGCTGGAACTTTAATATGCTAAACTGCACAGTTGGTATTTAACGAAAAAACAAAGGCACAAACTTCAGAGAAGAGAAAATTCTGACCTAGGACTTTCTCAGCAAAAGAAACATGTAGGCAAGACATAACTAAAGAAGAAAAAATGATCTTGAAAAATCACAAAAAACTTATTAACTCTAAATATAAGTAAAGTTTATTCAATTATCATTCCAAAAATAGCATGAAATGGCTAACAGGAATTTGTATGTTTGGAGGGAGCCCTACACCCTCTCCCTTCCCATTCTCTCAGTTTTACATAGCAAAATCATGGGAAGGGCGGGCAACTCCTATCATTTTAATTGCATTTAAAAATTCTATTTGGCAGAGGCTGGCTTTGACCACAAGTATGATTGGCAAAAAAGTAAAGGACTGGGGGTGGGGAGGGGAAAAGAAGCATATAATGAGTATATCTTGTTTATGATACAGATTCAATAAATAATTGTGAATTGATGAAAGGGAAAACAAGAAATTTTAGATTTTGTATCCAAGATAATGGCAAAATTCCTAGGTTCTCCATTTTCAGACAGTCTGATAAGAAACAGCATTTTAAACTCCTATCAATATGGCCACTGTTTATTTTACTTTGAATATTCAAAATATGGTGAATTAAAGCAGTACTGGACAACCACTATTGCAATCTTAGTTGCCTCTTTCCTTCTAAAGCACGTTTCTACATTTTAATTTGTCCTGATCTATGCATTCACTTTTTCCAACTAGTCTTCATTTTTTCCCTCTGACTTAGTGAGGTCTCTACTTTGTTTACTTCCTCTTCACTGAGTTCCCAACAAGGAGGGATGAATAATATCTCTTTGTCAAAGCAGTTTAAGCAGTCATGCCTAGGAAGCCTTAACAATACACAATGGATTTTTTTCTTTTCTTCAGAGAGAGATGGGCTAAAGAAACATACACACAAAAAACCTTGCAAGAAAATGAAGAGGAATGTGTCCAGGCTTCCTTGAGTTAGTGACATGACTGTGTTTATTCAACAAATGTTTATGGTGTGTCCCTTTGTGCCAAGTAACACAGTTCTTACTTCCCTTCCCAACTTCAAACTCCAGCTACTATTAAATGCAATTAAAATCAAAGTGATCAAATTTCCAGTTGTCAAGGGAACCATCTTCTCCCTCTTCCCATGATCCTGTGAGTCCTTAAAATAAGTACAGCAACTTTCTAGAAGATGTTATAGGCTCATCACCAGGATGGATCAACTTATTAATGTGTCAGTTTACTATCTAGTCCATGTTTCTTTAGTCCAAGTTTAGTGTGCCAAAGGTACCTATGAACACATGGTATCTGAATCTCATCTGCCTCACATCCCTTACTAGAATAGAGAATACCACAGTCCAATGCAGACTCCTCTTTTTCAAAATCTAGGTATGGTATGAGAAATTAGAAAATCCACTTGGCTTTGGATCCAGGAGGTATTCTCCAATTCAACTTTACCAGTAATTAACCTAACATTTTCTTTTTCATAGGGCTTATACTCAAGACCCCAAATCAAGAGTCACATGCTCTATCAAGTGAACCAGCCAGACACCCTTAACCTAATATTTCAAATCCTACTGTATATCTGTGCCCATTTTTTAATTGGTTCAGAACTTCTAGTAGTATAAAATGATCATCCCCAACCCATAATACTCACCAAAAAATATAAGCCTGGATTAAGTTAAATAAGAGATGAAACAAAATGAAACAAAACAACAAAACTGAACACACACACACAACTTGCCCTTTACTAAGTCAACTAGGTAGCTAGAGGTACCAGGAATTATGAGATAGGGTTTTCCTGTCATCATAGAGGGTGAGGGTTTGGTGGCTTAGAGTCACAAAAATATGTAACCTCCACAGACAAAAAAAGAAAAAAAGAAAAAAAAACTGGCCAGAAATTCTGATCTTTTTGATCTAATAAATAGCAAAAAATCCTTAAGTAAAAACTGAAAATTATTTAAACCTATCTGGTCTCCCTCATAATTATGAAGCAGCTTACAGAGGCATACAACAAATAAAATTTATATAAACTTAAATCCTCTTTTTTATTATGGTATAGTAATCATTTGTGCTGTTTTGTTTTTTATTTAAAAATTTTTAATGTTTTATTTATTTCTGAGAGAGACAGCGTGAGCAGGGAAGGGTCAGAGAGAGAGAGAGGGAGACACAGAATCTGAAACAGGCTCGTCCTATGCGAGGCTTGAACCTGCAAACCGTGAGATCATGACCTGAGATGAAGTCGGACACTTAGCCTACTGAACCACCCAGGCGCCCCCATCTGTGATGTTTTAGACACCACAATCCTTTCATGCTCCTATTGTCACCTACTTCTCACCCCCCAAGAAATACTCAAAAATATGTATCTAGTAGTCTCAAAAAAAAAAAAAGTGTAAGATCCTCAAATAATTTCTATAAAGATGCCTTTCTATAATGATTCCTAGTAAGTCACCCTTTCCACCAAAAGAACATATAATATCCAGTCTGTTGTATCTGACAGTGGCACCAAAGGTATCTATCTATATTGGAGGGCTGTGATCAACTTCTGGTATTCAAAACACAAACATTCATATATCCAACATTTCCATTTGACTATTCTCTTTCCTTTAGCTTTTATTATCTGAAACTATTTCCTTAAGTCATATTTAATTCAAGTCGTTGCCAAAACATTTACACATTAATGAACTTGCTAAAATATTTCAGTACTTCAGTATCCATATTAACCAAATTTTTTCTTTAACAAATCAAATCTCAAATTTCATCTTTCCACATAATGTCCTTTAATACTGTATCCTCCTCATATATCTTTATTACTTATTGAATTCTGAAGTTGTCAGGAAATCTACATGTCCTGGATAGGGAATATTTTTCCTCACTGCTTACATCTGTTATGACCCATTTCCTCTGAGGCTTCTGCTCATTCTTATTACTGCTGGTCTATGCAATTCCAAGGTATTTCCCCAATTCTACTTCTTTCTAGCTGCCCACACATCCAATCTCTTCAAACCAGTATGATAGCTCTGGTGTCCAACCTCCATATATTTCTTCAACTCTCAGTTCTGGAAAAAAAAAAAAAAAGCTACCACTCCCATAAATGGTCCAAACATTATGAGTTCACTGCAACAACTTGTGATTTAACATTTATCAACTTCTAATGTGAAAGCATTCCTGTTTCATCCTACAGATAGGTATATCTAAAACTCAAAACTCAGAAGAAAGGAATTTACATATAAAATATCTGGCATTTGGTTCGTTTTTTAAAGCACTTATTAATTCATCTACATCAAGTTAAAACAATGGCCTTCAGTTTTAGGTTGGTAAGAAAAATGATAAATTCTCTAACAGAAAATGTTACATATCATTTATTCCTTTCAGAAGAGCAACCCAATACATACCTCCGGAGAAAATGAGTTTCTTCTGGATTTATCCAAGTAACGGAGAACGAATCCACATTAGTTGATTTAAAAAAAAAAAAAAAAAAAAAGACTAAAACGTGCCCTATAGACATCACTGACTGACTATGCCAAACGATATGAGATTTAACTGTTAAACCATTTGCTCAAATGTAAAACTCAGTAAGAGGCTGTAGTTACCTCTTTTTGTAGATGAAGTTTGAAGCAACTGTTTGGCTTTGAGGGAAGTACGAGGCAAATTTTTCAGCCTTTGCGAAGCTGTTGAAAAATAAGGAACTGTAATATTTGCCTGGAAGGACAAGATAAAGGCTATAGCTTCTGCAAACTTGAATATTTTAATACATACTTGAAAATTTATAAAGGAACAGAAACCATAAGGTGAAATATGTTAGACTCCTAGAAGCAGAGGAATCTGAAAGTGATGCTTAGTGCATTAAGTTGGAAAGGAATAAGGATGGAAATCTTAGTGCAAAGTGCATACTTTCAGAAACAGTTTCTTATAGATGAGAAAACCTAAAACATGTAAGCCAATCAAAATACCAAAGAGAAAACAAACCACCGGCAAACATGCTACAGAATGCAAAGAATAGAAAGCTAATTAAGTAAAAGTGATGAACACAAGCACACAGTATAGAATAAAATAAAAGTAGTACTTGTGCAATGCAAAAAAGCAGACTTTGGCGAAGCAGTTATTGTTAGATGAACTGCCCTAACATAATACAGTAATCTCCATACTCAAAAAGGAGAAGAAAACTCAGAACCAGGCAGGTCCTCAAGGAAGTCAAAATCCAGTGGCTTTAATACACTTAATATCATCTTGCTGTAGAATAAAACTAATTTGTACTTAAGACTTTGAGTAGCAACATATCTGGTCTGTGCACATATTATGTGGGATGGGGAGGATGTGCGGAGGGGTGCACAGTGTGTGTTGGTCGGGTTGACAGGTTTGGAGGAGTCAAAGTATCCGCTTCTTAAAGTGATCAGTGAGGTGTTCTAAGCTTTCTTAAAAACTCCTAATCTATTAACTGCAATGTAATTCTCAAAATTGGCATATAAGTAGCAGCTTAGAGCTATCCAGAGTTAAAGCTCATTATAGTTTCACTGAAGTAAAAAGTCCCAAACCTACCAGTACATTTAAGTGGTTCTAAAATGTCACTCTACTGACTTGAAAGTTGGACTTCATATACCTCTAGGATTTATATGACAAAAGAGAGAGAAAGAAAGAGAAAGAGAGAGAGAGAGAGATCTCACAACCATAAATATTGCCAGCATTTAAACAATCATTGGTTGATGAGGGAATACTTGATAATACCTTCAAAGAGAATTAAGGAGAATTTCTCTTTTGCTCTACTGCTTAACCCTATTAATGCAGAAAAACTATTGTTTCCCTACCATGTGAGAGTAAATATTTTTAAAGAGTACTAAATGTATGTGATTCCAAATTTACAGCACTCCATATGTTACTGTAGTTAAATAATATGCCAAGTTAGCTTAAATATTCCCAGGAAGACTAGTAAAAACTTCTCCAAACCTAGAAAACATCCATTTTATAATTACCTTATATCTACCCCACAGAAATACAGGATACTATCATCATTGAATATTCTTCACTTACATGTTTATTCATATATCCTTTCAACCATTCACAAAGCCATTCATTTACTCATTCATTCACTGCTGTTTTTCATTCTTTCAAACAGTTAATTATCTACTTTGTTTTAGGTACAATGGATTTGTTTAATAGTCAACTAGACAGACAAAATTCCAACTTTCATGGAACTAATATTCTGAAAGAAAAGGGGAAGTAAACAATAAACAGAGTCAAACAGTCAGATAATGATAGCAGCTAAGGAGAAAACTAAGTAGGGAAGACTGACTAAGAAAGGAAATGGGAGATTTAAGTTGCAGTTATAAATAGGGTGATCAGGAAAGAGTTCCCTGAGATGACATTTGCACAAAGATCTCAAGGAAGACAGGAAGCAAGCCATATAGATATCTGGGGAAAACACTGGAGATAGAAGGAAAGGCAATGGTAGAGAACCTGAGGTAAGAGTGTGCCCAGGAAGAGCAAGCAGGCCACTATGACTGGAATAGAGTAACTGAGGGCAAAAGGTAACCAACTCTATGTACCCTGGCAATCCACAATACCTTTTAACAACTGAAATTTTTTTACTAAGGGCTTAACATCAAATATCTTCTATAACTTGTTTTGGAAAGGTCCTACTTAAATTAATAGTTACGATAACTCCAAGGAACTTTATCCCTCGAGTTTCATGGGTCACAACATGAAAACTGTCTAATAGGAATCTGAAGAATCAGATTGCAACCAGAATCAGGCAGTGTATGCTAAATTTGTCTGATGTAAATCTGACAGAATGAAATGAGTGATTTTCATAAGATACTACACAGCCTTGCATTACCCTTAAACAAGAAAACTAAATTTTTATTTGAATAATTAATCTTAACTTGATTAGTCTTCTAAAGACAAAAATCATATTTAAATGACAAAGTGCAGTAGTTAAACTGAAAGTCTCCAAATCTTTCTAAAATAATAGAATTCAGTGTGTTAGCTGTTTAAGAATTCTTACGGTTTCCCTGGTTTCCTTCTCAATATTTATATAAATCAAGACTCCACCATGAAAAGTAAAGATGGTACAGTAAAAATACCATTCTCTCATGCTACCATTATTTAAGTTAATGTCTTCCTCCACAGACCAGTTCCAAAAACCTCTGTATTTCTGCTAAACATATACCACCATTTTCCAAGTCATTCTAGCTCAAAGTTTTCTTACTTTAACTCTATTTAGTCATCCATGCAGTTCTGTAGATCTCTTCCTTTACATCCCTATTGTCTCCTAAAGACCTAATTCAGACCTTCATCACCTATTTTTGAATGAGAACAGGGTCTTTCTGAGTCTCCCTACATCCAATCCTTCTACTTGGTGTGTGTGCATTATGGGATGGACAGTGAAAGTGCTGTCCCACACCCCAGTCCAGTGTAGGCAGTGAGTGAACGGTCTGTGAAGGAATGCAAAACAAAAACCACATCCCAGCTTGGTCTGTTTTTTATCATCATCATGTCCCAGGATTAATAATCAATGTCAGTGATAAAATACTCCTCCCTGAAGAAAACAGTTTGTTGGCTTAAGTTATAAACACTTGCTGCAGGTACTGTTGCCTTTTAATAGCATATACTAAGATTTAAATGAACATATTTTAATATTTATCTTTTAATATATATTGCATTTCACATGAAAATAATTAGGAGAACTCCCAATTATATAGTCTCCCTTAAAACAGGTGGATTCAACTACACGTTTCTTTTAAGAGTAAGTTCATAGATATTTGAAATCAAGTTCACTTAGCACAGAATGTGCCTCCAACTCCCTGTGTCCCAATAATACATTCCTATATTTAGACAGATTAGAACTAAACAATGATGTTACACTGACTATAAGTCAATGAAATAGAATATGAGTTTCTTCAATTCTGTCATTGTATGTGACTGGGTATTATTTAAAATATTTCAACTGTGAAGGCATTAGATTTGATCCCCAAAGGAACTAAGACACAGATGAGAGAACAATTTCTGTAATTTGTTATAAAATGGAATTTTGTGAATTTCTGCCAAGCTTATCATTATGTTGAATATTTCCATACTTGTATAACAGTTGTTTTGTGGGGGGAGGGGAACCTTTTCAGATTTAAAAACTGAAGACTATTCTTCAGTCAATATGAGTGATGATAAATTGATAAATCTGACGATAGTGTTTTTTTGAGCTTTAATATACAAAGACCATTTCTGAAAAATTATTGACAAATTTCCAGAAACTAAAGCTGTAATATTCATTACTATGAAAGACTAATATGTGAAAACAAACTCCTTTAAAATGATTAATTTAAAAATACTAACCCATTATCTTTTTTCTACTATAATGTTGATATTATTTTTAACTGACAGTTATAAAATAAAGTTCAATAAAAGAATATTTTCACTGCCTGCATTTCCCCCGCCATTATTATTACAGCTCATTCTATTTCATTATTATTGAAGATAATTTTGTCATATGGGGAGATGCTAAAAATAATCTCCAAGTACAAAATATTAAGTAAACATAAGCCACTAAAAAAGAATGTTAATGACTGCTAAGTAAAATGACCCCTGTTCCCCCTAACCCTGCAATGACATTTTGTTTTGAAACATTTATTGCTTACAAATTCTCAGAGTAACCCTTCAATCCTCTCTTACTTCTTACCTCCCATCTTCTCAGTGTTACCAAATCAAATATCTTCTACTTCATTTTTAAAAATTCATCCAGATCTTGTCACCTCCAGCACCACTGCCTTTGTTCAGATACTCATTTCTTGCGAGGTTTATGCAGTAAATAGCTTTCTAAATGTTTCTTGTCTCTCCTCAACTTTAATCCATTCTTCACACTGCTACCAGAATGGATTTTCTAAGAAGCAGTAACCTTGATTAAAAGCCTGTCATGGCTGCCACACTTACGGGCGAAATCCAAATTCCTTATTACAAACCTCCCAATCTGTCCCCTAGGTATCTCTCCCATTGTCCACCACTGCAGCCACTAACCATCTTGCACTCTACACTTCAGTCCTACAATACTACTATAATCAAGATGCTATTTTTAAGACTTCATTACCAATCCTACTGTCAGGCAAACCTGTCTTTCCTTTCTTCATGTGGTCTCATAAGTTCTTCCTGAGCTAGCTGAAAGAGATCGTCAATCTTTCCTGAAAACCTCCTCACATTGCTGAGTTTAATGCCTCTCTTCTGTTCCCACAGAAGTTCCTGCCAATCACTTCCTACTACTGAAGGGCATGTGCTGTCTCATTTATATGTATAACCTCAGGGCTTGGAACATAATGTATATCCAATAAGTATCTGTTGAATTATTAAGGAACATATGAGTGGATAAAATCCAGAGATCTTTAAGCATTCTAGATCCTCCGAATCTAGTGGCTTTCAAACTTGCATATGCCCCAGCGTCAGGTGAGACACTTTTAAGACTATAGATTCCAGGTACCCACCCAGACGTATTCAGTCAACATTTACATAAGTGCCAGCGACACCACATTTATAAAACCTCTCTGGAATTATGTAATTGACCCATCATTATGTTGATTATTAAGAAGAAATTTTACAAGTATTTCATTCATTCTTACATTAGGCCATTACACAGATTTACCAAGACTTACTTCTTTGAATTTATGTTTCATAATTATGTAAAATTCAGTGTAATCTTTCAGTGTTTGCTTCCAAGTAATATCTGGATGGGAATTACTTCCCCATGGGCCTCAGGGCAGTCTGGTTATGCATAAGCTGACAACTACCCTGGATACCCCCCTTCAGTGATAAGTCCAGAGTAAAATACTGATGCTACATCTCTTCTCTGGGGAAGGACTCTCTATCCTACGCAAAATTATTCCTCCATTTGACTAAATGTAAGTAAGTGGATAAATATTACACTGGGTTATTTTACTCTTTTGTAGTACTTCACAAAGTATTTATAGTTCAATTATGTTCCAATAGAGTCATCCAAGAATATTTTCCAAGATGTCTACTCAATTGCAGTTAGGTCACATGATGTAATTCAAACAAATATTGAGAGGAAATCGGGGGACTCAGAGAGGAGTTGGAAGGAGGGAAAAATTTGGCATAGTTTTGTACTTTTCTAGTTATATGCCACTGCACATATAATATATATGTATCTTTGCTTCCTCTCTATAAAAAATAAGAAATGGGTTTTTGTGAGGCTCAAAGGAGATAATACATGTGAAAGTAAACATTTAAAAATACTAACCAGAGTTTGAGTATTATTTTAATTTTTTTAAATGAGCAGATTGTCTTGGGTTTTTCTCCCTTCTCTTATTCCTGAACCAATATTCCTACAGCTTTATGAAAACTAAACATTCTACTGAACCTTTAGTAGTCTTAGAAAGCAAGGCCGCAAAACTGTGTCCCTGACAAACATTCCTTCCTGTAACTGGAGAAACTGAGAAAATGACATATATCCATGACCTCTGCAATGCTCTGGTTTTCTTAAACTTTTTAAGTTACTCACATTTTCCAAACATAAAAATCAGAAATTGGTAACAGCTATAAAAATGAAAATACATTAGAACTCTCATAATATTCACATTTGAATGCCAGCATCCACAATAATGCAGCCACAGCAAATAAGCATATAAAAACAGTGATCGGCATAGTACAAGGCAAAAGAAGTGGTCCCGTAGGTGGAAGTAACAGCAACCTTGCAAAGTTAGGTTCATGCAGACCAGCAAGTAAGAACCAAAGCTTTACCACTTAAGGGCTGGAAAATTAAATACTCAAAATAAAATGTAACATCTATTATACTGATTTATAAAAAAAATAAAGAATTCTAACTTATGTACAAAATGTATAAAATACTATATTTATATATAATTCTATAGCAAAATAAAAAGGCTATCATGAAAACAGTATATATATGTATATACATACATATATACACACACACAAGTAATAAAAGAACTTTACATACATACATTTCTATGGATCAAAGACATGTAAAATTTTAAGAAAACAGATAATGTATTATAAAGTAAATATGTTAATTTAAACAAAATGCTTCAAAGTACTTTTATAAAATAAACTTTACTAAGTTTTAAACTTGATAATACTCTGGACTTACCATTTTCCAAAACTTTTTTTGTGACAAGTGTGATTTTACTCTAAAATGAATGTTTGTGGCATTTTAATTGTAAATAAGCTTCACTATAGCTACAAATATAAAAATAAACAAGTATATGCAACTGAAAATAATGACTGTCTCTTACTTTCTCTTTTGCCTATATACTGTTCAGATATTGAAACATACCACTATGAAACTACATACATGTTTTCTACTTAAAAGTAAATTAGTGGTTAGAATCTCAACCGATTTCCCTAAATATTTTCCTTAATTATCAATTTCTGGGGAAAAAGAAAAAAAAATTCACCTATAGAAAAATTTCTAGGGGATCAGCAGGTGATTATAACGTTAATTCTATCACTAGCGAAGACAAGTAATTATTACAAAGTTTAAGATATGGTCAATATATTTCTCTATTAACATTTTTATCATAGTTTCTCAACCTTTTCTTTTTTTCTTCTGTTTTTGTCAAGAGTCTTTTTCATTTCCATACAGTTTGGAGGTACTAGAAACGTTCAAATAAAGAGCATATATGAGGACATGAGGAAATAGCCCTGAATAAAAAGTTGGTACCTATAATAATGATGGAATAAAGTAAAAAGAATATAGATATAGTTGGTTTTAATAAAGAGCAGGGAAGATGTCTGAGGATATAATCATATAAAGTTTTGAGAAATTCAGAACTTATTTCAAACTAAGCATAAAAGCACAAGTACAAATAATGTTTTGGGTTATCTGTGCATGGGCTATAAAAATGTAGCTTACAATATGCCTGATTTTTATTACTTAATCTTCTTAACGCTATAAAATTTTATTTCCTATTGTATTAACATTGTGGATTGCTTTTTCTTTCAGGCAAAAATATACTAAGGAAGAAAAAAACCCAGAAACATGATATTTTCAAGGGTCAAATTAACTTGCAGATTGAAAAGTACAAAAGTTATCATTCACCATTTCAAGATAGCTTAGAGTTCAAATTATAACTGTATTTTTAAAGTCTTGTGATTCCCTACTTTATATAGCATTTATGAATACACCATATGAGTATCATAATGGCACTGTTAATTACATGGCTTGCAAGACTTTGAATTCTAAGTTTAAAATTTAACTTGGCTCAAAAACATGTTGTAGCATATATATAGCTGAATAAATGAGGTACACAAATCTCTAGGCAACAATATTCAACAGTGCCTTAAATCTTAGGGTTCATCTTAATAATAATATTTCTGATTATTTCTCTGTCTTAGTACTAAACCATAAATGTGACAGGTCTCTCGAGGTGGACTTGGGTTCTCGAGCAGAATCAACTTGGGCTGAATCCTAACTTGCCACCTATAAGCTGTATGATCGTAGGTAAGTTACTCAAAGCTTCAATTTCCTAATTTGCAGAATGTGTTATAATTGTACCTACTTTATAGAATTGTTCTGAAGATTAAACAGGATTATGCATGTACAGTATAGCACAATATGAATCTGTAATATACATAATATCACATACAACTAGAAAGTAAGGAAATTTATCAATGTTATCACAAAAGTCATTTGGGTTCAAGTGTATTTTTTCTTGGTCTTTTTGAGCTACCAAGTAACAGCAGCTTAACAATAAATACACAAAGTCAGCTAAACACAACAGAGCTAAGGAAGAGGGCAAGGGAATTAAGAAATAATCAATGTTTTCAAAGTTGTATCACTCAATAAGTTATAAATGACTAATCAGTAACCTTGTGTTTGTGGCAGTTCTTCATAGCTTTGAGGAAATGAAAAAACACTTCACAGCCACCATTCTAACTGGTGATGTAATATGCTCAACGAAACTGAGTTGATCAGACCACAGGACTGATGTGAGCCATGGGTTACCAGGGGTGCATACTGAGCACTTCTAAAATTTCAGAAGTAACTGTGACAGTTTTGCAATTGGTTTGATTACATGTTTGCATCTACTCTAGTTAATAGGTAATACTCTTTGGAAAGTGTTCAATTCCTTTTCAATCACCTTGTAGTCTAAGGGACACAGTACCCATCTATTCCCACATCACTACTTGGCTTAGTTGGCTACTCTGTCTTAGAAATTCTTTCTGTATGATTCTCTCTGATCTTTGTTTACATTACCTTTGTCTCTCCTTCATTTAACACACTCAACCCTTCCTTTCGATCATGTTAACTTCTACTGTTTTTCTTTTCTAGATTTGCTGGAGTATTTATTTTTTCATTGAAAATTTAACATGGTTTTAATTATGCTAGCATTTTTTGCAAGATCGTTATTATTTTTTCTAATGTCCTACGAAGATAGCTGCTTGGATTTTAAGTTGTCTGTTTCAGGACTATTTCCCACAAAATACAGTTTTAATGTATAGTAGTACTGCAGAATGCATGATTTTTAATTAATATCTATATTTTAACAGGTAGACTGCTTTTTTAAAAATTCTGGAGAGACCAGAGTTTCATACAGAAACAAGTATTGATACAATTGGGTATCCTATAGGAACAAATTTTAAATTTTAATATAGCTATGATTATATTATAGCAAGTAATAATCACTACATTTTAGTATATATAGCTTAATATAGCTATTCAGCACAAAATTACTATCTATAATTTTCATTTTCCTTTAAATAACTGATACATAAAAACACTTACTGGCTGAAGCCTGAGGTTGCATGCGAGGTATTCCTCCATTTGGCACTTGGAAATTTGAGTCACTTCTGCTGCTTTTCACTGAGTCAACTTGTGTATTAGATGTTCGGGACAGGTTTGGAAGACTGCGTCTTAGTTTTTCTATGACAACAGAATTTAATGAAAAAAATAAAAAAAATAATCAAAACATTCTTTTAGACAAAGAATTAAAATATCAACTGGCATTCACAAATCAAATTACTTATTTAAGCATTCAGCATATTTTAGAGGAGTTAACAGGAAGTACATGTCTTATAAGAAATAAATAACTAAGGGGCGCCTGGGTGGCTTAGTCGGTTAAGCGTCCGACTTTCGCTTAGGTCATGATCTCGCGGTTCGTGGGTTCGAGCCCTGTATCGGGTTCTGTGCTGACTGCCAGCTCAGAGCCTGGAGCCTGTTTCAGAGCCTGTGACTCCCTCTCTCTCTGACCCTCCCCTGCTCACACTGTCTCTCTCTCTCTCCTAGAAATAAATAAAAATATTAAGAAAAAAAGAAAGAAAGAAAGAACTCAGCCAGGTCCTAGAAATCAGTAGAAGAGAACCTTTAAAAAGAACCATAAATTAATTAAATCAAAATCTACATACGGACCACTTCATGAGTAGGACAAAGCAATACTAACATAATCACGTAAAATTAAATTCACTCTCTCCTTTAGTTTTGTATTGATGCACTAGTAATAAAAGAGTAAACTACCTAAATTCTTGATCTACTTATCTGAAACACAAAACTTTGGTAAAAAATTGTGTTACTTTCATATTGAAATATTAAGGACAACTGTTTTGCCAGAAACATCCTAATTACCTTCATTTTTAACATTGCTTGTCTGTAAATCCGTGGGATGACCTTGAAGTGAAAGGCGAGGTTGTTGTAAGCGGCTAATCATTGGCTGTGGGGACACTCTACTATATTCTATTCCCCGAGCAGGAGATCGTGAACGAGGTGAATTTCTGGGTGACTGCTTAGGTGATGGTCGAGGTGAATTGCGTGGTGATGGTGAAAACCTGTTAACAGCAGGGTATACTGCATGATGCATATTGTCATCTTCATCATCTAAACTTTGCGCATCAAGTTCCTGATCACTAAAAGTACCCCGTCTTGTAGAATTGCAAGATGAACCAGAACTGCGCCGAGATGTGGTGGCTGCGTATTCTTGCCGGAGACCTGACAACAAGGAATGTGTTATTTCATTTCTTCAGTTATATTTTTAAACATTTAAATATTTTTGAGGCTTAAAAGCAAAAGAGTATCATTGAGAAATTCCAATAGGGTATAAAGTATAAAGGAAAACTCTTTTTCCACTTGAATTATTTTAGACATCCTCCCATATAATGATGTCTAAAATATTTAAAAGATTATTTTTTAAATTGAATGAAATCCTATAAACCTTCACACAATCTAACATTTTCTTGATTCTGAAATCTGTATTAGAAGTAGAACCATGCATTTAAAAATATTTCTACTCCTAAAGACAAAAATCCAAATTTGAGATCAACATTTCAAAAATACTGAGGGCAAACAATTATTGTCCAACCAAAGAAAAGAATACACCAGTGAATAACTAGACTCTCTGGATACTGAATTCTTGGAATTGATTTATTTGTGAAGGAAACTTCTATTCCACCCTCAGGAATTCAATACTTGGGCATAAATGAAATTTTAATTTCTTTATGACCCAACAGACTACATCAGCAAAACAAGCTTAAATTCTAAGACATCAATAAAAAGTTTCAAAGGAGTCCCCTATGTATCTTGACACCTCCAGAAACACCCAAGCAAACTGAGGCCCTTCAAATAGTATAAAAACTTCTAGAACAAAAACAAATGTTGGTATATATTTAAGGAAGAAAAAATTACTATTCAAGTACAGAATTTAGCCAATATTCTGAGGAAGTCCTGTGAATTACTGACAATCTAGTTTAAAAATTCTCTACTATTGGAACACCAAGGTGGCTCAGTTACTTAAGCATCCCGACTTCAGCTCAGGTCATGATCTCACAGTTTATGGGTTTGAGCCCTATGTAGGGCTCTGTGCTGATAGCTCAGAGCCTGAAGCCTGCTTCAGATTCTGTGTCTTCCTCTCTCTGCCCCTTCCCTGCTTGTACTCTTGTTTTTCTCAAAAATAAGTAAACATTAAAAAGTTTTAAAAAAAAGTTTCTACTATTAGAGTGGTATTCACACTTTTAAGATGAATACTCATACACAATAGTGCTGTTGATATGGTCCCCAAAGTAATGGGTGAGAATCATAGCAGGATATCTATAAAACTACAGATTTCTGGAGCCTATCTAACCCTTCAGTCAAATTTGGGAAGCACTCTAGTAACCAACAAGAACTCAGTGTCTCATTATAGAAAACACAGTACCACAGTCACTTACCTAACAAAAGGCAACAGACCAGTGAACACCACTGTTTTAGCAAAGAAAAACACAGGTCCCACTGTAGGCCCTCTGGTACTAGGGGATCCTAAGGAAGCAACAATCACTGGGGACTGTGTCTTTCTCATATGAAAAATAAGGAGGCTTAACCAGGCAACAGTCCAAATTTGTAATTTTACATTTCTTTCAAAAACAAAGAAAAACAAAGGAACAAGGTCTTAAAACAAAAATCATTCTCTTAAAAAAACTGGCATTTTCAAGGAGGCTTCAGACATATTTTTAGCATCTTTTTCTTTTATTCAGTAGAAAGACACTCTGTGCATGTGAACGGCTTAAAAAGAATTATTGAAGCCAGGCTAGAATTTCTTTTCCTTGTTACCAAAACATAGTATGAAAATGACAGCAAATAGCTGGTTGACTCTTTTTTTAAGCTGGTTGATTTTCTAACAAAATACTAGAGTCTGTAAAGTCACAGTTCAAAGACGAAATGAGAGAATTTACTCTAAGTTATAGTGAGGAAGCACTCTTTATTCTCCTTTCACATCCCTGAGCAGTGACAACAGCCCCTCACTGGCTGACAAATACCACAGTCTCAATGAGGAGTTACACAAAATTACAGAAAAAAGGGTACCATATTATTAGTTCTGTGGGCTAAAGATAAATAAAGCAAACACCACATCTTTCTGTTTTTCTATGAGAAGTTATGTGAAAATGGGGAAATGAATCAGCAGAACATTCTGCAGTTTCTTAATTAATGTTATTGCTAATAAAACCTCCCATATATCCACATAAAAGAGTCTAAAACAACGTTTTTAAACTAAATTATTGCAATGCTCCATTACCCTCAATTGACTGTCAAGACTCTGAAACTTGTGCTTCAAGAATATTTTCATCTTAATGTTTAAAGGGGTCACTTTAGAGAGATTGCTTACTTCACAAGTTGTGGTATATCTTATGATAAAATGTATAGGCAAACCATAGTACTCTATTAAATACATAACAAAACACTTTCATCCTCTCTATACACCTTTTACAAATATGTACCATTCAGTATAGTTAAGTGAGGATACTTCCATGTTCAAGTTTTCCTGTTTCGTCTGGTTGAGAATCAATCCTTTTATGATCTTCTGAGGATGACACTGCTTTTTTTAGCCTGATTATTTTCACTTACTCTTTTCATTCCTTTTTATGTACTTATGTTTTGTGTGCTAAAATGTTTTTTCAAATATTTTATGTACAAATGTGGAAAGCAAAATATAAATGAGAATTGCCATTTACGTTAAAAAAAAAGTATAGGCAAGAATTATACTATTGCCACCATCTTACTATAAGAGTCAGAACATCCATAAACCTTTGAATAGTATGACAAATGTTGTGCGTATGTGTATTTTGGGGATATAATTTTTATTGCATTCTCAAAGGATCTGTGACCTAAAAAGTTGCAAGGATCATTCTGCAAAGCAATATTGCATGCTCACCTCATTTAATGTCATAATTCCAATTTTATCATAAAGGTCTTTTTTTTTTTGTAGTCTATACCACATATTCTAAGAGTGGTGATATTTGCTCCCACGGGGGGAAAACTGGTTCTTGGGGTATGAAAAAATTCTACATATCATAATAATTTGTGATCCTCATAGTACATTAAGAGATATTAGGGTATATCTGTGGTATGAAAATTTCATGGTGAGGTGGTAGGCAAAAAAGGAAAAATAAAAGTCTAAAGAGGCTCTTGGTGAGGGATAAAAATGGAAAAAAAGGTTGAGAAACACTGGCCTACTAAGAAAACACAGAGTAATAAAGTAATAACTACTCTAGCAAGTTCCAGTAACATGCAGGGCATGGTTACTAGTCATTGCCTGCCTTTCTTTGCTCCTCAAACAGCAAACTGTTCTACATAAAATGAACTCTGAAAACAAGTTAATGAACAAGTGAGTCTATAGGTTGAATAAGCCTCTAAAACTTAACATTTCTACTCTTACATTAGTATTCCATAAGGCCTTAAGATCTATTTAACACCTGCAACAAAATTATATAAAATTACACTCAACTTGAACAATAAAATACTTACTTTCTTCCTGCATCCGAGCTAGAATCTGTACATCGGTTACATCATTTAGCTTATAATTGGATCCAATTGAATCTTCATCTAATTCTGAAGCACTTAACTCACTGTCTATAGAGGACTGAGGACTGAGTGGAGGATTTCTGTCTGAACTTTTCAAATTACCTTAAAAAAAAAAGATTTGAATTTTGGTAAAACAAAAACTGAACAAACATCTGTTGTAAATACTTGATATTAATTATTTGATTCAGTTCACCATTATTCTGTCTTTTCTGTTCATGAAATTCCAAAATGTTGAAAATAAAAATTAACTTAATTAAGAATAAAGAAGGCTATAGGGTTCTCAGGGCGCCTGGCTGGCTTAGTCGGTTGAGCATCGGACTTCGGCTCAGGTTATGATCTCATAGTCCGTGGGTTCAAGCCCCGCGTCGGGCTCTGTGCGGACAGCTAGCTCAGAGCCTGGAGCCAGCTTCAGATTCTGTATCTCCCTCTCTCTCTGACCCTCCCGCGCTCACTCTCTGTCTCTGTCTCTCAAAATAAAATAAAGACATAAAAAAAATTAAAAAAAAAAAGAGGGCTATAGAGACTCCTTCGTATGTTATGACATAAAAGCAAACCATATTTTCATTTTAACTTATATATCCTCTTATGAAACAATTAACAGTGCTTGGCAAGTAGGTGGTATTCAATAAATGTTAGACGATTCCAACTTTTACAAGACAGCTAATGAAACCCCTCACAAACAGATGAATTTATGATGTGTTTTCGCATTCCAAATTCAGTCATTAGCTAATACTGTCATCTTTCCCCCTAAATAAAAGCTTCTATTTTTCCTAAGCAAGAAAACTATAATTTGAGGAAAATCAAGATTCCTTAGAGATTTAGGAACAAACCAAAAAAAGAACACTAGGCTCATGTTTCCTACATTATGCCGTGTTTACAAAATTCTTTGTCAAGCTAGTAACAGGGATCCAAGGAGTTCTCTGAAGTGTTAACAGTGAAGCACTACTGGAATAGAGAAAGTAGAATAGAGAAAATAACGAGACAAAGTATTTCATTGCTCAAAACAAAAAGGGGGATAGAAGACAGGTCAGAAGAATAAAGGGTATACATATCCAAGAGTCTAACTTGTTTCTAAGGAAATCCTTTCATCAGATCCTCAACTTCTAGTGAAGAATAAAATCCCAACACTGTCACTAATATTTCTAATACAGACTTATTTGAAATGTTTGTTTCCCAGAATTCTTTACCATAAAAGGCAGCTCCAATGTGAAAGGCACACAAGAAGAGCAAAATAGTTAATGTTTACATTATCAAGAAGAACATAGTGCATATGATAGGAAAAGTACTACAAGATCAGGTTCCAACAGTGCCCAAATGAAATTCTTGTTAAACAAATGCAGCAGATTAAACTTTTTAGTATGACAGTCACCGGTGAAATAAATAGCAAGTAACAACTTCTGCACAAAGCTAATAGCAGGAACAATAAAGTCATTAGACTAGGGAGTACACAGGTCAAACATGTGAGGTGATTAACAGTAACCTTAATTTTTAAGGAAGCTGTAATAATTAGCTATAACACAGCAACAATAAGAGTTAACAGTGAATTTGAAGAACAGTGAGCTACAGAGTAACTGAGTCACAGAACCACAGCACAACATTCTTTCCCCAATTTACAGCAGTCTACCCTCCCGTATCATTTTGGACTCCACTCTTTTGGCACACACCCATACAGCTTAAACTATTATTTGAGGGTAAAATCAAAGCTTATTAAATAGAGCTTAAGTTGTTTAATAAGAGCTTTTATTTTTAGCTCTTATAGCTCAATCAAGCAGTAAAAGCATCTGTTAGTTAAAAGAATCTGGCTTGTTACTCTAATTTAGCCAGATCTAAAAACTTTTAAGTACATGCTACGGGAAACTTTATGGATGTACCCTGATTTACATGTATACCTGGTAGCTGGTAGAGCACCTGGTGCTGAACAGTTCCTCGTTGATATTTTCTCTAACCACTTAAAAGTTTCATAAGTAAAAGAACTTGAACTATTAATGACTAAGTTATTTTTTGAGATAGAGCATTAAAAACCATTCCTTAATAATTCCATTTTGAGTTCTCCTTACCTGAATTTCCAGGAAGTATTAGCTGTTTGACTATAGGAGGTCGCACTGGGGTTGAGGATGGAGAATTGAAACCACTACTGTATGGGCTACTTGCACTTGGACTGTAAGGACTTGTGTAACTCATGGAGTTGAAAGGGTTGTTATATAAATTCTGCCTTTTGAGAGCTGTGTTAATGAGAAGGGAAGAAATCAAATTTAACAACTGAGAAAAGTTAACATTTATACAAAATTTTTTCCTATTGGGAAATTTATTAAGTCATCATCTCAATTTAAATACAGAAGCATTCTTAGAGTAGCAAGAGAAAATATATATTAATAATCCCAACCAAATATTTCCATTATCTTAAATTCTACTGTGCAAACAGTAACCACAAGAAACATCAAACATAATATCATAGGAAGAATATCTTAACAAATTAGTAGCCATTAAATTAATTTACTTCTGTCTTATTGGGAAGTCTGTTCCAACTGTATCAATTCTGAATGGTCTTAAAAAATAAAATGAATGACAAAGTATATTTGTGCCTTCTCATTTTTTTAATGTTTGTTTTTGAGAGAGAGGGAGAACAAGCAGGGGAGGGGCAGAGAGAGATGGGGGACACAGGATCCAAAGTAGGGTCTGTACTGACAGCAGAGAGCCTTGATGTGGGGCTCGAACTCAGGAACCTGAGATCATCACCTGAGCCGAAGTTAGGTGCTTAATTGACTGAACCATCAAGGCATCCCTGTGTTTGTTCACAATGTTTTCTATAACATTTTCTATAACATTTCTATAAATGTTTGTTTTCTATAACATTTACTGCCAAGAAAAAGGAGGAGAAAGGTATGAAATAGTGAGGTTTTTTTTTTTTAATATTTTTTATTTATTTCTAGGAGAGAGAGAGAGAGAGAGACAGCGTGAGCAGGGGAGGGTCAGGAGAGAGAGGGAGTCACAGACTGAAACAGGCTCCAGGCTCTGAGCTGGCAGTCAGCACAGAGCCCGACGCGGGGCTCGAACCCACGAACCGCGAGATCATGACCTAAGCGAAAGTCGGACGCTTAACCAACTAAGCCACCCAGGCGCCCCTGAAATAGTGAGTTTAAAAAGCGGTCTTTCCAAAGTTTGGGTTTTTGTAAAAGTAAAGTAATATTGATTACTTAGGCCGGGTGAAGGTCAAATGTGAGAATTCTCTTTCTAAAAAGAAAAATGCTTCCCTTCCTTTCCCACAGTTTTCTGGCCCAAGGAGAGAATACTTCTGCCAAAAAAGGAAAAAGAAATTGTGCTATGCATATAAGATTACAGAAACAATACAAAAGTAGAACTAAGATACCAACTACAATTATATACAAGAAAAATTACTACTTAAAATAGTATTTTTCTTCTATTCTCTTCAAAAATTCACAGCTTGACTCAATATTTCTGACCATTGGCAAAGCAACGTGTAGAGCATACAGACAAATGTGTTACACAAATATGTTACAACCAAGTGTGTAGGCAAAAAACAAGGATTTCAGGGCAAAATGAGATGAGTACCATCATAAAGGGCAAAGGGCTGTGGAAATGATGACACAGGATCATTCATTACAACTGAGAAAAACTAGGTAAGGCTTTTTGGAAAGAGGCACTGGAGCAGTCATGAGTGGCAATCTGACAGACCACTGAGAAAGAGGAGAGTGTGTGCTTTCATCTGTGTTTATCAGAAGAACAAAAGCCATGTCTTGAAAATGCATGTTAGGTTCAGAGAATAAGACGGAGTAATATAGAAAGGTGAAGCACATAGGTGAGGGACAAAACAGGAAAACACAGCTGGGCCAGGTTGTGTAAGTCCTGGAAACTATGCTCAGGAGAATGAACTTTATCTTCACTATCAGTGAATTAGGAGTAAGAGTGATATAAACTTCCAATCAGTTTAGGAAGAAAACTGATGGACATTTTTATGTTGAATAGATTAGACTGAACTAGGCAGCAGAGGTGACAAATACAAAAAAGGATAGATATTAAAAACTAGAAGGATTACAAAAGAAAATAAATAAGGTGATTCTAAAGTTTCCGGTTTGCCTACTGGGCAGAGTAGTGGTTTGGAGAGGAAAAACAAACATTTTTTGTTTAGTTTTTCTATTTAGTTTGATGATGCGGTAAGTTGGACAGTGTAGCTTTGTCCATATTCACCAAGAGAGAAGATGCCACAGTTTAAACATATTTAGAATGTAGTATCTCAGAAATATCAACCTGAGAAGAAACTGGGGTGCTAATTTCTTCCTCTTTACTTTTTGATCTCTGAAGCTTATTCTCTTCTAGATGGTTATTTAATCATTAGCATTTCAAGTCCTCACTCTACAGCATATTTCTTTTCTAAGAAATCTCATTCATATCTACGACATCAGCTAGTATCTATAGTCTGAAAACTCCCCATTATTTATATCTAGAGTCCCAAGTTTTCCTGGGCTTCAGTCCCATATGTGCTGCCCATATAATGTCTCCCCTATGGATATAGCAAATGCACCTGAGAGCCAATCTTTCCAAATTCAAACCCATCATTTTCCTGCTAAAACTCAACTCTTTTCCTGGGGTTCTGACCTCAAAATGATTAATAACATTCATCCTGTCACACAAGCTGAACACCTAGATCATTACGGATACTTCTACCCCATTTCCTCAAATTTGGCTCATTCATTTTTCCCTCCACATCTTCCCAGCTCTATTACCCCCCTTTTCATCTCCACTACCATCAACACACACTGCCCAGCTATCAACTGCTCCCAACCCACTCAAAAGCACCCTATGTTCATTCACTTCTGGTCTTCTCCAGTCTATTTTCCATTACAGCTCCCTGTAGTATGCAAACACAAACCTAAAATGCAAACCTAATCATGTCTTCCTGCTCATACACACCTCATCCTTGAACAAAACCCTCCAATCTTTTCATTGCTTTTATTTTACATTTTTTTTTTTTTAGTGAGAGAAAGCATGAGCAAGGGAGAGGGGCAGAGAGAGAGAGAGAGAGAAAGAGAGAGAGAATTTTAAGCAAGCTTCCATGCTCAGCATGGCTTGATCCCACAATTCTAGGATCACGACTTGGGCCGAAACCAAGAGTCAGATGCTCAATCAACTGAGCTACCTGGATGCCCCTTTCCACTGCTTTTAGAATAAGGTCCAAAACCTTTTTAAAAATGTTTACATTTTTGAGAAAGAGAGAGAATGGGGAGGGGGAGGAGAGAGAGAGAGAGAGAGAGAGAGAGAGAGAGAGAGAATCCCAAGCAGTCTCTACCCTGTCAGCACCGAGCTGACACAAGCTCAACACAGGGCCTGACACCACGAACCATTATTAGATCATGGCCTGAGTTGAAACCAAGAGTCAGAGGCTTAACCAACTGAGTCATCCAGGTGCCCCAAGTCCAAAACCTTTAGCACAACCTATAAGGGCTTGCAGAGACTGGCTCCTACATGTCTTTCTCACATCTCTCCCTTCCTTACTCTTCTCCAGCCACCAACGTGGCTTGCTCCAGGTCTCATGTGTGCCTTGGTCTCCCCACAAGCTTGCACAGGCCTCCCACAGAGCCTCTGTACATGCTGTGTTCTCTGCCTGGAACACCTTATTCCCACTTTCGCCTTCCCCCTTAAGCCACTCTAACTTTTCTAAATCTTTAGAACTCAGGTCAAACATTGTTTCCTGAAGTAAAATTCCTATTTCTCAAAGTCCAAAGCATGTTTACTCTTCTTTTATTATGTATCACCAGTTATAGAAATTATGTTTTTTTAATGTTTTATTTATTTCTGAGAGAGAGAGAGAGAGAGAGAGAGAGAGAGAGAGAGAGAGAGAGATTGAGAGACAGCATGGTCAGGGGAGGGCCAGAGAGAGAGGGAGACAGAATCTGAAGCAGACTCCAGGCTCTGAGCTAGCCATCAGCACACAGCCCAACACGGGGCTCGAACCCACGAACTGTGAAATCGTGACCTGAGCTAAAGTCGGACACTTAACCAACTGAGCCACCCAGGCATCCCAAAAATTATTTGTATAGTACATTTCCACTAGTAGATGATAAACTCCATGAGCACAGGTAACTGTTAGTTTTTCTTCACATGTATCCTCTCCCCTCTTTCCAAAGCCTGAAATATACCAGGCTCTCAGTAAATATTAACTGAATATACGTATGAATGAATGAGATTAAGTTGAAAAGAGGTCACTGGATACCATATGAATGGATGAAATAATGAAAACAGAGAGAAGCCAGGCAAAAGAGACCTGGGTCACCCTAAACTTAAAAGGTGGACAGATGGGGGAGAAGGGAAATAGGGCATTTAATGGATACGGAATTGTAGTATGGGATGATGAAAAAGTTCTGGAGATGGACAGTGGTGATGGCCGTACAACAATGTGACTATACTTAATGCCCGTGAACTGTAGATTTTAAAAATGGTTAAAAAATAAAAATAAAAAATGGTTGGGGCACCTGGGTGGGTCAGTTAATTAAGTGCCTGACTCTTAATTTTGGCTCAGGTCATGATCTCACAGTTCATGGGATCAAGAGGATTCTCTCCCTCTCTCTCTGCCCCTCCCCCACCCCTGCAACACATTCTCTCTCTCAAATATATACACTTTAAAAAACAATTTTTAAAAATGGTTGAAGTGGTAAATTTTATGTTATGTAAATTTTCCAATAAAAAAAAATGGACAAAGAAGGAAGAACCTTCAAAGAAGACTTCAAATAAAACAGTAGGGAGGGTGAGACAGGGTCAAAAATACAACGGACTCTCATAAGCAATAAGAGAAGAACATCCTAGGGACAAGTGGTAGAGCACTGCAGTGAAGCCTGGGTATGACAGAGCAGAAACCATTCTCTTAGAATACAATAGCTGTATTCCAAGGAAGCTCTGCCTTGTCAAAGAAATATATCTGTATCTCCTCACCAACCTGTAAAAAGGGGGGATTTAGGACTAAGGCTTAAACTTGCAATAGCCAAGTTGTTTTTCCTTTACTTTTTTATTTTTTAAAGTTTATCCACTAAGGGGTAGGGAGGAAAAGAGGAGAGAGGCAGAGAGAGAAGGAGAGGACCCCAAGTAGGCTCCACACTGGCAGCACAGAGCTCACAGTGGGGCTCAAACTCACAAACCCATGAGATCATGACCTGAGCAAAAAATCAAGCATCAGAGGCTTAACCAACTGAGCTACCCAGGTGCCCCTTTTCCTTTGAATATATATTACATTTCTAACTGTAGCTACTGCTCTGTGCATATAGCTATAAAATCTAAACACTGTTAAACAATCCAGTACTTGATAACACCTAGTTTTAGTTCAAGAGTAACAGTTTCTTTTACATATTGCTATTACCTTTATACCTTGTTATAAAGCAAAAGCCACTTCACTCAAATTGCTATTTTTGAGGTGTCCGACTTTGGCTCAGGTCATAATCTCGTGGTTCCTGGGTTCAAGACCCATGTCAGGCTCTGTGCAGACAGTTCAGAGCCTGGAGCCTGCTTCAGATTCTGTGTTTCCCTCTCTGCCTGCCCCTTGCCTGCTGGCACTCTCTCTCTCTCACAAATAAACAAACATTAAAAAAAACTCTTATGAATAACTTAAATCAAGCTCCAGGATTCAATTTTAAAAACAAGAGTCAGAAAAAAAAATTTTTAATTGCATAAGGCTACTGCTTTTCCAAACAGGATCCTACAAACACAAGGAAAAAGTAGCAATTTGGTGTCAAAACAGACTCAGAAGCTCTATAATCACGTCTTATATGCTATTTTCATATAATAACCACTACTTCTTATAGCCAACCAAACTGCTTTATTGTATGCCAATTTATCTGTTTAGCCTCCCTTTTGTCTCCCCTGAACATTTTCAGCTTATACTCTAACAGGAGAGCACATATTTTAATAGTAAAGCCAAAATAAGTCATCTTATTTATTTAAAAAAATTTTTTTTAATGTTTACTTTTTTAGAGAGAGACAGAGCATGAGCAGGGGAAGGGCAGACAGAGAGAAAGATACAAATTCTGAATCAGGCTCCAGGCTCTGAGCTGTTGACACAGAGCCTGGTGCGGGGCTTGAACTCATGACCCGAGCTGTGAGATGATGACCCCAGCTGAAGTCGGATGCTCAACTTTGCTGCCCACATGCCCCTGAAATATGTGATTTAAATACATAGCTGTTAGGTAAACACAAAACAAAACAAAAACAAATCCAAAAAAACCTATTTAGGAGTAGTAATCACACATCATTTCTTCACTACATTAAGTATTCCAAAAAACAGTAACATTCTTAAGAGACTGAAAGAAATTCCAAGAACAAATCAATAGTATTTTTCTTATATTTCTATTCATGTTGCCATGCTATATTAAATGTCATAAATAGTGACAGACATATTTTGTCAGCTTTGTGAGTGCTATTAAACAAAAGAGGATAAAAACAATTTGAACCTAAAATGCCAGTTAAAAACAAAAAACAGTAACAAAACAGGGAAGTAAATATATTTTTAAGTCCCTATTATGAGCCAAAAAAACATGCTAGGCTCTTTCATTAACATGATCATCTAATCCTTAAATTAACCTTACAGATTTCTCATTCTTATGAGAAAAATAGAGCTCACAGAAGTTAAATAATGCACAGAGTCACACAGTAACTAAGAGCTAGAGTGAGAATGGGGGCTCTTTGCATCTCAGCCTGCGTACCTCCACCACATCAGAATTTCCCAAGGGCAGTGAGAGAACTTTAGATGATACCAAACATATTCCTAATAGTTATTTAACTTATATTAGAAAAAAACCTATCATATAAAACCCATTATTTCAGGGATATTATTCTTTAGGTGAAATAAAGCAAAATAAAAATGAGAAGATTGGGGAAAAAAGCTATTAAATAATAAC
The DNA here is from genome assembly GCA_017311185.1 of Proteles cristata cristata. Lineage (NCBI taxonomy): Eukaryota > Metazoa > Chordata > Mammalia > Carnivora > Hyaenidae > Proteles > Proteles cristata. Next base: position 35,881 of record JAESUZ010005468.1, read on the forward strand.
ACAAGGTTATGCACATATGGCAAAAACTCATGAAGGCAGGCACAATGAGATGAAAAAGTACCATCAAGCAAAGAACTGGGTTCCTAAAAACACACCAACTCAACATTTGTTTTTTGATTAAAGAAAGCAGAGAGATGAACTACAAGTAAAATTATAAACTTATAGACATACCTGACATAGTTTGATCAAGTTTGTGGATAAGAGACTTTTTAGCACACTCGACATCAGGACTTGGGTAATCCAAAACTTGCCTGCACCAAACTAGTGGACTGACTGATTTCTGCATTGGTGTAAGTTTTTTCTTTGGTGATGAATATAACCTAGAAGAAAATGGAAAACAAAAGGGTAACATTATTAAGCACGAGGTCATAAAACAGGGATCCTTTTGGACAGGTTTAAATTAGGAGGGGGATACTGTAGGTGTCATGGAGTATCTTTAAAATCACCTACGTTTTACTTCGTGTACAAAAAGAAAATGACACTACAACCATCAATATTAACCCAAATTTCAAATATTAAACCTAAATGAAGCCAACTGTCCAATTCTAAAATAGGTCTTTTTCTTTTAGTCTCATTACAAAAACCATGAAGAAACATCTGTCTTTACAACAGTTCATTCTGTTTTCAGTAGTACTTGGATCAACTCCCTGATATAACCGTATCATTAAATATTGTCCTGGAGACAGATGAGGAGATAAATACCTTGTTTTCCACCTGCCAGTTCACTTCCCACCACAGACCACACAAAAACCTACCATTGGCAATTCTTTCCCTTTAGTTAAGCAGTGCCCACTCTTGTAGCCTTCTTTTCAAACCATGACACATCAGAGAAAAGCAATACTTTTAATCCTTAATAACTTAATATGAATGTATTTATGAAATTGACTTCAGTCTCAGGAAAAAGAATAGGACAGTACTTTATAAGGTTCTGGGGAAGGTATACAAAAAGACAACGTAAGCAGAAGATAGGAGAGTGTTACACTTGAACTTCCTACTTCATAGTTTTTTCCTCAGATTGACCCAGCTTTGTCAATTGATATTAATTTATTTCGAATGTGATACCATATGAAAAGTGTGAAATTACTTAAATTGTAATCAGAATGGTTTCCAAATTAAGACAGTTGAAGTGAAATTTACGAAGTAAACAAAAGTATACTTTTTTTACGTAGTTAAATGTCTCCATAAGACCAGGAGTTAGTAATTTCACATGTTATATTAATCAAGTTAGTGCAATAAAATAAAATGTGCTCTGGCATAAATATTTAAATGCACCTCTATAATACCTGAATTGACAAACTCCTTTCTAGTGATCCTATGTACATTTTCCATCCCTTTTCTTAACTTCCCTATCTATAACTTAGCTCACTCACATCAAGTATTTAGCTCTGATCAAGATAATCAAGACTAATAGGGTAAATAATCATTTCTCTAGTCAACACTCCATGTTTATTTGGATAAAAATGAAATGAAATCTCAATTTATGAAATAACTTACTAAACAGTTCAAAAAGAAAATGAAACCAATGGGGTAATCATTCTCTTTTCATCTTAAATACTACAAATGTTTCATAATAAATCTCTACCACAGGATTCCCATTTTAATTGTGATAACACCCACATGATTCATGTGTACTTATTGTGTTCCTCTATTGTTAGCTATAAAACTAATTTTAAAAAGTGCAAGGATCATGAATGAGCCTCAAAAACATGCTCAAAGAAACCAAACAAAGAAAACACACATATTGTATGATTCCATTTATATGAAACATCTAGAAAAGGACATAGCAGAAAGTAGATTAGTCATTGCCTAGGACGGGAAGAGGTAGGAATGTGGAAGAGATTTCTTTTAGAGTGATATAAACGTTTTAAAATTACATGGTGATGATGGCTGTGGTAACAATAACTGTAAATATACTAAATTCTTGAATTATATAGTGAATTTTATTATATATATTATACAGGTATGGGTATATTTTATGTTATATAAATTATATCCTGATAAAGCCCTTATTAAAAAATTATAAGGTGCTTTTAGAATCTTTAAAAATACAGAATGTAATATAAACGAAATGAATAAAACAAAAATTCAAAACCAATTACACTAACCCACCATCATCTCTCCTATACCCCATGAGTGGTAGCTTTCTTGTTTTTGTCAACGGCACCATAATTCTTTCAGTTACAAAAGCTAAAAGCTTAAATTTTGGACTCCACCATCTGTTTTATTTTCTACCTTCACCAAAAATCTATCACCAAGTCTTGCTGATCCTACATGTACAAACTTACCTTTCCCTCCACTATTCCTATATTTACTTCCCTAACTGGCAACAGAGAATGTGCCTTCCTTTCATTAACAGATAAAAGTTAATGTAGTAACCTGTACATCCCTAGAGTGATGAAAACAGAGAGACTGATTCAATAACCTGAGTATGCCAACTGTCTCCTATCACTCTATCCTCTTATTTCAGTGCCTCATTACTATCCCCAAGTCTAAAAATGGAGGACTACGGACCAAATGGTATTGGCACAAAATTATTCTTTGGTAAAGGAACCTTTGGTTGAGGTTTCAAAGTATTTATAAACCTGACAGAGGACACATGAACTGGGTTGTAGCATCTAACTGGATCCTCTTTTAGTAAGACCAAGATGTTTCAGACCCTGAATTTAAAGAAAATCCCAAATAAAAATACCTGAATACCTATCATCTCTGTTTGTTTCTTACAAACACATAGACTCCTTCAAAATGACTATTTTGCAAGCTAAAAACATTTTTCTCACTCTGGTGCTTTTAAAATTTTAAAATAGTAGTATTTAATAATTTAATAATAATGTTGAATCAAAAGGCACTTTATTTCTGATGGACACAGCCAGTACATAGATGGCTAATACAACTTACAATAGGTTGGAACTTGTCAAGTTTCCACCTGCCAAGAAAATTGGAAACATAACTTCATTACCTTAATTCGACTAAAATCAGGTCATAGAGGCCCAGTGGGGAGCTGAGCCTCCACCCTTACGCAGCATCAACAAGGCAGGAAGCAATGTGGAGTATCTAATCTCCCTTTACCAGTTCTCTACATGTTAGTAGGGCCCAGTATAGAGTTGATTTTACACCCCATCCATCTGGAAGAAGACAGTATGAGCCAGGGTTCCACTCTTGCTGACATAACATCAGCATGGCCTGGAAGAGCTGAACATCTATCCTATACTACATCCTATACTACACCTAAACAAAGCTGCTTACTAAAAAAGAAGAAATATGATTAGGAGTTTCACAATATAACACACAGAATATCCAGGATATAACTGGAAATTACTCATCATACCAAGAAAACAGTTAAAGTTGGGACAAAGAACAGAAACAATGGAGTCAAACTGAAAACAAAAGGCAAAATGGCAGACATAAATCCAACCACACCTAATTATAATAAATTGAATACACTAAAGCAATCTATTCAAAAGGAGGGGAAAAAAAAGACCTGGGAGTTTGGATGGCCAGTCATTAAGCGTCCAACTTCAAGCTCAGGTCATGATCTCATGGCTCGTGAGTTTTAAACCCATATCAGGGTCTGCACTTTCTCTCTTCCTCTCCCCCACCCCCAAATAAATAAATTTTGAAAAAATAAACAAACAAAAAAAAGACCTAACTGTATGTTATCTGTAGAAGAAACACCTTAGATTCAAAGCAGGTTGAAACTAAAAGATAGGAAGATATACCTGGATAATAGTAACCATAGAGAACTGGAGTTTAAGATAAGAAATATCACTGGAGACAAAGAGAGATCAATACATCAGGAAGATATAACAATCAAAAAGATACCTAACAACAGTAGAATAAGAGGAAAAAGAAACAACTGAAAAATTTTATTTGGAGTTTTCACCAGCACCCTCTTAATAACCGAAAAAAGAGCTACATGGAAAAATCAGTAAGAGTTTAGAAGTCTTGAACATTATCAGTTTTACTTAACTGACAATTTTGGGACACTCCATCCATCAATGAAAGAATACATTGTTCTTTTTAAGTGCACATTCTTCAGGTCAGATCAATTTGACCATGATAAGGTCTTTCTGAATTTAAAATAACTGAAATTCTTCAAAGTTTGTTCTCTGACTACAATGGAATTACATTAGAAATCAACAGAAAGAAATTTAGTAAATTCTAAATATTTGGAAATTAAACAACACACTTAAAAATAACCACAGGTCAAATAATATATCACAAGAGAAATTAGAAAATAGATTTAACTGAAAAAATTCAAAAATATAACATACCAATAATTATGTGATAAAGGCAGTGAAGTACTTAGAGGAAATTCATAATATTTAGCTCATATTAGGAAAGAAAAGAGGCCTCAGATCAACAATCTAAGCATAAAAAAATAAGAACAAATTAAAACCAAGGTAGTCAGAAGGGAGGAAAATATAAATATCAGTAGTAATCAGTGAAATAGAAAAATAGAGGGGAAAAATAGGAACCATATTTAGGTCCTTAAAAAGATTCTAAAAATGGTGTATCTTTAGATTTACTCCCCCCAAAAAAGTGAGAAAACACTAATTACCAAAATTAGAAATAAAGACTGAACACTGCTACAAACAGGATTATAAAGTAATATTATAAACAGTTTGATGCTAAGAGGTTACTTAGATAGTATATACAAATTCCTAGAAAAATACAAGTTACCAAATTGGACTCACAGAAACAGAATCTGAAGAGATTCACAAAAAGAAATTGAATTAGTAATTAGAAATCTTCCTGCAAAGAAAAACCCATGCCCAGATGCCTCTACTTATTAATGTTATGAACACTAAGGAAAAAATAATACCAAATCCTACACAAACTCTTTCAGAAAAGTAGATTTAGCAGCACCTGAGTGGCTCAGTCGGTTAGGCACCTGACTTCAGCTCAGGTCACGATCTCACGGTTCGTGGGTTCGAGCCCCAGTCAGGTCTGTGCTGACAGCTGGGAGCCTAGAGCCTGCTTTGGATTCTGTGTCTCCCTCTCTCTGCCCCTCCCCTGCTTGCATGCTCTCTCTCTCAAAAGTAAATAAACATTAAAAATTTTTTTTTAAAAAAGGAAAATAGATCTAATGGTGAAGAATGAATTCTTCTGCTAGGACTGGGAATAAAGTTAATGATGCAAGCTCTCATTATTTCTATACAATGCTACACTGGACTGTCTAGTCAGTATCATAAGGCAAGAAAAAGAAATTAAAGACATCACCTTGAAAAGAAAGAAGCAAAACAGTCTTTATTCACAGACAACATGATCCGGTATATAGAAATGCCTTTCAGGGGCACCTGTGTGGCTCAGTCGGTTAAGCATCTGACTTTGGCTCAGGTCATGATCTCATGGTTCGTGGGTTCGAGCCCCGCATTGGGCTCTGTGCTGACAGCTCAGAGCCTGCAGCCTGCTTCACATTCTGTGTCTCCCTCTCTCTCTGACCCTCCCCAGCTCACACTGTCTCTCTCTCTCTCTCTCTCAGAAATAAATAAAACATTAAAAAAGAAAAAAAAAAGAAAAAAGAAATGCCTTTCAGGAATCTACCAAAACCAAAAACACCCAACTAGAATAAATGTTTAGTAAAGTTGTGGGATACAGGATTGATAGGCCAAAAAATCAATTGTATATCTATGTATTATCAATGAACAATTCAAATATGAAATAACAAATTAAGTAGAAGAACTGTACACTAAAAACAATAAAACACTGCTGAGATAAAGAAGACTTAAATGGAAAGATGTACTATGTTCATAGACCTGAAGACTCAATATTGTCAAGATGTTGGATTTCCAAACTGATCTACACAACAAAATCTCTAAACAAACAAACAAAAAACTCAGCAGGCATTTTTATAGATATTTACAAGCTAATTATATAAGTTATATGAAAATGTGAAGAGCAAAGAATGGCCAAACAATTTTGAAAAAGAAAAACTCTTAAAAAAACAAACCCTGAAAACCTCTGGTCTTGCTTTCTTCTGATCCCTTCTATAGAATAAAGCTTACTTGTTCTCTAAAATATGAATCTGAGTGTATTAACACATTCTGTGCCAGTTTTTTTTCCCTCATGACAAAGTCTTATCCAAAAAAAGTGACCCCTACAGCCCTTTCAGGCATCAGCATTGATCTGTTTCAATACTTTTTTTTAAAAGCTACATTTCTCACCCTCATCCACCACCCAAATTTTAATAGCAACCATAGGGTACTCATTTCTATTCCTGGAGAGCCCAACACTTTTGCTTCCAGGTCACACATGCATGTTGCTCCCTTTGCTTAAAACAAGCTCAACCCTACTTTTTGCTTATTTTATCCTCCTTTGCCCAACCTTAGTCAGACCATTCCTACTTTTGACTGTGTCTCAGCTTAAATGTCACTTAATCAGGGAAACCTTCCTAACTACCTCTCATAAGACTAGTACTATAGGGGTGTCTGGGTGGCTCAGTCAGTTAAGTGACTGACTCTTGATTTTCGCTCAGGTTGCAATCTCATGATTTATAAGTTCGAGCTCCTCAATGTCAGTGCAGAGCCTGCTTGGGATTCTCTCTCTCCCTCAAAATAAGTAAAAGAAATTAAAAAAAAAAAAAAGACTAGTAAATAGTAAACCAAGGTGTTTTAACAAAGCATCTTTGCAGCCACCTAAATATGCCCTATTAAAAGGAAATTCCACTTCTAACATCCATCCTTACTTTATACTTTGTTCATTTTTGTCCTTTGAGGTTTTTAAGTTGGTATTTATAAGTTGGAAAAAGACATATAAAAAATGTATTTGAGACAAAAATGCTAAAACACTGGGTGAACCTCAAAAACATTATACTAAGTAGTAGCCAGCCACAAAGACCATGTCCTATATGAGGTCATCTACATGGAATGTCTGGATAGGCCAACTTGGAGACAAAAAGTAGATTGATGGTTGCCTAGGGACAGGAGAGGGGGTAGAGAAAAGAGAAATGGGAAGTGACTGCTAATGGGTACGTGGTTTCTTTGGGGGATGTTAAAAATATTCTGAACAAGACTATGATGATGGTTATACTATTTTGTAAATATACTAGAAATCACTGAATAGTTACTAAAAACCACAGTACACTTTAAACAGGTGAATTTTATACTACGTAAATTATAGTTTATAAATTAATTGGCCCTTCGGGCACCTGGGTGGCTTAACTGGTTAAATGTCTGACCCTTGATTTCAGCTTAGACCATGATCTCACGGTTCGTGGGATACAGCCGTATATCAGGCTCTGCACTGACAGCACAGAGCCTACTTTGGGATTCTCACTCTCCCTCTCTCTGTAACCTTACCTAACTTGTACACCCTCTCTCAAAATAAATAAACTTAAAATATAAAAAGAACATTAAAAAAAAGAAATTGGCCCTCAAAATATTACTTTTCTCTTAGATCTTTACAAAGAATTAAAAATCATTAAATATAATTTATGTATATTGTTAAATACTGAGAGAACTAGTAAAAATATAAGAATATTAATGTTATGAAACTGACAGTAATAAATCACATTTTGGCCCATATGCTACACATGCCTGTATAATATGATTGATGATAAGAACAACTAAGAATATAACTTTGTTATTTTTTGAAAGGTGTAATGACTTTCAGTCATATAGAAGAATGTATAAATGTAAACAGTGGTAACAACCTCCCTTCCCCTTCCAATTCCATCCCCTCAAATTATTTACAGTTTGGAGTATGTCTCTCCTGACTTTTCAATGAACATATAGTAGACATATAATTAAATGATGGCTAGGAAGGGAGACTGGAGTTACTTTGCTGAATTTATGGTAACCACAGTAACCACTTTTCATACGAGTCAGCTGAAAGCAAGCTAGTGAAGCTAAGAACAACAAAGATTTAATTTCAAGGTAAAAATAAAAATTATATTACAATTGTTATTGAAATAAATTTCTTCACTGTGTAAACTTTTTACAGGCCAAGGAAAATAATCAGATTTGAATACCTCAAAATCAAACTTCTCTATTATGGCATACTCAAGGCACAAAAAACAGAGCCTCTGTCTTCAGTTTCAATGCATAATAATCCCTGGCACAGGTAACTGACATTTAAAAATGATCAAATATTTGCATCTGAATGAAGACTGAATAAAACAACCATGATTACAATATTTAAATATGCATATGGAAAAAGATAAAAGAAACATACCAAAGTAAATAAGATCAAAGTGACTATTTTGAGATAGTAATTTGTTCTATTTTTATAATTTTATGATTTTGTAAAACTTTGATTAATAGAGGTATCTTTGGTTTTACCCACAACTAAAAATAATTTAATAATTCTAAACTCTTAGGATACAATGCTTTATAATGATTTACTAAGCTTTCTCAATCAATAAGGTAATAAGAAGTGCTATTATTATTTGTATTTTAGCAAATGTTTATTACATTCCAGGCATGATTTCAATATTTTAAATATACTAACTCAATCTTCGCAACAAACCCATGAATACGTTATAATCTCCATTTTACAGATAAGGTCACTGAGGCACAGTGAGATAAATGAAAGAGATATAAATGTTCAAAGTGACATAGTTCTTAGGTGACAAAACTAGGATTACTCCAGAACCTGCTCTGTTAAGTATAATGCTTTAGTGCCTAATGAGGCCCCTGGCTGCCTCAGTCAGTAAAGCATGGAACTCTTTCTTTATCTCAGGGTCTTGAGTTCAACCTCTCACATTAGGGGGTAGAATTTACTTAAAAAAAAAAAAAAAAAAGACTCTAATGTAGTAATCATTCTAATGGTTCCTGCTGTTCCCTGTTCTCTTCTCCTAAACCCTACCAACCATAAAGAATAAAGTTGTAATCGATCCCACTATCACAATTAAAAAATCACAACTCAACTGAAGAAAAATATCTTCATTTCATATATATATAAGGGACTTTTTAAAATTTTTGATTGATCATGCCATTAACTATTATATTTAGTCCATTAGCTGACTTGGAGGCATATACTACCTTTATATGAACAAATATAAAATACTCTTCTGGTTTTCAGAGGACTATCATCAGTATTACAATAATGGTAATTATTAGCAAGGCAAATTCATTAAGAAATTCTTACAACAGTTTATAAGCACTGAAGTGACATTAGCTGCAGGGTAGAATACATATATAAACAGAAGGTATGACAGAACACGGTTACCAAAAAATAAGGCAGAGCAAGCAAGCAGAAAAGAAAAAAAGCTTTAAAATAGTGAATTCTAATGTTTTAGATAGTGAAATTCTATGTTTCCATTTTCATTTCACTATTCTCTTCATTCTAATTCCAGTACAGCAAGAGTTTTTAATTTTAAGAATATGAAAACAATTCTGATATTCCCTGGAATTCCACAAAAGTGAGGTTGGAAATTACTTCTTTAAAAAGACAATTTTTGGGTCGCCTGGGTGGCTTAGTTGGTTGAGCGTCCGACTTCATCTCAGGTCATGATCTCGCGGTCTGTGGGTTCCAGCCTCGTGCTGGGCTCTGTGCTGACAGCTCAGAGCCTGCGGCCTGCTTTGGATTCTGTCTCTCCCTCTCTCTGCCACTCCCCTGCTCACACTCTGTCTCTATCAAAAATAAACACTGAAGGGGCGCCTGGGTGGCTTAGTTAAGCGTCCGACTTTTGCTTGGATCATGATCTCACGGTTTGTGGGTTCGAGCCCCGTGTCGGGCCCTGTGCTGACTGCCAGCTCAGAGCCTGGAGCCTGTTTCAGAGTCTGTTACTCCCTCTCTCTCTGATCCTCCCCTGCTCACGCTGTCTCTCTCTCTCCTAGAAATAAATAAAAACATTTTAAAAAAAACACATTGAAAAAAAATTAAAAGAAAAAAGACAATTTTCTACTGTTGAGGCACAGCCGCATACTGCTGGGAAACAACAGTTAAAGTGAGACCAGCCTACAGTGCAGCAATCAAAAACGGAGTTGTTTGGGTTTTGGAGCTTTTGTGGCTTTGTTTTCTTTATTTTGTTTTTTGACAAAAGAGATCAGGAAGGTGGGGAGTCTCAAACGATACCACAAGACTGCAAATTTTGACAGTAGCTGCAAAGCAAGACAATCCTTATGTATACTGACTAAACATAGATTCTCAGCCACTATCACGTACATAGTAGGTTCCATGTATATGAAGTGTGTGTGTGTGTGTGTGTGTGTGTGTGTGTAATCCAGACTGATTCTTTTTTTTTTTTTAAGTTTTACTTATGTATTTTGAGAGAAAATGCCGGGAGGGGCAGAGAGAGAGAGGGCGACAGAGGATCTGAAGTGGGCTCTGTGCTGACAGAAGAGAGTGTGATGCGAGGCTGGAACTCACCAACCATAAGATCTTGACCGGAGCTGAAACCAAGAGTCGGAAGCTTAACCGAATGAGCGACCCAGGCACCCCAACAGGGATTCTTTTAGAGTACCTTGCTTAATAGCTAACTTTATTGGTGAAACGCCTTAACAGGATTTTTATCTGTAGAAGCCATAGGTACTTATGGCTGACAAGTCGTAACTTTTAGCAAATGATGTATCTTTCAAATCCCAGATAATAATGCATGCTACTACTATAATGACTTTTAACAGTTTGCCTGTTAAGATTTGGTTTTAAAAATTAATGGGCGTGCCTGGGTGGCTCAGTCATTTAAGCGTCCAACTCTTGATTTCGGCTCACATCGTGGTCTCATAGTTCATGAGTTCGACCCCCACATCGGGCTCTCTGCTGTCATCACTAAGCCTGCTTCAGATCTTCTGTCCTCCTCTCTCTGTGACCCTCCCCCACTCATGCTCACTCTCTCACTGTCTCAAAATTTAAAAAAAAAATTAATTAATATATTCTTCTTATTAAGAAAGTTTTTGCACAAGTATCTGAGAAAAGATATGAGAGCATCAAGTTAGAATCCACAAAAACCTGGAAACAAAGGTTTATTAATACAATAAAGATTAGACAACTGTTCTATCAGAGAATTTTCTATTTGCAGTATTCTTACAGGTTCTAAACTTAGTTTCTAAAATTATAAAACTAAAATATTTTATCCACTTTGTGAAATATGAAGAATAGAAGGAATCTAAATACATGTTTTAGATATATACACGTGCTTAAATATCTGTATTTAAATATATGTGTTTATCTTCAATACTAGGTTAGCATAAAATTACAGGTAATTGAAGTGCTAAAGAAAATTTGGGCATATTTTTATGTTACATTCCAGAGTACAGGTAAGAGAAAATGGTACACTGTACTCTGCTTATAGAACTAAAGTTAATGTTAAGACCAACTCAGACATTCTCTTCTGTTTTTCTTTTGACTTATATAAAAAGCAAGATAAGAGTGGGTATGTGAGAATTCCTGACATATACTAGATACTGAAATGGTTAGAATGCATAAAATACTTCTGAGAGGCAAGAGGGATAGTATTTTTAGAACTGGCATTGTCCTAGAAAAAAATCCAATCTCATCCTCCATTGTTAAAATTTGTAGTTGTGTGTCTATACAATTTATATATAATTATATAACTATCTTTCATATGGGACTTCAAGTACCTCAAGGGCAAGAATAATAATATTTCCCATCATCTCTTATGCTCCACCTTCAACCCCAAAGAAACCTGTCTGGCACACAGTAGAAAAGGAATTCAATACTGCAGAATAAAAAAAGGAAATAACAATAATGAATCCATAATAAGTGTATAAAAAGAATGCACTTTTTTCTTGAAAAGTTGTATATGGAATCTATAGTTATTCTTGATCACACCACTTAGTAGCTCCAGTTGTTGGATAAGCACAAGTTTTTTCTATTTCAATTAATATCCATTCCACCTCATTTGTTCCTTTCAAAATACTAATCAGGATCTCTCTCAAGTGACAGCAATCAAATATCCCCAGGTCTTCAAGAGGCTAAATTTAACCTATTCCCCAGTCCCTTAACTTTTTCCTTTTTTCCCATCTCACTTATTAAAGTTTAATTACCAAAGCCAGAAGTGATGACGTGAGGGTCTGAAAATACTTAATTAGAATGCAAAAACTGAGCTCTTCTATTACTTCACATGTTTCCTACATCACAGGATTTTTATTATCCTATCAACAGCTGTCTCACAGGATACAACTATAAATTTGTTCCTACTATTTTATTCCATATTTATCAGAAACTTTTTTACTTTTAAGAAGTCTTATGTTTCATCACAACCATCTATTATTCTTTGGACATATATGATTCTCAAATAATTCTAGTCCTAATTTTTTTCCTGGGTGTCACAGAGCTCCAGTGGTTTACTACAGACATTCCCCAAAATCAAATACCTCCAAACAAACATAAAAATGGCACCACTATTTTTTCCAGTCAATGAATGAAAAATTTTATGCTAACCTTGACTGTTCTCTCTCTCCCCATATTCCATGTGTTCAATCAACACATCCAATCCATTCATTAATGTCCCTGAAATGCATCCCTTCCTTTTCATTTCTACTAACTTCACTCAAACCTAAACCCAACATAAGCAATTATAATAATCTCAAGTGGTTTCCCCATACCTACCAGACTTTCACTCTTCCAAGCTATCCTCTACCCACTACCACTTAGCTAAAATACACATCAGTATAACAATTGTTTCACAGCTCAGTCCCCAGCTTAATTTTCAAGAACCTGTTATCTGATCTAAAACTACATCCTCTGATTTTCTCTCCCATGTACTCCAATAAAAAAACAAATCAAAACAAAACCTCCTGTCCAGCCACACTGGCCAAATAAATGTTCATTTCATTATCTTGGATAGTTAAACCATTAATGTCTCTGTTCACAGTTCTTTTTACTAAGGGGGTGAGGGGATGCAGAATTTCTTTCCATTTTCCTTGTCTAATTCAAGCCTTACTTCAAGACCAATTCAAGACTTGCCTCTTTCATGAGGCTTTCCAGCAACTACAGTTCTTATGTCTACTTCTTATCACCTTAACATAGTACTGTACTCATAGTAAGTATACAGTGTATGTTTGGTGATTAACTTGTAAGGTGACTATTTATTGACTTTGTCCAGGGGAGTCCTCAAGCCTGTTGTTCTGGCATCCCAGCACTCAAAGTGTCCAGGCTTGTACAATAAATTAGTTTTGTTAATTTTCAGAACATTACTATTTTATGACTTAGAAATGTAAATGGACTACAGTTATTAGAATGCAATACTTATTCCTGCAATATTGCACTAAATATTTCTGGCTAAGTTGGCCCTATATCACAAGTATGCCGTAAGCGGTGATTTTGCCCCAAGGAGACATGTGGCAATGTCTGAAAGCATTTTTGTCTGCTAGACATCCTACAATGCACAGGACAGGCTCCACAACAAAGAATTATCTGGCCCAAAATGTCGGTATCCTAACACAAGAAAGCTAGTAAGACCAAACTACTGTTTTTAAACAATGAAGATATCTCTTTTTAAAATTTATTTAAATGTTTTTATTGTATTTTTGAGAGAGAGAGGGAGTGAGCAAGCACAAGAGAGCGAGCGAGCACTAGTGGGGGAGGGGCAGAGACAGAGGGAGACACAGAATCCAAAGCTCTAGACTCTGAGCTGTCAGCACAGAGCCCAACACGGGGCTCAAAGTCACAAACTGTGAGATCATGACCTGAACCAGTCGGACGCTTAACCGACTAGGCCATCCAGGTGGCCCTAAACAATGTAGATATCTTATAAGAGGAACAAATCTAATCTTTAATCATTTAGTTTGATATGGTGGTTTTTATGAAATTATAAATAGTTGGAGTGAAATGGAAAGAATATTAGTCACCTCAATACTTCAGGTTTGAAGTTTTACCATGTGCATCTGGGCACAAGAGGTTGATAAAACTCAGGCTGTTTTCTAGCTCTTATGTATAGCTATGCCTTCTATTCCGACCTATATACTATCTCTATTCTAATCTTTCTGAAACACCATTTTGCTAAGAATATTCCAACACTCAAAAAATCTCCTCCTACATTTCAGAGGACACCCACAATACGGTCTCTAACCCAATGATTCAACTTTACTTCTCACTTGTTCCCCAACAAACTTCACTGAAGTATCTTCACAGGCTTTCTCTTTACCCTTATACTCAAATATACCACTCATCTTTTTCCCTGCACTTTTTCATTCTGACAGAATAGCAAGAAATACCCTTCCACCTGTACCTAAATCCTATGTCCCAGCTGTCACACTGAAGTCCATAATAAGCCTTTCTTCTATGAACTCTCATTGTTGGTTTCAGAGCAAACCAAATTTCATATTCATTCTGTCTCCAAGCTAAACTGTAAATACCTTGAAGGTTTAGTATCAAGTTCCAACCCGTCATTTAAATAAATATTAATGTAGCAGCCACCACTGGCCAGGCAGGATGCTAGTCAGGAATTCATGTTTTTGTTTTTTAATTTTTTTAAAACATTTTTATTATTGAGAGACACAGAGAGACAGAGCATTAGCATGGGAAGTGCAGAGAGAGGGGGAGACACAGAATCTGAAGGAGGCTCCAGGCTCTAAGCTGTCAGCACAGAGCCCAAAGCAAGGCTCGAACTCACAAACCTCGAGATCATGATCTGAGCCAAAGTCTGATGCTTAACTGACTGAGCCACCCAGGTGTTCCCAGACAGGAATTCAAAGATGAATTAGGACAAAACTAAATTATACATAGTGCTGTTTGTTAGCCTTTCTCACTCATTTGTTGTATACCATTGAGGCCTATAATGTGTCTGCTTGTCAAGTTCCAAACCTCTAGACTCAGGTTTCTAGGATTCTTCATCAATTTTTTAAAAATTTTGTTTTTTAATCCTCTCCAGAGCAGCCCTGGCTAAGAATAACCAGTGGCAAACAAGAATTTTACTATGACAAGTTAACACAGGACCCATTATCTCCTTAGAGAGGAAATTAGCAGGCCTACTCAAAAGATACTCACATCCTAAAATTACTAAATTCTTTCTATATCTAATATTAATAAAGACAAACATTCTAATTGCATTATACTTACAAAATACAGTCATAACTACGCATTAAATACATACTTAAAACTTCCTCACTAACTCAATGACATCTATTAAATTTCATTCCTCAGTGTTATCAGATTTACAGGCCACTCAAACTTAGCCTGGCCCACCCCTGCTCCTTACTCATACCTTTCAATTCAGAGAGGCAGAGAAGGTGGGTACATTTTTACTCTCTAACAGAGAAATGAGCAAAAGCTCTTGAATGGAGGGCTCTATGTGGGAGGGGTTTCCTTCTAGTAAACTACAGAAGTGGGAGATGGTTTGATTCATCCTCATGAATTCTAAACCTCTAATTTTTAACTAAGCACTATTTCCCTCTTTACCTATCTTCCCAAGTATTTTCACAAATTTCAAATCTAATATTATGGTATCATCTTGTTTTTATTATTTTTCACATTTCAGGGAGGTACAGTTACTTTTTCTTATCCTCCCTACAGTCCTTTAACACTTTTAAGAAATTTCACTTTTATTCTAGCATTTGAGCCTTTTCAAAGTCAAAGCAAATTGTATGTTTTGCATTTTTTGTGCCACACCTAATTTAAAGGCCTAGTTTCAGAAATCTTTCCAGTTAAATAAGCTAGTTTGTTCCTAATGGTGTCCATTTCCTCCATAATTTAGACTTCTAAATGAAAGACCCCAGAGGATGTGATTTTTGAGTAAATGGATCACGCAAAAGAACTTATATTATGTAAAGTGTCAAAACTTACATACTTTTACAAGTTCATGTTGCTGCTAAACTAGCACAAGGGCCAGCATGCAGTGTTCTTTGGCTCGTAGACTCCTTACCATAAGGAGCAGTACATTACTATAACTCAATCCATTTCCATTAAAACACTTATTTTAAAAATCATGTCAATATTAACTTACAGATACAGTTCTAGATATGTTCCTAGTAAAAGGGTAAGGAGGCAAGAGTCTTAGTAAGTGGAGGGAGAAGGGAAGAAGCCCTTTTGGGTCACAAGGGCATCAGTACCAGGTTCCCTGAAAGTTTGGCATACGATGTCTTCAACCAGAGGGCTCACAAGATGTGAGCTACACACAGCCTTGGGGTTCTTTTTCTGATATTCCTGGACAATAAAAAAGTATCAGAGTTTCCCTACCTCAACAAAAACAGATTGTATAATTTATTCAGATAAATCTGATAAATATTAGTATTTACACTCAGGTAATTTCATTTTTCAAATGCAAAGTTAAAGACAAGAGTAATAGATAAAGTCATATACATCAGCTGACTTGGGCTCCAGTTTTTATCAAAAACACATGTCTACACTTACTGGAACTGGGTCACCTGGGAGGCTCCATTGGTAAGCGTCTGACTCGATTTCAGCTCAGGTCATGATCTTAGGGTTCATGAGATTGAGCTCTGCGAACCCCACCATCAGGCTCTGTGAAGACGGTGTACAGCCTGCTTGGTGTTCTCTTTCTTCCTCCCTCTCTCTGTCCCTCCCTGACTCTCAAAATAAAAACATAAACATTAAAAAAAAAAAATAAACTAATTGGAACCAAAATTTCTTCATCAGTGATGTATAATCTTACTACCATTAAGTAGTAATAAGAAAAGCATCAATGGCTTTTTAATGAATGTTATAATATGATCCCTACCTATGTGACCATAAAGTAATGAAATGGACTTAAATCTTATAAATAGAATTTTTTATAAGCAATTTGTGTTTATAACAGGAAATTTAGAAATCACAAGAAGTACAAACAAGTTTAAAACAAGGTGCATTTGTTATCCTACTAAAGAGACATCACTATTTTGATTAATTTTAAAAATGATTTTTAACAATCAGACACTGTATCTAGACTGTATTTTCTTCTTTAATTCATCATGGGAGATTACAGATTCAATACTGCCAGTATTCAGGATGTGTGTGAAACTGGCATAGAGTCATGAAAGTCAGGCAAGAAATCTGGTCTCATTATTTTATAGCTGCACCACACTTCAAACTACCACTGACAATCAGATTGACTCAATTTAATTGAATGTAACTGAACTCTTACTACACACAATATACTGAAATCCTGTTCAGGCACTCAAAGATGAATATGATATAGGTCTTCTGGGTAAACTGCTTACAACCTAGACTAGAGAGACCAAAGTACAAGGCTGTTGTGTTCCATATACTCCAAGAAGGATATATAAACAGTGATAGGTAACACTGAAGAGGATGCAAACCAAGTAGGATATTTAGAATTTCACAAAGAAAAGAAAAACATGCTCTGCTGTGAAATGGACATCAGAACATGCCACCAGGCATGAATGTCCATGAAGTTTGCTGCCAACAGTAAGTGAACATGGGGAAAAGGTGAACTGGAATTGGGCTGCTGAGGACTTTAAATACCTTGCCAACCCATTTTTATTCACTAGCACAATAATGACTTTCGACAGTTTTCAAAACTCATACCTACCTTCAAGAGGAAAAGAATCTTCCATTGCTGAGGATATTCAGAGAAAGTGCCATAGATTTAGGAGAGAGAAAAAAAAATCTGGGGCGCCTGGGTGGCTCACTCGGTTAAGCGTCCAACTTCAGCTCAGGTCATGATCTCACGGTTCATGGGTTCGAGCCCCATGTAGGGCCCTGTGCGGATAGCTAGCTCAGAGCCTGAAGCCTGCTTCAGATTCTGTATCTCCCTCTCTCTCTTACCCTCCCATGCTCATGCTCTCTCTTTCTCTCTCAGAAATAAAACATTAAAAAAAAAAGAACTTAAAAAAAAATCTATGATGCTTCCATTGCTAAAGATCTTTCCACATTTACACTTAGCACTTTGTCTTGAAGGTATCTTATGCTCCCAAATAGATTGCAGTATTTTAAGCACAGAAACAGAGTTAAAAGAAGTTAGAAGTAACATAATTCAACTAATTTTTCCCTTTTTGTAACATCCCTTGTCACAGGACCATTCAGCAGTCTTCACCACTGAAGGTTATTTATACCATTTTTGTTTTTTAAAGATTTTATTTTTAAAAATACACTCTTCACCCTCAACGTGGGGCTCAGATTCACAACGCTGAGATCAAGAGTCTCATGCTCCACCGACTGAGCCAGCCAGGTGCCCCTTAAGGCTACCTACACTTTTTAAAGACAGTCCATACCATCTAAAAACAGTTCTATTTGAAAATTCTACCTTCTATTAAATAAAAATTTGCCTGCCTCTAACTTATACCTATTGTTCTATTAATGATCTCCAGAGTTATAAAGAATAAATCTAGTAATACTCATTACAGTCCTTCAAGTATTTAAAAAAACCATTCTCTTCTCAAAGCTAAATACCTATAGGTTAAATAAGCCAAGATAAAATGTTTCTCCCTAGACATGATTTTCAGGCTTAGTATGAATCTCAATTCATTCTATTAGCTATGTGACTTTGAGTTTAACTGCTTTATATGCAAATATATGGACACAGAGAGTTGAATGATAGTTGTCAAGGGCTGAGGGCATAGAGAATAGGGAAATGGGGGAGTTATTGTTTATACAGAAAGTCAATGTGGAAAGATAAAAAACTTCCAGATATGAATGTTGGTGATAGTTGCATAACAATGTATATGCCACTGAACTGTACACTTAAAATGGTTAAAATGGTAAATTTTTTGTTTTGTATATTTTACCACAATAAAAAATGGAGATAACTCAAAATTGTATAGATTAAATGATATGCCATGCATAAAATGCCTTATACAGTAATTTGTAGAATATAATTCAACAATAGTGATTGTAATGTAGTTTACCAATCATTTGGCCCTTCTTGGCTAAATTCTATTTTTTAAGAAAGTAAGAACCTGCATTATCTTGTCTCTCAGTGCCCCCAACATTGTACTATTCATACACGGGACTCTATTTATTCTGTTAATAAAAAAATATCTAGGGGAGCCTGGGTGGCTCAGTCAGTTAAGTGACTATTAACTTTGGCTCAGGTCATGATCTCACAATTAGTGGATTGAGACCCGAACTGGGCTTTGTGCAGGCACCTCAGAGCTTGTTTGGGATTCTTTCTCTCAGCCCCTCCTCCACTCATGCTTTTTTTCTCTCTCTCTCAAAATAAATGAATAAACTTTTGAAAAAAAATTAGTCACATTAGAAGCACTGGAAAATCACTATGCATAACTTAATTCATTTAAAACACATACACGAGCTGCATTACTTTAACATCTTCATGGTATTTAGATGTCTAGAAAACAAACTTCAAAGATGTTAATTAGCAAATAACTGCCAAACTATTTAGATAAGTAATGATACTTATCTATTACAGGCAGATTGTACCAATGGTCTTCCATAAAAAGTATACATAAAACAAAGAGGTCATATAATAAAGTCCATTCTTGGATGTGAAGGACTATGAGAAAAAAAAATATAGTAAGTAAAAACCACCTACTAAGTTGGGGAAGTTTATCAATACAACTTATCGATGAGCAGTCTGAGTTTAAAATGTCTTCAGAGGGGTGCCTGGGTGGCTTAGTCGGTTAAGCGTCCGACTTTCACTTAGGTCATGATCTCGCGGTTCATGGGTTCGAGCCCCACGTCGGGTTCTGTGCTGACTGCCAGCTCAGAGCCTGGAGCCTCTTTCAGTCTGTGACTCCCTCTCTCTGACCCTCCCCTGCTCACGCTGTCTCTCTCTCTCTCTCTCTCTCTCTCTCTCTCTCTCTCTCTCTCTCTCTCGCCTAGAAATAAATAAAACATTTAAAAAAATAAAAATAAAAAAAATAAAATGTCTTCACAAACTTAAGGGTAAATTGATTTAAAGTAAAATGGATTTAACAGGATATGAAGAACTTATTCAATTTCTAATCTCAAACATTTTTATTTTTTTAAAATATTTTTATTTATTTCTAGGAGAGAGAGAGAGAGAGAGAGAGAGAGAGAGAGAGAGAGACAGGTGAGCAGGGGAGGGTCAGAGAGAGAGGGAGATACAGACTCTGAAATAGGCTCCAGGCTCCGAGCTGGCAGTCAGCACAGAGCCCGATGCAGGGCTCGAACCCACGAACTACGAGATCATGACCTAAGCGAAAGTTGGACGCTTAACCGACTAAGCCACCCAGGCGCCCCTCAAACATTTTTAAGAATAACCATTTGCCCTCACCAGTTTGAATATTAAACAGCTTAAAAACAAGAGGCAAGACCACCTGATCTCCACGTTCATTTTTAATTTCATCTTCTATGATTACATGTACATTACATTACACCTGCAAAAGTTCCTAGGGGCCCTCCAAAGAGCCTGGCAACTTTATCAATTTTCCCTAACATCTCTGTTCTCAATCTGTTCTCTCCACTACAGATGCAGGGACTTTATGTCGATAATAAAAGATCTCTCAAAGGAAAGAAAAAAGGGGGAAATAATACAATGACAAACTTCTAGATGCCAAGAACTAACTTTTAACTCACAAATACCAAATAGGTAATGCAGTCACTATGAATATATATGCAATATTAAACTCTGTTCTACAAAAGTGCAGCAGAGTAGGTAAATGAAAAGTCTAAAGCTTATTTAAGAAAGTGTTTCACACCTACACTACCCTTTTGCCCACATATAAATTCCTTTTCACTCAGCAAAATTCACAGTAGGGATGGAGAAAACAATCTCACGAAACTTGAAGTGCTGGAAAAGTCAGTTCCTAACTTCCCTCCTCTACAATAAATATTTTTTAAAAAATTTTAATGTTTTTTAAGAGGGCGAGAGAAAATGCACAGGTGCGCGTGAGTAGGGGAAGGGCAGAGAGAGAGGGAAACAATCTGAAACAGGCTCAGCACTATCAGTCCGGAGTCTGACGTGGGGCTTGAACTCATGAACCATGAGATCATGATCTAAACTGAAATTGGCCGCTCAACTGATTGAGTCACCCAGGCGCCCCAACAATAAATATTTTAAATAGTAATGCAAAGATTTTTATGTATTACAGTACTTGTTCATTCTTTTATTTGAGGCCCTTAAAAAATTCTAATAAAAACTGTTAGTAAAGAAGATTCCTTTCTTTGAGATCCATGGCTGTTTCTTTCCTCAATAAAGGTGTGTCGCTCTAGGTAAATTTAATGAAGAAAATGTGGATTTTTGGAAAATTAGACTGAAATTATTTTGTTTTATAAAAATGTGGGAGCCTAAGAGTACAAGTACATGGAATTAAGACACAGAAACACTAAAACTAAAGTTAACTAAAAATGTTACATAGGAGTGCCTGGATGGCTCAAGTCAGTTGAGAGTCTGACTCTTGATTTTGGCTCAGACCATGATCCCAGGATTGTGGGATCAAGGCCCACAACCTTAAGGTTCTCTCTCTCTCTCTCTCTCTCTCTTCCTCTGTCCCCTCCCCAGCTTGCACACACTCTCTCTAAAATAAAATACATAAAAATGTTAAATAACTGTCCATATAAAATAGGGATAACATTATGGGAGTTGATTATAGGCCAAAAGACCATGGGAAGATTTGAATAATGTTATTTAACACAAATTTCAATTCTAGTACAAAGAAATAAAAGATATGACACCACTTCAAGTATTTATACATCTGCTGAAAACTTCACCCTGCACACAGCAGAAAACCTAAGAAATTCTTGATTTGCCTCAACAATTTAATTTCTCAAAGAGCTGGGAAAGAAACAAGAACTGTTATCTGTTCTGACCATCACCAACAAATTACCTGGGGATACAAAAATGATCAAAATGCTTGAAGAAAGAGAACATTTCATTTTAGACTTTATAATAGAATAAAAAGAAAATTCTAAACATAGATATACAAACTACTTTTTAAAAAATTTGATCTAAAAACAGACTACATCTGAAAATGCTAAAGAATTATTCTTAATGAGAGGGAGTGAAAGTGGTGTTGTGCTTATGTTTGAAGAAGTCCTTGTCTTCTATTGTGATATTTAGTAACTGAATGATATGATATCTGGATGCAATTTGCTTCAAAACACTCCAGGATGTTGCGGTTTCAGAGGCATTGATGAAACAAGAATGACATGAGTTGGTAAGTGTTAAAAATGGATGATACGCTGAGATTCATTTTACTGTTCACTCTATTTTTCTACATGTTTGAAATGTTCCAAAATAAAAAGTTGTTTTTTTTAAAGTTCAATGCAAAGATAGGTAAATCTAAAACTAAAATAATAAAACAGCAATGAGGAGGACAATGATGAACGTTAACACTAATTTCTTTAACTTGTTCCAGGAACTGTTCTTCACATTTTATATATATTACATTAAATTCTACATGGTTGCTATAATAATTATCTGTATTTTGAAGAAAATGAAGAGGTTCACATACTGAGTAAGTGGTTTGCTCAAGGTCCCACAGCTAAGAAGGCTGAGAGCAGGGATTTCAACTCAGGCTATTTAGTTTGAGTCATAACTCTTAGCTACCATGTCATCTGACTCCCAAAAGCTCCAAAGGCCAATTCAACACAAGAATAATGAGTATAAAAAGTTTCTCATATAAAGCAATTCAAAATGTATACAGAGCTCAAGCTATTAACGACAAATGATCAAAAGACAAAACAGGAGGACATATAATACCCCAAACTAAATAACAGTATTAATCAAAAATAACATAAAAAATCCAGATAATCAGAATTGGGTAAGGATTGAAAATTTTTAAATAGAGTCAGACTGAGTTCCTATCCTATCTCTCAGCCATATAGTTGAGTGACTATAAGCAGATTAGTTAGGTTTTAATTTCCTCATCTTTAAAAAGGGGGTTTAATAGTCTGACCATATTGGATTATTAGGAAAGATAAAATATAAGGTATTTAACATAGTATCTGTCACATGTTAATACAATAAATAACGTTAGCTAGAATTAAAAGTAAAAGAGCAAGGGGCACCTGGGTGGCTCAGTTGGTTAAGTGTCCAACTCTTGATTTTGGCACAGGTCATGATCTCATGGTTCATGGGATTAAGCCCCACGTCCAGCTCTGTGACAATGGAGCCTGCTTGGGATTCTCTCTGACCCTCCCATCCCAATCATGCACATATGCATGTACGCATGCTCTCTTGCTCTCAAAATAAATAAGCATTTTGAAAAAGAACAGCAAAAATCACATTGAAGGGGTGCCTGGGTGTCTCAGATGGTTAAGCATCTGACTCTTGATTTTGGTTCAAGTCATGATCTTATGGTTTGTGAGGTCAAGCCCCACATGGGGCTATGTGCTGATAGCACAGAACCTGCTCAGGATTTTCTCTCTCACTCTCTCTCTCTCTCTGCCCCTCCTCTGCTCACGCTCTCTCAAAATAAGTAAATAAAAAATTTAAAAAAATCACACTGAAAAATGTCTACTTTCACCCTCCTGTACCCAACATTACACTGGATGTTCTAGCCAGGGCAATTAAGCAAGAATACAAAAGGCATCCAGATTGGAAAAGAGGTAGTAAAGTTATCTCTGTTAGCAGATGACATGATCTTATGCATAAAAAATCCTAAGAAATCCACATACACACAAACTATTACAGCTAAGAAATGACTTCAGCAAGCTGAAGAATACAATGTCATCAATATATAAAATTCAACTGTATTTTGGACAATCCAAAAATGAAATCAAGAAAAACAATTTCATTTACAATGGTATCAAAAAGAATAAAATAACTAGGAATAAAATTAACAGGATAAATGCAAGACCTATAACCTGAAAATTACAAAATATAAGGTGAAAGAAATTAAACACTTAAGTGTGTGGAAAGACATCCAATGCCCATGGATTGAAAGAATAAACACTGTTAAGATCTCAATACAGACTGATTTACAGACTGTTCTACAAATTTATCTACAGACTCAATACAATCCCTATCAAAATTCCAGCTATTTTTTGCTGAAAATTTTAAGTTGATCCTAAAGCTCATATAGAAATATAAGAGACCCTGAATAGCCACAACAATCTTGAAAAGGCACAAAATTGGAGGACTCACACTTCCAACTTTAAAACTTACTAAAAAGCTACAGTAATCACAACCATCTCTTCTGGCATAAGGAAAAAGACCAAGAGAACTGAGAGTTCAGAAATAAATACATACATTTATGGACACAACAATATAATAGGGACAGGAAAGTCTTCAAACAGTACAATGACAAAAAGAATGAAGCTGGACCCCTACACCTCCCGTTTTTAAAAACTCAAAGGGGATCAAAGCAAATGTTGGCAAGGAAGTAGAAAAACTGGAACCCTTTGGTAATGCTCATCAGAAAGTAAAATGGTGCAGCTACTATGGAAAACAGTATAGTGGCTCCTCAGAAAATTAAACACAGAATTACCATTTGATCCAGCAATTCCACTTCTGGGTATATACCCAAAAGAAGTGAAAGCAAGGACTTGAGCAGATATTTGTGCACTCATGTTCATTAGCAGCGTTATTCACAATGGCCAAGAGGTGGAGGTGACCCAAATGTTCATCGACATATGAACAGATAAAGAAAATATGGTACACGCAATAGAATATTATTCAGTCTTAAAAAAGGAAACACATCACATGTTTACAACCTGAATGAAACTTTAGGACATTATGCTAAGTGAAATAGCTGTAACAAAAAAGATAACTACTACATGATTCAACTTATGAAGCATCTAAACTCATAGAACCAATGTAAGATGGTGGTTGCCAGGAGGTGGGGAAAGCGGAGGTAAGGAGTTGCTGCTCTGCGGGTTTAGTGTCAGTCACGTAGGACGGAAGAATTCTGGAAATCTGTTGCACAACAATGTGAATGTGACTGACAATAATGAACTAAATGCCTGGAAATTGTTTGAAGGCTGATTTTTAGATTTTGTTGGGGTTTTTTGTGTGCGGCTTTTTTTTTTTTTTTTTTTTGCCACCAAATATAGCATATACATCTAAACTCCATATTTAAATCTGAAAATCATGCATCACACAAGTTCAGGTTTGGCATAGAAGGATTTAAGTATTGTTTTCTTTTGCCCATTGAGGATTGTAAGATTAAATAAAGCGTTAGAGACATCCTTCCTCCCCCAAAGGAAGGACATTCTGAGGCATTCTACAACAAATGAATCTTGAAGACATTGTGGTAAGTGAAATAAAAGTCACAAAGCACAAATATTATATGATTGCACATGCATTAGTTACCTAGAATAGTCAAATTCATTGAGAAAGAAAAAAGAGTTGTCAGGGGCTGGGGAGGGAAGGGGAGTTATTGTTTAATCAGTATTTAATTCCAGTTTGGGAAAATAAAAAGTTCTGGAGATGGATGGTGGTGATGGTTACACAACAATAGATTCCAACAAATGCACTTAATACCACTGAATTATACAGTTAAAAATGCTTAACATGGTAAATTTGGTATTATGTATATTTTAAGACAATTAAAAATGGATTAAAGACATAAATGTAAGAGGTAAAATTATAAGCCTCTTAGGAGAAAAGATAGGAAAAATCCTGTGTTATTCAATTAGGCACAATTTTCTTAAAGATGACATTAAAAACACAAGCAACAAGACAATAAATAAGACTTCACATTAAAAATGTTATGCTTCAAAGGACTCATCAAAAAAGTAAAAAAACTGCACAGAATGAGAAAAAATATTCACAAATAATGTATCTCATGAAGGATTAGTATCCAGTATATATAAAGAATTCTTACAACTTAATATAAATTCAAGTCACCCAATTAGAAAATGGGTTAACAGTTTGAACAGACATCTCCAAAGACAGACAAGAGGCCAATAAATAGATAAAAAGATGCTCAACACCATTAGCCATTAGGATAATGCAAATCAGAACCACAATGAAATACTACTAGAATGGCTATATAACAAAAAGACAGACAATAACAAGCGTTGGAGGGAATGTGGCAAAATTGGAACCCTTGGGTTCTGATGATGGAAATGTAAAATGGTACAACCATGGAAAACAGTCTGGCAGTTTCTCAAAAAGTTAACATGAAGTTACCATTTGACCTTGTAATTCTACTCCTAGGAATATACTCAAGAAAAAATGAAAACATGTCCATATAAAAATTTGGTCAGGGCACCTGGGTGGCTCAGATGGTTACGCGTCTAACTTCAGCTCAGGTCATGATCTCGCAGCTTGTGGGTTAGAGCCCCACGTCGCTCTCTGTGCTGACAGCTCATGTGCTGACAGCTCAGAGCCTGGAGCCTGCTTCAGATTCTGTGTCTCCCTCTGTGCCCCTCCCCAGCTTGCTCTCCTGCAGGTGCGCTGCTCTTGCGCGAGTGCTCTCTCTCTCTCAAAAGTAAATAAACATTAAAAAAATTGGTCGTAGCAACACTTTTCATAAATACCATAAGGTGGAGACAACTCAAATTCTCATCAACTGATGAATTAAAAAGATGTGGTATTATTCAGACATAAAAAGGTATAAAAAAAAAGGAAATGTTTTGATACATGTTACAATATGAACTCTGAAAACATGTTAAGTGAAAGAAACCAGACACAAACTGCTACATATTACTTAATTTCATTTATATGAAATGACCAGAATAGATAATACCACAGACACAGAAAGTATGGAAGTGGAGCTGGCTTGAGGGGGAAATGGGAAGTGACTGATAATGGGTTTGGAGGGGTTTTATTTTTGGGGGTGGGGTGGGGGCAGGGTACTAATGAAAATGTTCTGAAATTAGTGGTGACAGTTGCACAATTTGTGATATACTAAAAAAGTCATTAAATTACACACTTTTATAAGGGCAAGTTTTATTGCATGTGAATTATAGTCAACAAACACTTATGGAGAATAAAAAGTGTATCAAGGACGTTAATATTAAAAAATGGATAGCCTATAATACAAGAGCAAAATATGTAATGATATTACATGACAAAGAGGGGGCAGAAATATTCTTCCTTATGTTCTGTTTTTCTGCCAAGATGTGGTTCAAACGGACAGCCTGAATAAACATTCTTCAAAGGAAACTGAATTTTCAAATTAGGCAAGGTGACAGACAGTAAGTCAGAATGTAAGCCAGAATGCAGCTTGAAAAAAGTTTAGGCCTAACCCTCCGAATAATGTAAAAGAATTGAACTTTGTCACTGAATTATTATTAACTCAAAATATGTCAGTCTAAAATAACATACTGGGGTGCCTGGATGGCTGTGTCAGTTAAGCATCTGACTCTTGATTTCAGCACAGGTCATGATCTCATGATCGAGCCCCACATTGGGTTTTGGGCTGTCAGCACAGTGCCTGCTTGGGATTCTCTCTCTCTGCCCCTCCTGCATAACCATGCACTCTCACTCTCTCTCAAAATAAGTACACATTAAAAATTTAGAAATGGGTGGGCGGGGGGGAGTGTCTGGGTGGCTCAGTTAAGCGCCTGACTTTGGTTTGTGGGCTTGAGGTCCACGTCAGGCTCTGTGTTTGACAGCTCAGAGCCTGGAGCCTGCTTTGGATTCCGTGACTCTATCTCTACCTCTGCCTCTCCTCTGCTGTGCTCGCTCGCTCTCTCTCAAAAATAAATGTTAAAAAATAAAAAAATAGAAATTCCAGGCCAAACGTATTCCTTGCAAAATTTAAAACAGAATCAAACAAAATGTTTATAAAGTTAGAAAAGGAAAAAGCCAGAGAATTCACCATGAACAATTCAAACCAAATAAAAAGTAATTTCTATTTTCATACATTTCCTTCATTGCAGGTAAGAACCCTGTAGGCATAGTATAGCTTAATTACAGCAAGCAATTTGGCAAAATGCTTCATAATATCCATACAACATGGCATATGGGCTTGATAACATACAAGTGGAACTAACAGTTATTGAACAACCACAGCATGTGCTGATTAATGGACTGATGTTACTCTGAAGAGATTCTTGTTGAGCAGCACTTTTCAGTGCCCTTTTTTTCTGTCATTTTATCATATTTATCAACAACTTGAGGACCCAGTAAGTATGCCTACAAAATATGAAAATGACAATAGTAATAAATGCCTAAATCAAGACTAACAAAATGAAATATAAATGCCCAATTTAACTATAATATAAAAGCCTAATATACACACACACATACATACACGCCAAAAAAATTCAGTACACAAAAACAGGGCTAGGGAGATTCAGGTTAACAACTTATGTATTAAAGATACTGAGTGTAATTGACACTACTGGCTCATATTAACCATAAATAACAGAAACTAAAATAGTTAATGAAATATTTGGTTTCAAAATAATAGCATTTAGCTGAAGCAAGGTATATCCACTACACACTCTCTGGTCAAATATCATCTAAAATACTGAGTACAGGGGAGTCTGGCTGGCGTAGTCAGTAGAGCATGCAACTCTCGAGCTCAGGGTTGTGAGTTCAAGCCCCGCATTGGGTATAAAGATTACTATAAAAAATAAAATCTTCAAATAAAATAAAATGCTGAGTTTCACGTTTAATGACAATGAGCAGGTAGAATTCATTAAGAGAGAAATGATCGTGGTTGAAGGATCAGAAAATTGTATTACCTTAAGAATGATTAAATACAATTGGGCTGTTTTGCTCTGCAGACGACAGGAGAGTGCTCAGAGTGAGTGGTGGGTAGAGGAGGTCATCTGGACCATGATCATAGTCTTCAAATATGTTAAGGGGCTATCCGTGTGGAAAAGGTATTATACTTGGGAAAAGCAAAATACATGGGAACAGATCAGGCTTTGATGTCATAAAGTCCTGGATACAAATCCCAACTCCAACATTTAAACTGTGTTACTTGATGAATCCTGACTCCAACATTTACTGTGTGTTATTTGATGTTTTTAGAAAGACTACATTTCCTTACCTAGAAAATGATACCTCACAAATGGATGAAAAATGCAAAAATGTCTTTAAGCTACCTGGCATAGCCTAATACACTGTGATGTATGATGATGTTAGTTCCCTTCTCTAGACTTTTCCAATCTGTTCTAGAACAGTGCTTTTCAAAGTGAGAAACAACCCGTTAAGTAATGGGTCACAAAATCAGCTAATGGATTGTAACTAGCATCTTTTTTCTAAAGAGACAGAATAGAAAATATTAGAGTTTGCCACATGTACTAAAAGTAACTACAGTTTTGTGAAACTTTTGTTTCAATTATTCATATATCCATGGACTAGGCTATGATGTAAAATGTTTTTCTTTATCATGAAAGTGGGTCCAAAAAAAAGAAAAAAATGTCTGTGAAAGCCACAGCTCTGGAGCACTGTTTTCTAACTGTGTTCTTCGGGAGCTCAAAAAAATTAACCACTTAGAAATTTACTGTATTCAATATATATCAATGTATCAAACAAGTCCAGTATTAAAGAAACCTGTTTATTTTTGTTAAACCTTCTTTCCTTCACATATATTTAACCTCAGAGCTACCATTATTTTTTCACAGAGTATCTATTAGCACTTTCAGAACTAGCATTTTCTAGCATACATTTGAGGAAAAACATTCCTCTAGATGAAAAAAGAAGGTACAGTGGGTATAAGTTATAGAAAGTAACTTTTCAGTTTGCTAAGACTCGATTCTTTGAATCTTCCTCCCCCTGCCACTAACACACACCCCCTTTCCCACTTACACTCCAAAAACATACTCTAAAGCACTTTAGGTATGACTTTAGGTAGAACTTATAAACCTTTCAGTTCACACAAATTTTTTCAATAAAAGGATAAGATCAAGATATGTAGACAGGATCAAAGCGGTAAGCAGAAACCATCTAATCAAAAGAAAATTCTGGCATAGTATTTAAGATGACTTGCTTTACCTGAACAAACTCTGCTCAGCAGCAAGACTGTATTCAGCTTCTCCAAGAGGAGTCCATATGTTCTAATAATACATAATCTAAAATGGGCTCATGAGTGCAGCTAACCCTCATTATTAAGAGCATCATTATCATCAGCACTTGCAAGAGGCATGTGAGGATAGTTGGATGATTCTGGATTCTTTTAAAGTGTACACACACCCAGAATTCCTTTGGGAGGACGTGATCTCACACTAATATGAAAAACTGTCACTACCATAATCAGTTCTAATAATATTTGGTATTACTTGGAAATAAAATAATGGCTTGATACATTATATTCAAGAGTTTCTTCATAATTCAAACCTTTCTAATTGGGAGTTACAAATATCTGACTCTGCTCTAGCAGTTGTCTGAGCATAAAAGGCCCTTCCCTCTCTTCCCCCTCCCTCCTCAAGTTTGCCTCAACTACTTTGAACCATTATTTTCTTCCCAATTTCTGAGCAGTCTCAGTATTTTTGCTCCTCTCACTTTTTTTTCGTTGTTGGTGCAACTCACTGTGTATCTCCTAGTTTATTTAACTGCATAAAACTTGGCTCCCACCAAGACTGTTAACTGCCTTAATGAACAGGGATCAACATGTTAAGAATCTTCAGACCTTCCCACAAGATCCTATAAGAGCTCACTGAATACCTTGTGATTTAAATAACTAGGCTTCAGAGGAATAGCTTTGGAGAGTTTTAATATATGCCAGACCCAGTGCTAAAAGTATACACGGATTAGCTCATGTAATCTTCGCTCCGCCACAGAAGTAAGAACTATTACTTTCTCCACCAAATAGAGGAAGAAAGTGAGGCTCAGAGTAACTTGCCCAAGGTCATACAGCTAGTGTGGCAGCGCCAGGGCCTGAATCCAAGCAAAGCTCTTAACTAAGTAACTGTAAAGTGGCACCCCTGCAATATCAGAGTCCATGAAGAATTTCCACTTCACGGAGTTAAAAGTTTCAATTTCACCCGGGTGGAGACATTTTAGCTACAGATCAAAACTTTAAACAGGGATAGTTAAGACAAAGAATTTCTTACAGACATCTTTATGGGGTTGCAATAAAATGAGGGAAAACGCCTCCGATGTCCTTTCTCTTTATGTAAGTGATATTATGGTGTGGGTCAGCATTCTATCACGAAGCGGCTTGTGAGAATACAGCTTTGGTTTAGATTTTTAAATAGGGCTCCTTTTCTCTGCTCCTAGGAGGACATGGAAATTAAGGAGGGATGTGATAACTGTCACCTCCCAGCTCCGAAAAACGCCAGACCCAATTCTTGTTTAAAACAGAAGAGCCCGCCTCTTGTTCCACCCTTGACTTTTTCACACAAAGCAGTACCATCCGCTGCCCTCTTCACACAAAGCAAGCTTTACCCCACTACCCAAAGGGGAGTGCTGATTCACATGGTGTCCCCGTCGCCGCCAGAAACGTACCCAGCTCCCAGCGGTCGACAACACTGACCACCGCGCTCAACCCGCTTCGGCGTGTTCCCCGCACCCGGTGATACCTTAGCTCACGGACCCCTCCCCGACACCCAAATTGCTCAGGCCACCATCCGAAAGCCGGTATTTCACACAAAGCAAGATCCCCTCCTTACAAAGCAGTTTCCCTCCTCCGACTCCTCCCACGGCCAGCAGCCCTACCCCGGCTGTGTCAAGCCACAGACCCCCAACGGGCTCCAAAACCCGGAGAGTGCACAACCCCGGGGAGAACTAGCTCCAAACCCTGTTCCTCCAGCACGCCTCGAATCGCGCCCCCCTTCCCCCCCAACTCCAACTGACCTTCCCGCAGCCAAAGCAAGAAAAGCGCGAGTGCCCGTCCGAGAGCGGACCCGGCCACACAAAGCGAGGCGCCTCACCAGGGGGACCCTCGGAAGACGCTCTCCGCCCCCGGGCCCGTCCCCGCCCAGCCCCGGCCAGGCGGCCCGCGCTCACCAGCTCTCCTCCTCCTCCTCCCAGCCTGACAGGCGCTCCAGCTCCTCGGGCCGCAGCGGCTCCACCTCGTCCAGCAAGCCGCCCTCGCCCGCTGCCAGCAAGGAGGTGGCGTCCCGCAGCTCCTCGCCACTCGTCCGCCTCGGGCCCGAGCCCACCCCGCCGCCCGACTTGGCGCTGAGGCCCAAGGGGAAGCCCCGAGGGGACGCCGTGCCGGAGGAGGGGGTGGACGCGCCGGCCCGAACCGGGCTGCCGGGCCCGAGGGAGCCGACGCCCTGCACGGCCCCCGAACGGCTCCTCAGCTGTTCGTTCTGCTTCTCCAGCTTCTTCACCAGCTCCTGCAGCTTCCGCACCTCCTGGTCCGCGTTCACGTTGGAGTTAACGTCCTCCATCCCGGCCCCGCCGCCTGTGCCGCCTGCCACCCGCTCAGACTCACAGCGACGGGGAGAGGGCCGGGGGAGAGAGGCGTCGCCGCCGCCGCTCACTCTAGCCGGAGCGCCGGCATACAGCAGGCCCCACCGCCAGGGTCCCCCCAGCTCCGGTTCCGAAGCGCCGCTGGCCCCAGCCAAGCCGCCTCATCTGCGCCGGCTCCAGGATTGGGGGAGGCGGCGCCAATATCCGGCCTCGGCAGCCATCTTCCCTCCGTCCCTCCGCCCCCCGCGGCCCGGCCCCGTCGGTGACCTCAGAGCGTCGGGGGTGGACGCAGCCGCAGGCGGGCGCTGAGAGGACCGCGCGCCGAGCTCGCGGAGGGGCGGGGCCGTGGGCGAAGTCGGTGGGCGGGGCCTCGGCCGGAAGGGGCGTGTCCGCGCGTCGGTGGAGGTGGAAACTGCGGTGCTGGCTGGGGAAAGCGATTCCGGCCGCAGGCGGGGCCGGGGAGGGGAGATAAGCTGGCCGAGGCCGGAGTGGACTGAGGACTTGACTGTGGGAGGGGCTAAGATCGAAAACTGACTCTCACTCAGCTCCGCCTATTGGTCTTGGATGAGGGGCGTGTGGTTTGCTCTCCACCCCTAAACACTGGCGTGTGGAACCAGCGCCCGAATGTGACCTGTGTCCTGGCTGGTTCTCTGGTGGGCGCTTGGCCGGGCCCCTGGAGAGATACTTTATTTTGTCTCTTTGTTCAGCAAATATTTATTCGATGCTGCTTGAAATAGGAGATTGTCAGGGCTGGCGGGAGCCTCAGGGACCGTCGGTGACCTGTTTCTTCCTCTGAAATTGAGAAAATAGAATCCCAAATCATTGAGAGGTCTAAGGTCAAAATAATAACCGTAAGTTGTTGAATGCTTACTATGGGCCAGACACTGTGCTAAGCATTTTAAAGGCATCGTATCGATGTACAACACTTCCCGACTTAAAGTTTATTGCACACTGGCTTGGAAGTGGAGGATATAAAACCGCTCCTCTCCCCTGTTAAATGATGCATAATCTGCTCTTTGGAGCATTTTTTTGGGAAAAACTTTTTCATAGTGTGTCTTGACTTTATATTTTTTAAAGTGCATTTTTTTAAAGTTTATTTTTGAGAGAGAAAGAGAGCAGGGGAGGGGCAAGAGAGAGAATCCTAAGCAGGCTGAGTTGTCAGCACAAGAGCCTGTTGAGGGACTTGAATCATGAAATGGAAGATCGTGACCTGAGCCCAAATCAAGAGTCCAGCAGTTAACCAACTGAGCCACCCAGGTGCCCTTAAAGAGTATATTAAAAGAATTTGGTAAGTTGACATATATGGATAAATGCTGAGAACTGTATGAATATAAAAATGTTTTAGTGGCACGCGTTTATAATATGTACTACTAACAGCAAAACAAACCAAAACCTAGTTAAATATGCTCTCTTGACCACATTCATTATTTTTCAGATGTCAGCTGTGAACTACCTGGTTTCTGTTTGCAGCTTTCCTCTAATTGCCTCCTCCACCCTTAGCTAATAATGATCCAGTCCTATTCCACCTGGGTGTGGACTAAAATGCCAGGGCTTACTTGAATCTTTTAGCCTCTCTGTGCTGTATTTTCCTTGCCTAGAATATTCTACCTGCCAACTCTGATCCCCTTTCTTAAAATCCATGCTCACCTATCAGGAAAACTTCCTGACAGTTCCACAAATATCTAGTTGTTCTCTAGCATTACCTGATCAATAGTTTTCGGTAGGTGTTCACACTTTAAAATGATTTCTTCTTTTTGGTTTGTTTTTGTCTATATACCTGGTGAAAAGGAACTATTTATTTTTGTTTTTCATGTCTACTGTCAGACAGTGATTTGCTGAAATATCTGGTTTGTTGAAAGTTGAGAAGAATGTAGATTCTGACAGGTCAAGGACTAGATGGATGTTTATTCACAGTAAAAAAAAAAAAAAAGCAATTCAAAGTTTGCTGACTACCTATAAATACGTATTTTCCTGGGTCTGTATACCTGGTCAAAGGATGTCTTTAGTAACACAATAATTGTGAACTACTATGTATTATCTTGTATAATACATGTCTGAGTACCACTGCTATCTGAACTAGTTGCCGGAGGGTTCAACATCATGACTGCTTCACATATAGCACTTTTCACTTGCCTTTAACAGTTTGTGAAGTCGATTCCAACTAGCCAGGTTCCATCATGAGAACACTCCTAACACATTATTTCTTGAAAAGAATAGTTCATATGACCTTATGAAGTTAAACGCTAGTATTTCATAGAGGCAACACAAGGTTGGCGTGATATGGAAAAATGAATGGAGAACCAGAAGGCCCAATGGCAGATTCTAGCTATAGCACAATTGAGGTGCTTGACCTTAATCTCTGATCCTTAAACAAGTCATACTCACTCTCTGTGTTCAAAATACATCTGAACACTTCCTCGCACCACCAATGGTAATACGCGGTCATCTTTGTCCAGCTTGCGGTGGTACTCTCTTAATGGGCTATACCACTCTGCTGCTTACAATCCATGATGCACACCGCAACCAGATGATCCTTTGTTTCATCAGATCCGGTCAACATACTTAAAATACTAAGTCCTTTGTGAGTGTCTGGGTGGCTCAGTCAGTTAAGCGTCCGATTTCAGCTCAGGTCATGATCTCACGGTTTGTGGATTTGAGCCCCATGTCAGGCTCTGTGCTGATAGCTAGCTCAGAGCCTGGAGCCTGCTTCAGATTCTGTATCTCCTTCTCTCTCTGACCCTCCCCAGCTCATACTGTCTCTCTCTCAGAAATAAATAAAACATTAAAAAAAAATACTAAGTCCTTTTCTTAGCTGTGAGACTGGATACCTGGCAACTTGCGCAAGTATCTCCTTGATTACCAACCACTCTTCCTCTCTATCACTCCACTGTAGCCACAGTGGCCTTTTAATGTTCTTTAAATGTGCCAAGCATTTTTCTACTGTAAGAACTTTGAACTTGCTGTACCTTCTATCTAGGATCCATTCTTCTTCCACCTTGTCACATTACTCTCTCCATTCAGGACTCAGATCAAATATCACCACATAAATTCATTATCCTCATTATTATAACCCTCATAAAACAGCATCCCTATCATTCCCCACCTTGTCCTTTGACACATCATCTTTCTTTGTTTACTGCCTATCTGTCCCCAGTAGAAGATGAACTATGTGAAAACAGAGTTCACTACAGTATTCCTGGTGTCTAGAACCATTCCTGATGCCTATTACATGGTTGGTGTTCAATAAATGTTGAATGAAGATGGATTTAGGTCAAGTGAAGTCTCCTAATGGAATTTCAGATAAGTGTGTTTGTTATATCTCAAATCATTAAAATGGAAATTCCTAATAATGTTGAATGTTTTTTTTTTAAAGTATATATTTCTCTTCCAAAAGAGCAACATGTCACACTATATATGTCATCCTCAAAACTAGGTCATTCCCCACCTCCTGAGTGGCAACAGCCCTTAAGAATTGCTGACGAGAGAAGGTCTCAGGTTCTCACTTAGAAGTATTAGGACAAGAATATTTCCATTGTACCTAAATGTTGCAAGGATTCTTCTCATTCAGATTAACTGTAATACATCTTCTCAGATGACTCAGAAGTGTTAGAGCATGTTTTTTAAAAGTCCCTCTAAAGGGACTCTCTTATGAAGATATGAGAAGTAAAGCTGGTAGGTGTCTGCAGTATGCCTCACGGTTACCTCAACTAGCTTTTCAAATGTTGTCTTTTATGATAAGCTTGCTTTGTTCCAGATGAAGGAGATTCTTCTTAGCAGGTGTGGCCCTTTCCATAACTTGCTCCTACTTGCCTGTTAGCTCCTGCCGAAACTCCTAACAAAGTGGAAAATATTACAAACCACTATAAGTATTTAGAATGAAAAACTTTCCTCAGTAGCGTAAAGGTATCCAGCAGTCCTAAAATCCTAAATCAAGATATGTAGGGGTGTGTGTGTGTGTGTGTACCTGAGTACATGCCCAAAAGTAGTTTAGAAATTGTAGGGCACTTAGAGAAATATTTGCATTTATTTAAAAAAATGCTCAGAATTTTTGAAGAAGCCTTTACTATCCAATACCTCCATTTTATCCTCACACACACCCGTTTGGCTAGTCATTCCCTCTGTGTCCTCTCTCACCTACTCTTCACTAGCATCTTTCTGCCACATGTAACTTCTCTGGTCTCTTCTTCACTATCTTGGTGCATGCAAATTTAAGAAAGAATCTCAGGAACCTCAAATGCTGACTGTATAAGAGATTCTGAATTAAAATCCCAGGGGCAAAAAGAACAGAGCCTCCCCCCACCCAAAGAAAAAGAACAGAGGCCCAAGATTTGAACCTAGAATTTTCTAGTCAGCACTGATCAGATCTTACCATTATGGGATGCCTCAAAATTGGCCATAATGGTAGGCATCACTTCCTTCGAAAGGTCCTCTGGTCAGAGGGTGGCCCTCTATCACGCAGTTGGAGGCATCTATTATATTGATGTAGGGGTGGGGACGATCAAGGCAGATGTGAACATGTTCTTACACTCTCAAGAGGCTGCTATCTTAGCCCCAAATGAAACAATAACTTATCTCTCACCCTTTTTTATGGTAGCAAGTGAGGAATTAAGATTGTTAAATAACATTTATTATTATGTCTTCTCTAAGTAGTATATCTGCAGGACAGGACAGTTAGGAAAGTGGGATTGGAACTACTAAATGTCTGTGATCTAGAAAACCTACCATTCAAGGATAGGAGAAAACTGATTGAGAATCATCCAAATCTCCAAGCCCATAATATAATCTGATCTAGGATCTAAAATAGATTATTCTGAGTACTGACTTATTGCTATAGAGATAGTAGACTATGAATAGAGGTTTGTCTTAGGCTAAAGTAAATTAAGCTGTCATTGAGATATCTAGGAAATTGTAGAGAATTCCATTCCTGAGCCTTTGTGATATTCCTGGAATATTATATAGACTTAAAGACATCATCAACCATTCAATTTGTCCAAGTATGTCTAGAAGGTTACTTTCTTATTTATCATCAATGTTATATAAACACAGTTGTATGTACCCTGGAATATTCTGTAAATATCCAGGTCTTTCTTAATTGGCCCAACAATAGTAGTAGCTAACAATCAATGACCACTTTTAAGATATGTAATAATTCACTTAAAACTCATACAATAGTCCTTTGAGCTAGCTGTTATTGGTATCCATTTTATGAATAAGGAAACTTTAGACAGAGAGGTTAAATAATTTCCCAAGGTCCATGACCAGGAAGTAGTAGAGTTGGATTTGAACTCAGGTGGTTTGACTTCACAATCCCCAATAGTCCATGACCAAATGAGTTCTCCATACTTTCTGTATAAAAGTATTAATATCTCAATCAGCTACTGGAGGGGGGTGAGATTTGGGGGCAAGAGTTATTGCCTTTATGATACCCGGATGACTCAATCCTCTAGGTCTAAGAGCAAGCTTTCCAATTTTGAAGTCTCAGCACTTCTGGGACATAACACATTGAAACAGTCTTTTCCTTAGAGAGGGAGGCAATTCCTCTATCCCTTGCTCGAAAGCCTTGGCTGTTTACTTGGACGGTACTCCAGGGACTTGAGAAGTGGGTGCAGGAGCCCTCAAGACCCCCTAGTCAGCAGTTTGCTAGGACGAAGCTTCAGCATCTGAGCTTTTCGTTGGGAAAGCTGGCAGTCCATCATGTAGGGGCTTTATGTGGAAGACGTTAGTGGAAGTCTCCTACCCAGGGCAATATGCCTAAATCCACAAAGCATGAAGATTTAAGGGAATTTAGTGGCAAGAGTCCTAGGCCTAGAAATGAGAGAAGGAAAATTTGAACAGGTCCTGAGACATATCAAAAGAATAAGTATAGAACCAGGGAAAAAGAGCAGAGCAAGAAGCAGTGGTCTCAACAGTGATTCTGGTTCTTGTGATTCTCCTCCGCAAATGCTAAGACTAACTGGTTTTGGGCAGTTGCGTTTCTGTGGCCTTTCTGATGCCTTTCTGAGGCCTTTGTAGCAAGTTCTGTGAGAGAACCAGTTGCATTTAAAGGGCCAGTGATGCAGTCGTCTGGCAGGATTGTGAGTTTCTAGCCTTGGGACAAATTGGTAACCAGATATGCTGGACTAGGGCCCAATCTGCAAAGCTCCCTGATGCGCAAGAGTCCACCATTGTGTCTACCTGTAAACAGATTCCATCTCCCCCAGGTTCCTGGAAACCAGATCCCCCTCATCTCACATCTGCGCTCTAGTCAAGAGAAATGAGGGTAGGCTGTCGGGCAGGGCAGGCAAGAGATGAGTAGTAGGGCATGACACAGGTGGCGCTCCGGATATCAGCGGGGATGGTTTACTTCAGATAGAGCACCTGTACACAGTGTGGAGGCTCACAGTCCAAACAGCTGCTCTGAATGTCGGCATGCTTGTCTACTAGCAT
Source organism: Proteles cristata cristata (assembly GCA_017311185.1). Classification (NCBI taxonomy): domain Eukaryota; kingdom Metazoa; phylum Chordata; class Mammalia; order Carnivora; family Hyaenidae; genus Proteles; species Proteles cristata. The sequence continues at coordinate 74,294 of JAESUZ010005468.1, forward strand.
TACCGGAAGGCTTGTTTCTCTTTTCTACCAACACCATCCTCCCAAATTGCTTGTTTCTGCGGCCCGGGTCAGCGAGTCATGAGGTGTGGCCGGGTATTTAGGCAACTTTCAGTCACACGTAGCCATCAGTTAGCAGTGCTGCTTAAGCATCCTCCAAGTCTTGGGCCCCGAGTATAAGGTGACATCATTTACAGACAGCTCTGGGGAAAACTACCAAAATTTTGCTGTGCACTGGCAGCGGGGCAGATAAATCCTGGTGTTTATCAGGGTCACCCTGGCAGGGTGAGGATATGCCTGGAAGTGTGTATTGTTTTCAAAGATGGGATTGCAGGCTGCATGGAAGGCATTGAATTTCTCCAACAGGCAGGATGAAAGAGAGACCTTTCTACTACTTCACCTCAGATGCATTCGGAGCTACATCATCATGTTGCACAAGGTCCCCTCCAAGTGTGGGCATGGCCCATGAGAGCACAAGCAGAAAGAACAACTCCTCCTACACTTAGTCAAAGGCTAATAAAGGCCACCACCTTCATGCAGAAGCTGAACATGATAATGTAGTTGCCAGAACTTCCATATGACTGTAGCAATGGGCTTGAGTCTGGAGCCTTAGGGTAACCAAATGGGGTAACCAAATGGGGAAAGAGGAAACAGAGCAGAGGGCAGAGAAATAAAACTGACCTTGTGTTCATCTCATAACATGGTTTTGACCTTAGAACCATGCAAATAATATGATATCATACTGATAATAGCTCTTTTTTGTTTTTTAATATAATTTTTAATTATATTTTTAATATAATTTTTAATTATAATTATATTTAATGATAATATATTATACTGATAATAGCTCTTATTTTTTATTATCAGTATGATAATATCTGATGACAGGTAACAGAGTACGACAACTTGAAGACTAGAACTGCAAAGCAAGAAACCAATGCAATGTCCCCCTTTTCCATTAGTGATTTATTCATTTATTTATTCCACATATTGAGCACTTACCATGTACCAGGAACTAGGCACAGGAATTGAGCATATAGCAACCAAACAGGGAAAAAAGACCTGACCTCATGGAGCTTGCATTTTAGTGATGGATGACAGACAATAAACACAGAAGTATGCCTTGTGATGATGATGCTATGGAAAAAAATGAATCAGGGAGAAGATTAGGGGTGTGGGTGGGGTCAGGATTGTAATTTTAAATACAGTGGTCAACACAATTGTCACTGAGAAGATTACATTTGAGAAAAGGACTGGAGGAGGTAAGAGAGCAAGACACGCAGGTAACTAAGGAAGAACATACCAAGCAGAATAGCAAGTGCAAAGGCCCCCAGGCAATAATGTGCTCGCTTCAAGGAAGAACAAGGTCTGTGTGGCTAAACTGGAGTCAATAAAGGAGCAAATCATGGGAGATAAAGTCAGAGAGATGAAGGAAAGATTCTCTAGGGCCTAGTTGGTAATTGTAAAGACTGACTTTTACTCTAAAATGAGAGGAAAAGGGAAAGTTTTGAGCCAAAAAGTGACATGACCTGACTTATATTTTAATAAGATCCCTCTCTTCTCTGTTTCTTGCACGTTTGCCAGTTTCTCATTCCCTGATTCTCTCTCAAAACTTCTGCTTACGCATGGCTTCTGTGTTCCCTTCATAACATCAGCTTCCACGTGGCTTGGTGTTTGTAACAACTGTTGACATTTCAGTTCATGTGCCCAACTGTGACCTAATCCCTCAGTCTCTTCGTGTCCCAATTCTGGATTCTTGGGTGACATCATGTTAGACTCACATATTATTTAGGCTAACTAATATTAGTCCACTGTGGTCGGACAAGCTGAGGCCCGCTCTCAGAGATGAACAGGACCTTACAACATGTCCAAGAAGGGATCATGGACAGAGAAGTAAGGGCTAGCACATCAACTTCCTCAGGTAACTCAAATATTTTGGGTTCTCAGTACATACATAACAGTCAATAAATCTAGCTTATTTATTCAGCAAAAATAAACAAAACCTATAATCACATCTTACTGGTGTTGGGTTCAGTTACCACTTAAGGATGGTAGTAAGAATAGAGGACTTTATAAAGCTGTCTACTAAAACAGCTTCTAAAACTATCTGTGGTAAGGACCAGTTTTCTTATTTTTATTTTCAAACTGTAGGAGAATGATACTTTTTTTTTTAGCTTGAGAGTTTTTTTTCATTTATTTTCAAATTAGTTAACATACAGTGTATATAAGTCTTGCCTTCAGGAGTTGAACCCACTGATTCATCTCTTACATCTCTTACATGTGACACCCAGTGCTCATCCTGAAAAGCGCCCTCTTTAATGCCCCTCAGCTTCCACGCTCCATGTAACCCATCCCTCACCGACCCCTCCCCCCTCCAGCAACCCTCAGTTTGTTCTTGTATTTAAGAGTCTCTTATGCTTTGTCTCTCTCTCTGTTTTTACTTATTTTTCCTTCCCTTCTGTAGAAGACTGATACTTTTGTAAAATATAAGAAAAATTAAATTTAAAAAGAGACACAGAATTAAAGCCTAATATTTTACTATTAGATTCAACACACAGGAAATTACTCTGTCAAATTGCTACAAAAGTGTCTAATGCTTAGTCTCAATTTCTGTACTGACCATGCACTAGTCACAAACAGTTGCGCACTTCAAATAGCACACTCATTTATTTAATTAGTATCTAAATTTTGCAATCACCAGAGCGGATGAGTGGCATTTCACATTCTGATTGAACATATTAATGAATATGGTTATGTTGTCGTTTTTACTGTCCTCACTCATTAAATAAGTGACCTGCATGTAGTTTCTAATGAATCTTTGTTGACGAGAATATTTCCCTAGTTTATGGACATATTTTGTCACATGGAAAACAACGTATAATTTGTTCTATTTACATTTGCTATTATATATTGCTCATGTCCTAAATATGCCTGAAGTAGGTTTAATTTTCTCTTTCATTAGAAATGGAAGAAACGGGTACGTAGGTGGCCCAGTCAGTTAAGCATCCGACCGGCTCAGGTCATGATCTCATGGTTGGTGAGTTCGGGCCCTGTGTTGGGCTCTGTGCTGACAGCTCAGAGCCTGGAGCCTGCTGTGGATTCTGTGTCTTCCTCTCCCTCTGCATCTCCCCCACTCACGCTCTGTCTCTCTCTCTCAAAAATAATAAGCATTTTAAAAAATTAAAAAAAAAGAAATGGAAGAAACAAAGGGACAAAAGAGTTACCTTTCTTCAATTTCAGAGACAGAAAGATAAAAGTGTTCACATTGAATTAGAGGGAAGGCTGTTTCTAATCTTTTATAAAGATAAAAGCCTGATTCTGTAGTTGACTTGAGGACTATTTTCTTAATTTAGCAAGTACGTATTTACATTTCATTGCTATGCTAAGCTATCTATACAGTGAATTAAATTGACTTAAGCCCAGTATTTTATGGTTTCAAGTTCTAAGACAAATGTACCAACCAGTATAAGTGAAGAAATAATAAATAAAATCATAGTTATATACTAGCTACCACTCTACAATCATTGAACAGAGAGGAATTATAGAATAAGATTACTCTGGTAGCAGCAAGCCTTGGTCATTGGTTCATTTCCCAAGATTATATGACTTTCTTTATCCACAGAATTCTAGGTAACCAGAATTTTAAATTCATACACAAATATATTTTAAAATATCTGAAATGATTAGGGCGAATTAAGTGGGAACACTTAAGTCCGTCCATCAGTACTGCCTTGGATTTATTTTAAAGATAGTTACAAATGTTCAAAGGTTTGCTTTTATTCATACACTATCAAAATAGTTCACAGCCCCTTAAGCAGGAAAAACATAAAACAATACCCACCTCGGACCGTTTGCCACAATCTGCTCTTTAAATAACAAAACAGAAAATAAAAAAGAAACTATTTTTAAAGAATCATTTCAAATGCATCATTGCCAGGAAATTAAATTGTTCTCCTCTGTGTACCAATTGTTATGAAAACACAATATTGTTTTCAAAATATTCTCTACCTGTTAGAAAGAGATACCAATGTTTTTTCTCAAGAAAAAACAGGTCTTGTAAGATACAAATTAGTAAATATTCCATAAATTCTTTGGGAAAAGTGTTACACTATTCCTTAACCATTCTGAAAGCTGCCATATTCCAGAGATGTATATATGGCAGACGTCCATTGTGTTTTCTTCTCTTCCTGCTCCCCCACCCACCTGATTGGTGGGAGACATTCCTCCATGGATCTCTTGCATTTCTTCATATCTTGTGAGTGAGGCACCGGCTGAACTTGTTCCAGATGATCTTTTCAAGAATGTTTACCCAGCAAACAGCCTTGGAATCTAGAGATAATGTGTCTCTCTGGAGCAAAGAGCAGGTTTGTTTACTGTCCAACATGATAAAGATGTTGTCTCCCCAGAGCCAAGGCCAGGCATGCTTACTGCCCATTGTAAAAAATGTGGCTCCCCTAAGTAGGGGTTTTTCACCTGTAACTCAACCCGCTGGGTATGTTAGCATCACTCGGCTCTCTTCATGTCCATCTTGTGGGAATCAGAGTTTGGACCCAGAGCAAATGCTGATACTCTGGCCAATACGATTGGTATAAGTGATATATTGTCCTTTCTCTCTAATGCAGGAAGCTTGTGTCTTCTGTCAGAATCTACGAACCCATGCCTGGCTACCTTGTTACCTTGCTAGTAGGGAAAATCTGTAGGTTTCCTACATTATCCCGGTTTCTGCTTTGAATTCTTTCCTAAGACATCGGTACCTTTGCCCTTCAGCTTCCTGCGAGAACCCTGTGTCTGTACAATAAATCTCCCTTTTATTTAGGCTTAAATGGGCTCCCATTTCTTGTAATCAAAATAGTCTTGATCCAGCCAAGAAAATCTGTTTCTTTCTGAAAACTGAACAATAGGAGGAAATATTCAAGTGGCTTTCTAAGTGTTTCCATTCAGCCAATCTTTGTTGAGCGGCCACAACATTCCATGTAGCGTGCTGGATGCTGGGGCCACAATGGTAAACAGCGTACGGTTCACAGTGTTCTAATTCTCATAAGAGGAGCAGCCCAGATATAAGTAAACCGACACATCATCCTTGCAAATGCTGAGAAGTGCTATAAAGAAAACAAAACTGGGACAAAGGCAGAGAGTAAGAAGGGAAGCTAATTTACAGAGAGTCACTGGAGAAGGCAACTTTGAGAGAGGCATCCTTAAGCTGAAATGTGGCAGATAAGGCAGAAGGTCAATATAAACTCAAGGAACAATAAGTGCCTTGAGATGGGAAGAGCTTTGGAAATATGGAAATACACAGAACAAATGTGAATAAGCACTGTGAGTGAGGGTCAGTATGCCAGGTGGTACAGAGGGGATTTAGGCAGGAGCCTGATTAGCCAGGGCCCAACCGTCCAACAAAAGGAGTTTGCATTTATTCTGTGTACAATGGGAAGCTATTGAAGAGTTTTAAGCCCTGGAGTGACAGGACCCATGTTAACATTTAAAAAAAAAAAAAAGATGTTTACGGGGTGCCTGGCTGACTGAGTCAGCAGAGCCTACAACTCTTGATCTCGGGATCATGGATTTGAGCCCCACATTGGGTGTAGAGATTACTTAAAAAAATAAGCTTTGAAAAACAGGATTGTTTGCTGTTGTGTGGAGGATAGATGGAGGAAAGCAAAAATGGAAATGAGAGGCCAGTTAAGAGGTGGGTGCTTTGTTCAGGAAATGATGGCGGCCAAGACCAGGTTGTGGCAGTGGAGATAGAGAAAGTGGATTCTGTGTCCCAAGGAGACTGCGGATGTGGGTGGGGGTGGCAACCTGGGAGGGTGAGGGGGTGGAGGAGATGTGGGGCTGTAGAAATCAAAATTGCCATTTGGGGCTATGTATAGTTTGATATTTGTGTGAAGTACCCAAGGATAGATATCAAGTTGGCCATTGAAGATGGGAGCATTGAGTGAGATGCCAGATCCAAGTTATATTGGGGGTCATCAGTATATACAAGCTGTTTGGTTCCAGGGTCCTAAGCTTTAAGGCCTCTTTCAGTTTATTCTCTTTTTCAGGCCATAGTGCTCATCTTCCCCAATTCAGGGCATGCAGGAACTTCTGAATCTCTGGCAAACCACCTACCGGACATGGAGAGCCAGGAGCATCATCTCCAGATTTCTTTCTACCTGACGTGCCACCATTACTAATTTTTTTCTGCTAGGGCTGTTCCCTGTTGGTAAGGGTCTTCCAACAAGGTGGCCTCCTTCCAGAGACCATGACTGAAAGGAAGTTTTGCTTTCAGTCTCCATGTCTACCTACCTGGAAGGTTTCAACTGACGTAGTTTAATGGGCTAGGTTTCTGGGTCCTTTTTCAGGTTCATACTACCACATTCCTGTCTGTAAACTGAAATAACATGCTTCTCTCCTCCTTCAAGCATGTTTCTTCTATAAAGGACTGTTTTTTTAGGGGTGCCTAGGTGGTGCAGTAGGTTAAGTGTCCAACTCTTGATTTCGGCTGGGATCAAGATCTCACACTTGTGAGGTCAAGCTCTACATGGGGTTCTGCACTGAGTGTACAGCCTCTTTGAGATTCTCTTTCCTTCTGGTCTTCTCCCCTGCTCTCTCTCTCTCTCTATCTTAAAAAAAAAATAAAAAGCCTGTTGGGGTGCCTGGGTGGCTCAGTTAGTTGAGCATCTGACCCCTGATTTTGGCTCAGGTCATAATCTCAGTGTTCATGAGATCAAGCCCTCTATAAGGCTCTGTGCTGACAGTGTGGAGCTTGCTTGGGATATTCTCTCTCTCTCTCTCTCTCTCTCCCCTTGAGAGAGAGAGAGAGAGACAGAGCATAAGGGGGGGGGTGCAGAGAGAGAGGGGAAGAGAGAAAATCCGAAGCAGGCTCCAGGCTCTGAGCTGTCAGCTCAGAGCCCGACTAGGGGCTGGAACTTGTGGACTGCAAGATCATGACCTAACCCAAGGTCTCTTAACCCACTAAGCCACCCAGGCACCCCAGAAAGACTGCTTTTTAAAATAGTTTTTTTGACATATAAGTTATGCACCATAGCATTCACCCATTTTACGTGTACAATTTGATGAGTTTTAGTAAGTATACAAAGTTGTGCACATCAAGATGACAGAATTGTACAATATTTCCATTATCCTCTAAACAACCTTTGTGCTCATTTGCAGTCACTCCTTGTTCCCTCCCCTGCAGATCTAGGTAACCACTAATCTATTTTCAGCACTTTTTTTTTTTTTGCTTTTTCTAGACATTTCATATAAATGAAATCATACAACATGTGATATTTTGTGTCTGGCTCTTTTTCCTGAGCATATAGCTTTTGAATTGCATCCAAGTTGTATCATATATTAGCATTTCATTCCTTTTTTATTGCTGAATTTCCTTCCATTGTATGGATATACCACATTTTGTTTATTCATTCTCTCACTGATAGCCATCTGGGTCGATTTTGGCTATTCTGAACATTGTGGAGATAACATTCGTATTCACCAAAATCACTCAGATGTTGAAAGGATGACTTAATATTTTAAATTGAAGGTTAAGATGGTATAATTTGGGGTGATTTTCCCTCAATTTTCCAAATTTTCAGAAATTTGGTTACACAGTGTGCATAGTTTTAAAAGTAGATTTCACTGATTTGATTTAAATTTTATGAAATATTTCAATCACACACAAAGGCTTAAGAAGCATAGTAACAAACATTCATGTACCCATTATAGCTCAAGAAATCTCTGTCCAGGAGGTAACTGCTGTCATGAATTTGTATATTCATTTTCATTCATGTATATTTACGTTTACTAATATATATACATTCTTATATAATAATATACAGAATTTTTTGCATGATTCTAGACTCAGTCTACACAGCATGAAAAATAATGATACCATGTATTTTTTTTAGTCCTTTAGTACTGATCATTTAGTACTGATCACTTAATACTGATCATTTTCATTTTTCCAATAACCATACAAAGTAGAAAGAGCTATTATCCCCACTTTACAGATAAGGAAACTGAGGCCAGTAGAGATTAAGTGACTCATCAAGATCACACAGTTGATAGCAGAGGTGGGTTGGAATTCAGCATAACTCTAGAGCATCTGCATGACTACGTGACACAGTTTTAAATGCTTTGTTGTACTGTGTTCTCTTGCAATCTGCTTTTCCCCTCAACATTATATTTGTGAGATTCCCCCGTATTTATATATGTAGCCCTAGTTCATTCTTTTCGTTACTGAATGGCAGTCCATTTAATGAATAGGTTACAATTCCTTTCTCCATTTTACTGTTAGACGATACTATATCTAACAATACTGCACGTATATTCTTGTACAGGCCTCCTTATACACAGAGGCAAGAGTTTCTCTAGGGTATATACCCTACAGGAGGAATTTCTGGGTCACATGGTATGTGTATCTTCATATTAACTAGATATTCCCAACTATTCTCCAAAACGGTTATATCATTTTACTTTCAAGGAATCAGTTTGTAAAAAATTCTGCTGTCCACGGTTACAATGTATGAAATGACCAAATGTTATGAGAGAATAGAGTGACAAGAAATGAAAACTAAAGAGAACAGTAAAGTAACCCCAATCTGCCATTTATAACTTCTCTCTTTTAAATATATTCAGGGAACATGAAATAGCATTTCTCTAATCTCAACTTACCCCTCCTTCTTTCCTTCTAAGCTATAGTCAACTCTCAGAACTCCCATGAAAGCATGAATGTGATATATTATTTATACATATTAAAATCCCCAAATTCTTTCTACAAGGGTGAATCATGGTAAGGTGGACTTCCTTAATAATCCAATATTTCATTGACCCTCTCTTCTTTAAATATTGCCATAGGTTTCTCCTCTACCAGCCTGAGCTTTACTGTTTTATTTTTACTCACAACCATGGGGTATAAAAGAGTCGAAACTCTGTTTCAAATACAAATACAGATATAATATAGAGCTTCAGATGTCAGATAAGTTCCTACAGGGAAGAACTATGATAAAGTTGTAAGAAAACAATAACTTTGGTATAATAAGAACTTTTAGTCCCAATTGTTTGATAATTTAGATGAACCTGACTTTAAATAAATCTAACACTGCATATGTAAATTAGGATTAAAAGAAATATGAGCAAACTGGAAAATAAGTATTCTTTTAGAAATATTTGATCTTATGATTCCTTGCAAAAACTTTTCCCTTTATACATTTAACATGGGATCAACTGTAGTTTGCTACTAAATTATGAGCACCATCTATCTTTCTCTGCAGCTTGGAGGATCAAGGATTAAGCCCTTCAGGTATAGAGCAGGGGATGGGAGGAGAGACAAAGCTTTCAAAATACAAGCTCATGAAAGGAGGGGTGTGGGGAGAGAGAAATGAAGAAACAGACTCTTTTCAAAAAATTTTTAAATGTATTATTTATTTTTGAGAGAGAGACAGAGACAAAGACAGTGAGACAGAGCACAAACAGGGGAAGAGGCACAGAGAGAGGGAGACAAAATCTGAAGCAGGCTCCAGGCTCTGAGCTGCCAGCACAGAACCCCATGAGGCACTCAAACTCATCAACCGCAAGATCATGACTTGAGCTGAAGTCAAATACTTAACCGACTGAGTGCCTGGAAACAGACTCTTAATTATAGAGAACAAACCGATAGTTACAGAGGATTGGGGGTTGGGGGATGGGTAAAATAGGTGATGGGAATTAAAGAGAACACTTACCACGATGAGCACTGAGTACAGTATAGAACTGTTGAATCACTATATTGTACACCTGAAATGAATATAACACTGTATGTTAACTTTACTGGAATTAAAATTACAAACAATAAAAAAATGAAAACAAAACAAAACATAAGCTCATGGAAGATTGTAAGAATTATACATTTTTTGTTCTCACTAGCAAGCCACCTTAATTCATTTGTCTTGCCTCCTGACCCCCTGGTTCTCTCTGAAGCTGTCTTACTCTCTCTTGTGCATTTCTTTTTTCCATCAGTCTTTTTTTTTTTTTTTTTAACAGAACTGGATTTACAATACACAAAATATTCTCTTCTTTTGTCTTTCACTCTAAGCCCTCATCACTAAAGAAAATAGGCTCTTTCATCTCACAGATGCTTCCTGCCCTTCCAGGTAGACAATTATAGACCAGGGATTGCAAATTCAAATGCCTCTAGGAGCCAGAAAGAGAATTTAAGTGGGGAAGACTGGACACGGATCATGGAGAGCTGGAGTGCTACTCCCTAAAAGGGGGACAGCCGCTTACCGAATTTCAGTTGACTCTTACTGTGGAAAAATGGGATCTTAACGTTGCCAGGTCTTTTGATTTTTCAGAAGACCTGGAAATCTAGGGGGTTTTTTTGTTGAAAATTCTCTCACTGTTAAACGTGGCAATGAACTCAATAAAGACAACAGCAACACGCTTGACCAACTTGAGCAACACTCTGAAACTAAGTTGTTGGAGGGCTGGTTGTGGCTTGGGGGCTGCCATTTCGCCACCTCTACTCTAAGGAGAATTTTGTCTTGGCCAGATTCACCCCCAGAGTTTTTGCAGAATTGATGATGCAGAATTGAGAAAGTGAGTAGAGGAGTAAACGGTCTAGGAGGTGAAATAAAACACAAAAGGACCTAAGCGGACTCAATAAGATGATCTAGCTAACAAAGAGCCAGGAGAGAGAGATGGTGAGAGGAAAAGAGGTCCCAGAGGAGGCAGTCCAGATGTGGAGAGGTAGGTGGGTTGGGAGGCTCCAGAGAAACTCCCTGAAGAGGGAAAACCCTTCTCAGGGTGGAGGTGGGTGAGGAAAGAGCACAAACAAGTGTGGGTAAACACAGATCAGAAGTGGCATTCCTGTTAACATTCCTCAGAGAAATTAGATAAATATTGCGACTCTTTTTAAAGTTCTTTTTGGATGCAGGATTGGCCTTTTACTTTATTTTTTAATTCTTTATAGTTTATCGTCAAGTTGGTTTCCATATAACACCCAATGCTCATCCCCACAAGTGCCCTCCTCCATGCCTATCCTCCATTTTCCCCTCTTCCCCCATTAACCCTTAATTTGTTCTCAGTATTTAAGAGTCTCTTACGGTTTGCCTCCCTCCCTCTCCTTAACTATTTTTCCCCTTCCCTCCCCTATGGCCCTCTGTTAAGTTTCTCCTGTTCCATATATGAGTGAAAACATATGGTATCTGTCTTTCTCTGCCTTATTTCACTTAGCATAACACCCTCTAGTTGGATTGGCCTTTTAAAATATGACTCCATGTGGAGACTAGGTCTCTTCGAGCCCTGGGGATTAGTAGGAATAAGATTCTTGCAGACAATAGAAAACAGCTCTGAATAATTTAAGAAAATAGATTGATTGGAAGGATATTAGGTGCATCAAAGAATTGGTAGGAAAACTGGCAAAGCAGGCTCAGAAAATGAGCAGAAACTAAGGAGACTAGGCAGCCTGGAATACAGCTGGGTCATCCCACCGGAACAGTCTGCTTATCTTGTTGCTACTGGACATTCACTGTTACACCCCTTAACTCTCTTCTCAAAGCTCTCACTCCACTAGACACCAGATGCGGCCACCAGCAACGGAATCAACACTGTAATACGCCATTCTTACTTTTTGTATTAAGACTCAAAGTCCTGAGTGGGGAGTTTCCAAATGACTGACCTCAGGTCACATGCCTATTCCCTGTGAGGAATCTGGGAGAAAAAGTATTGGTCCTTTTTGGCTTCCTTGGTGAGAGGCAGAAACTGCCTCCTGCCCAAATTCATGCAATGATGGTTCCCAAATAAGAAGTCTATTTGCATCGTGAAATATGGCGGCCTTACACGTACGATAGGACCTTACTAGCTACAGTACCTTGTGTGAAGGATGATTAGGAGATGTCCATTGGATCAGTCAGAATAGGATTCATTGTGCTGCAGTGACAAATGGCTACAAAATCTCAGTGGCTTACGGCAACAAAGCTTTATTCCTCACTCGCGTCTACTGCAGATTGTTCATATTACCTTCACGTTAGGCCCCAGGCTGATGGGCCCTGGAACAGTGTTCATCTCATGGTGGCAGAGGTGGGTGTTGGGGGGACAGGGAGGAGAGTGTAGCAAGCCACACTCTGACTCTTTAAGTTCACACTTGGAAGTGGAAAACACAACTTCTGCTCACATGTTATGGCCAAAACAAATTGTGCAGCCAAGCCCGATCAAAGTGATATGACCCCAAGGAGGGGAAATTACTATTTTTGAAAATAAGGTGTATCCCAGCCATTATCAGGGAGGGGAGAAAGGTATGTTAGGTAGTGGGAATGAGCAAAATAGAGGCAAGAAAGAGAATGATGTTTGGGCGGTTACTATAAATAGTGTGATATTAATGAAGTTTAAGGCTCAAGGCAGGAGAAAGTAAAAGATGAAGCAGTAGTGATGGAGGAATAGACAAGACGCTTGTCTTCAGGAAAAAGAGCTTGACCCTTATTCTGTAGTCAGTTAGACATCCCTGAGGGTATTTAACCAGGAAGATGGGATGGCTAGATTTATGCTTTACACAGATTGCTAGATGTGAAGGATGATTTGAGAGAGACCTGTTAGGAGGCTATTGCATTTGTTCAGGTGAAGAATGATGATAACCTGAACCAGAGAAGCTAATGGGGTAAAGATATGGAGACAGAGAGGAGGCAGAGTGGGTGGGTTGATTGATCAGAAGTGAAAGGTGAGAGAAAGAGGAGAGAGGATGCTCTAGAGTGTACAGCCTGGGCAATTCAATGGTTGGTTTTTTTTTTGTTTTTTTTTTTTAACCTCCCTACCAAATGATAAAGCTGAACATCGAGCACCACCAAAGCATTTTACAATTTAGAATCTTCTTTCCCTTGATGTGTACATAGGACAAGTCTAACAGCTCCCAGGAAAATCAGAATGACTACATATCACCATCAAATCCTAGTGTAAAAGGATAGAAGTCAGATATGAATGTTCTTCCTCAAGTGATGACTTCATCTCTCTTTTCCATTTATCTTCCTTTTTAGCAGCCTGTCTTACTTCTTCTATGCTTTACGGTGCAGTGGTATTGGAGTGAGAACACTACACATGACTGATGAAAGTGTACGATTCAGCAAGCTTTTTGGGAAACAAATCAGCAATATGTTCCAAGAACTTAGCTATGTTTGTAGACTTTGGCCAGATAATTCTACATTTGGTAATCTAACATAAGAAAATAATTATCGATGGACAAAGATTTATGTACACGAACGTTTATTCCAGCAATCTTTAGGACTGGAAAATAACTGGAAACAACCTCAATGTAAAAATTCAAGTATTGTTAGGATGCATCTATTTTTTCACTAATAATATTTTCAAGGGATTTTAAGTGGCAAAGAAGTATGCTGATAGAATGTTAAGGAAAAACAAGATATAAAAGTAAATACCTAATATAATTTCAAGTTAATTTATAAGAGCACAGAAAAAAGCTGGAAGAAATTACATCAGATAGTTGTCTTATTATGGATGATTCTTGTTTTTCTTATTTTCTTTTCATTTTCCCCAAGTTTCTGGAAAGGAATGCTTTCCTTTATAATCAGAAGAAAAGGCATTTTTCTCAACCCTACCCGACCTCCACCCCTTAGATCAACTCTGAGCTGATAAGGCAAGGTCAGGGACGATGTGAAACAGTTAAGAGACAGGTCAATCAATGCAACTCCTGGAGCAAATCTGTAAAAAAAGAGGGTGTGGCATCCAGATGCACTTATCTACCTGTGGAGGCGGAGGCTCAGCGATTAGATTAGTTAGGTTAGTTAGTAGGATTAGTTAGTAGTGGATGAATGCTGCATTACATACCTGACAGAATTACAGAGAAGAGCTGAGCTTTCAAATTTGCCCTTCAAGGTTAGGACTAAAAGCTAGAAGAGAACCAAGCTACCAAGTTCAGAGAGCTGAACTAAGAGAGATGGCCTCTCACCTCCGGCCACTTCCTTCATCCTTCAAACACAACAGCTCTGCCTTCTGAGTGTCTGTCCCCCTACCGGGCTAGGACCAAAGCTTTACTCCTCTGATCCAATTCCTGGCTCTGAATAATTATCAGCAAGAGAGCAAGCATGGCCTGGGGAACGTGTTGCTCTTTATGGCTAATAAGGCTCTTAATAATTGGTCACCAGCCAAAAAAACATTAGAGGGAGAGGGAGAAAGAATCTACCACCTCCCTCAGTTACATCAGTGATTTGCTAGGCAGTTGGTACAATTTTTCCAGCTATCCATGGAGAGAGTTGAGAGAAGGAGACAGATTCTGGGAATATTTAGGAGACAGGATAATCAGGGCTTTGTGGCTGATCTTATGTGCACCATGAAGGGGAGGGAGGAATCACAAGTGACTGGGGACTGTTAGTGTAACTGGCAGGTATGGCAGGGCCGGGCTGGGAAGGGGGCCTGTGGATTTGGTTTGGTGGTGTCAGCCAAAGAGATGGAGGAGATGATTCCCTTGATGTGGATATTGGTCACTTAAGGGAAAATAAATGTATTATTGATGATGGGAGACAATGTTCTTACTGTCAGAGAAGGGGTACAAATACGGGAAGGGGAGGACTAGAATAAACTCTGTGGGGTTGGATTGGGGGTACAGGTATTGCTGGGAACTCATAGTTGTTCAAATGTGTAGATAGATATATGTGTTGGATAGGCAGAGAGCGTTTCCTGGCTCTTTTGGGCAGGAGGCCTGAAATCAATGGCGCTCTTATAGCAAAGAGCAACTTAGCACCCAGATCTTTGTTTTTGAACACCTTACTTAAAGGAAATGAGGTTCATAAGTTGCCAATTCTACAGCTGTTCCAAGGAAAACACAAGAGGAGTCTGAAACACTTATCTGCTCCAGAAAATAAGGAAGCTCTCAAAAAATATTGAGAATGTGTTAAAGGACACAGGATTTCAACTGGGGCTCCCATTGGCCAACTATGAAGCAAATTGAGCACAAACATAAATGATGACAGTAATGGATTATAAACTAGTGAACAAAATAGGAATCCATAAGTCTATACTGATATGAAGAAATGAATAGATAAACGGAGAGCTCTACTTTATGATAGAATGCCAACCAATTAATGTAGAATGAATGATGTAATTAGGAAACCACGACATGGTAACACCCTAGTAATTATTAATTCAGTGAAAATAGTGGGTGAAAGTTTGATGAGAAAAAGGGTATGTACATAATCCCAAAGTATCTCCCTATAAAATGTTTAGAAATTATTTTTAGATTAATAACTAATTAACTAGCTTTGCAGTGGAAAAACAAAATAAGAAGAGTTCATATTACCTGTAACAAGACAAATTGTATATCTCCTGATACAATGCATTGAGAACATAGCACCGTATTTGTGATACTCCCGCCCCCCAAATTATAACCTTAATCTAATCATGAGGAAACAACAGACAAACCCAAATCGAAGGTTATACAAAATGTCTGGCCTTCAAAAATGTCAAGATCTTAAAGACAAGAAAAGCCTGATTGAAGAATACACAAGACAACTAAGTGCTGTGCATGATTCTGCGTTGGATCCCTAGGACAAAAGGAAAGGGGAAAATAGGCAGGTTTTTAAAAAAGTATTTATTTATTTTGCTTTTTGCTTGTTTGTTTCATGTTTGCTATCAGGGGCAGTGTTGGGGTGACTGATGAAATATGGATGAGGTCTAGATAGCACTGTATCAACGCTAATTTCCTGATTTTGATAGGTATGCTATAATTTTGTAGAATAGTGCCCTTGTTTATAAAGCCAATAGCACATCATGTCTACAACTCACTCTTGAATGGTTTAGAAAAGTATAGATGATTATATTTTCTATGTTAATATATGAGAGATAATGAGAGGGTGGGGTAGGGAGAAGAAAGAGAAAGAGGAACAGGAAGAGAATGGTAAAATATTAATAAGTAGGGAACCTAGGTCCTGGATGAAGGGTATACAGGATTTCTTTGTATCCTTTTCTGTAACTTTGAAGTGATCTTAACATAAGGAATGTAGCTATTCTTATTATGGTCTTATTGCAAACAATAAGAACATATTGAAAAACATATTCTTCAGAAAAATACTCTTGACACAGTCTTAAAGATAGATATTGCTAAGGAACCGAATAAAGTTAAGTGTCTTGGGGAGACAGCAAGTCTCAGTGATGTGTCCCCAGGGCCAACATTGTGCAACAGCCAGAAAGCAGATATGGCTGATATGGCTGCCTGGATCTAGATGACAACTGCTTGGTGAGACTCTAGTCTTTTCCTCCAGAGATCCACCAGAAGTAATAAGAGAAATGAAGCAATGTAATAGAAGACAAGGCAATAAACTGCTCAAAAGCCAATAAGCACCATCTAGTGGCAAGAAGGTGATTTTTTTCCCTGTAAGTTAAAGATTGTCAAAATCGAAGGGCGTGGGCCAAACTGCACTTCTCCTACCAGTAGGAAGTGATAATTCCCTAGTTGCACATCTTCATCAAGCTTGCTAAGATCAGGTTTATCAAGTTTTGTCATTTTAATGAGTACCGAATGGTATGTCCTATAAACAAAGTTAGATTAAGAGATTTGCTGTAGACACAGGTTTGTTTGTTGAGGCCAGGCTTCTCCACACATGATGCTATATACTATCTATTGTATCACATAAAGAGGTATATAATGTCTGATTGGCAATCAGTAGGTTCACATGTGGCCTACTTCATCTATCAATACATGTAATAATAAGGTTCCTCTCCAACCTTTCACCTCACGGTTTTAGCAACCATTAATAATCATTGCTTAGATCCATCCTATCATAAAAGATTCAAAAATGGTAATCTAACTTGATCATGCCTCCTTCATTAACTGCAGTTCTTCTGTATAGAACTTTCCCTCATCAATTGAAGTCCAGCCCATATAGAAAAAAAGATATATGTTTGATAATTTCCATTTATCAATTTTTAGAATAATCTGGTAACCTAGGAATTTGGTGACCAAAAAGATTCTTTTTTAAGATTATTAAGGACTCTGGGAATTTTACAAATTTGGCTTGTATCCATTGCAATGGTTACTTCTATAAAAATACATTATCTTTGGAGCGCCTGCGTGGCTCAGTCAGTTAAACTTCCAACTCTTGATTTTGCCTTGGGTCATGATCTCACAGTTCACGAGTTTGAGCATTGAGACAGGCTCTGTGCTGACAGCTGGGAGCCTGGTTGGGATTCTCTGTCTCCCTCTCTTTCTGCCCCTCTCACACTCATGAATGCTCTCTCTCTTTCTCAAAATAAAAATTAAAAAATACATTACCTTCAAGTATAATTCATACACAATAAAATGCACTCATTTAAAAAGTACAATTGAATGAGTTTTTAAAAATGTATAGACTCATGTAACTCCCACCACAATCAAGGCATAAAAATTTCCATCACTAAAATTGTTCCTTTTGTGCCCCTTTGGAAGTCAGCCAGTCAGTCCTACCCCATCCCTGGCCCTAAGCAACTACTGGTCTGCTTTCTGTCACTATGGATTCAAGTGGATTTTTCTAGAAATTCCCCAAAATGAAATCATTTCTCTGAATCCCTTTACTTGATTAGATCCTATGGTGAGTGTCTTGTTATTCTTCTGATGCTCACATTGTTGGCAATTTCAACCTCTTCATTTGGGCTCTTTGCTCATTTTAACACAGCCCCTGTAGTGCCTGATAGTTTCCTGGTTTTCAGGCCCTAGAGTCACCAGGATATTTCCTGTTCTAGATCTAAAATGAGCTATTTCTTTTTTTAATGTTTTTGTAAATTTATTTCTGAGAGAGAGAGAGACAGTGTGAACAGGGGAGGGTCAGAGAGAGAGGGAGACACAGAATCCAAAGCAGGATCCAGGCTCTGAGCTAGCTCTCAGCACAGAGCCCAATGCGGGGCTCGAACCCACAGACCGTGGGATCATGACCTGAGCCGAAGTCGGACACTTAACCAACTGAGCCACCCAGGTGCCCCTGAAATTAGCTATTTCACTAAAAAATTTGCTTCCTTAGTATTTTGAGATGACAATCTGGGCTCTAGAATTGCTTATTGCATCCCTACTAAGTTATTAATTTATGAATAAGTGATATTATTACTTCCAGACCTTTCCAGTTGGCAGAACAAGTAAGTAACCACATTTTTAGAAAGAGAAAAGTAAATAATGAGTTCATACTGATATTTTCTATTTAAAGATAGAAATTTCACCTAATTTTTTAATTTTATATTTTATCTCTGTTCTCTTAGGCTAACAATTCTGGTTTTATAACATTAACATAATTACTTGCTTTCATGGAGGATCAAAATACATGATTAAAACATACATGGTAGGAAAACGCAAATACGTAGTTGTTAATTAATGATTAATATTTATATTGGAATATATGTGCGTATGTATTTTTTTAATGTTTTGGGTGTTTTTTTTTTTTTTTTTTTTTTGAGATAGAGTGCAAGCAGGGAAGCAACAGAGACAGAGGGAGATACAGAATCCGAAGCAGGTTCCAGGTTCTGAGCTGTCAGCATAGAACCCGACACGGGGCTTGAACCCATGAACAGAGAGATCATGACCTAAGGTGAAGTCGGATACTCAGCCGACTGAGCCACCCAGGCATCCCTGGGTATATGGATTTTTAAAATAACAGTCTTTAAAAAGAGCAAACACAGTATTTTAATTGACAATAAAACAACTAGATACAGGTTAAGATTTCTTTGTCATTCTTTTAGTCCTTAGAATATATCCCACCAAAAAATGTAGTCGAAATATTGCTTTCCCAGTCACCTAAAATAGCTCTTTTCTGGTCGTGCCATCAACTTGATGTAGAACTAAGTTCAACTTGTTTCAATCTGGTTTAGATTTTCAGGGATTGCTTTTTTTTTTTTTTAGTTAATTTTATGTTTTTAAGTCATTTAATAACCATATCTGCATGGTTACAGATCAAAACCATCCTGAGAAATTTCATTCAGAAAGGCTTATTTCCATCTCTTATTTAATAGATTTTATCTTTTGAAGGCAATTTTAGGTTTACAGAAAAATGGACAGAAAGAACAGAGTTCCCGTATACTCCCCCACCCTCACCTTTCTCCCTTTATTAACGTCTTTTTTTTTTAATTCTTTTTTTTTAAGTTTATTTATTTTGAGAGAGACGGAAGCAGCATGAACAGGGGAGAGTGAGAATCCCAAGCAGGCTCCACACTGTCAGCTCAGAGCCCGACATGGGGCTCAAACACAAAACCATGAGATCATGATCTTAGCCAAAACGAAGAGTCAGATGTTTAACTGACTGAGCCACCCAGTCTCCCCTCCCCTTCAGTAACATCTTGCATTAGTGTGGTATGTTTGTTACAACTGATGAGCCAATATTGATACATTGTTATTAACTAAAGACCATGTTTTATGTTAAGGTTCATTCTTTGTGTTGTACATGGGGTTTGATACACATATGATAACATGTATCCACCATTACAATATAATACAGAATAGTTTCAAGGCCCTAAAAATCCCCTATGCTCCACTTCACCCCCTCCCTTCTTTCATCCCACCTCCCTCAGAACTCCTGGCAACCAATGATCCTTTTACTGTCTCCATAGTTTTTTTTGCCTTTTCCAGAATGCCGTATAGTTGGAATCATACAATATATAGCTTTTCCATATTTGCTTCTTTCACTTAGTAATATGCATTTAAAATTCCTCCATGTCTTTTTGCCCTCTGAGAGCTCATTTCTTTTTATCAAACTGAATAATATCTCATTGTCCTGATGGACCACAGCTGTTTATCTATTCACCTGCTGAAGGACATCTTGTTGCTTCAAAGTTTTAACAATTATGAAAAAAAGCTGCTATAAACATCCATGTGTAGGTTTTTGGGTGGATATGTTTTCAACTCATCTGAGTAAGTATCAAGGGATGGGATTCCTGGATCATGTGGTAAGAGTATGTTTAGTTTTGTAAGAAACTGCCAAACTGCTTTCCAAAGTGGCTTGCACCGTTTTGTGTTTCTAACAGAAATGAATGAGGGTTCCTGTTATACCACATCCTTGCCAATATTTGGTGCTGTCAGTGTTTTGGATTTTAGCCATTCTAATATGTGTGAGTGGCATTCCACTGTTGTTTTTAATTTGCAATTCCCTAACGACATATAATGTTGAGCATCTTTTCATATCTTTATTTGACATCCCCTGCTTCCTGCTTTTTTTCTTCTACTGTAGGTAACCATTTTATATTGGCTTTCGGTTTAGCCTTCTATTGTTACTTAAAAAAATAACACACACACACGTTTATAGTCCCTCTTAATTATACAGAGGCTAGCATACTGTACATATTCCATAGCATTTTATAGGTTTTTTTTACACAAGTATAGGATTTCATCATATAGATCTACTATTATTTCTTAACCCAATCCCTTATTGACGGACATTAGATGGTTTTGAACCTTTTGCTATGATAAAAATACTACAATGAATAATCTTGTGCATATATTATTTCACATTTCTGCCTATATAGCTTTCAGATACAGTTATAGTTCTATGCCATCCAATGTTAAATGCATATGTAATTTTGCTAGATATTGTTAAATTCTCATACCATTTCTGCACTCCCATCAGCAATGTATGAAGATGCCTATTTCCCTGCAGACTTGCCAATAAGATTTTGTCAAGCTTAAGGATTTTGCCAACAGGAAAGATGAAAAAGCTGTAATGTTCTATATTTTAGCTGTATGGTGGGTACATGGAAGTTTGTTCTATTCCTAATTATACATTTCATGCCTCTAACATATTTCATAAAGTAAGCTACCACACAGAATTACTTTTAAAGAAAATATCTTTTTGGGGTGCCTGGGTGGCTCAGTAAGTTAAGCGTCTGACTTCAGCTCAGGTCATGGTCCCACAGTCTGGGAGTTCAAGCCCCGCATTGGGCTCTGTGCTGACAGGTCAGAGCCTGGAGCCTGCTTCAGATTCTGTGTGTGTGTCTCTCTCTCTGACCATTCCCTGCTCAGACTCTGTTTTTCTCTCTCTCTCAAAAATAAATAAACATTAAAAAATAAAGAAAATAGGTTTTCTATTTCGGTTTTAGAAGAAATATGCCACTTAAAAAAATTTTTTTAAATGCCTCACAAACTGTGAGATTATTACCTGAGCTGAAGTCAGATGCTAAACTGACTAAGCCACCCGTGTACCCAGAAATATACCACTTTGACTAAAGAACTGGAATAATCCACAACTAGAACTGGAAAGAATCTCTGAGGCAAGAAATTTCTTGTTCTATCATTTAGCAAGTGAAAGCTCTTAAGTCAGGAGTTAACTTCAAGTCACATGATTAACGAAAAATCAGTTCACTTTTTCTTGTTTATTTATTTTTGAGAGACAGAGCATGGGTGGGGGAGGGGAAGAGGGGCAGAGAGAGGGAGACACAGAATCCATAGCAGGTTCTGACCTGTTAGCACAGAGCCCAAGTAACTCAGGGCTCAAACCCCACGAACTGTGAGATCATGACCTGAGCTGAAGTCAGACACTTAACTGATTGAGCCACCCAGGTGCCCCAGCTCACTTTTTTTTTTTTTTAACTTAAGTAGACTCCATGCCCAACATGGGACTTGAACTCATGACCCTGAGATCAAGAGTTGCATGCTTTAC
The DNA here is from genome assembly GCA_017311185.1 of Proteles cristata cristata. Lineage (NCBI taxonomy): Eukaryota > Metazoa > Chordata > Mammalia > Carnivora > Hyaenidae > Proteles > Proteles cristata. Next base: position 95,857 of record JAESUZ010005468.1, read on the forward strand.
CAACTGAGCCAGCCAGGCATCCCTAAGCTCACTTTTAACTAATGCTAAAAATTCACTTCACATATTACAGCCAATATATAAAAATTATGAACACCATCCAAGAAACTAGGATGCATTGCACACATCTTCATAACAATTCCACAATATTTAAATGATACAGGAAGTAAAATTCATCACATCCAAGCCAAGGCACTGGACTGACTGCTGCTGTGTTTCTAAGTGCAGCTGAAGTAAGCTGTGAAATCCAATGTCATTTGATTCTGACAGCCTTATTCATTATCTTTCTCTTTTTTCAGCTTCACAGTAGAATAGAACAGCTAATGAGCTTTCTGCCAGCACCCACATGTATGATTTGGAAACTGTAGACAAGCCCTGTAAATATTAGAAATATTTTGTCAATCTTACGTTGACAGACTTGTTTGTAATTCTTTTTTTTAAATGTTTGAGAGAGGAGAGCACATGTGCGCATGCACACACACACACTCATATACATATACATACACACACATATATATATGTGAGTTGGGGAGGGTCAGTGAGTGAGAAGTGAGAATCCCAAGCAGGATCCTCGCTGTCAGCAAAGAGCCCACTGTGGGGCCCGATATCATAAATGGTGAGATCCTGAACTGAGCCGAAATCAAGAATTAGTTGCTTAACTGACTGAGCCACCCAGGCACCCGTTTGTAATTCTTGAGAGCAGAGTATGGAGAACTATCCTTTTGAACTGGATCATTCTTATGGAGTGGCAAGATGAGACTGCGATGGTTTTACAGTTCTAATCTCATTATATAGTGGAGTGTTTTATATTACATTTGCATTCTGAGGCTTCTTAACAAAAGCAACAAGGTGGAACAAATTATTCAAAATCACCAGCTATCCAACAATATCATTCAAAGCAAAAGAAAAATAATTTTTTGGTCCAGGATCCAGTGCAATCTGGGATTTCATGCTGCATTGAGTTGCCACATTACTTAGTTTTTCTTTCATCTGAATAATTCCTCAGACTGTGTGTGTGTGTGTGTGTGTGTGTGTGTGTGTGACTTTGACATTTTTGAGGCACCAAGCTGGTTACTTTACAGAATGTCCCTTGATTTGTATTTGTCTGATGGTCCCTCATGCTTAGACTCAGGTCATGCGTTTGGAGCAGGAGAACACAGAAGTGATGTGTTCTCAATGCATCCTGCCCTCCATATGTTGATGTGTCCCAGTAGGCATTCTGCAGTTCTTGTGTTGAGAAAATGTCAGTATGGCTTTTCCACTGTAAAGTTACTGCATTTTTTCTTTGTAACTAAAAAGTAATTTGTGGGGAGATATTTTGAGAATATATCCTGTTTCTCATCAAACATTCATTTACCCAGTCATTCATTGATATTCTTGACTGAACCATTATGACAGTGCTGGTTACAAACGGTGGCATAAAGATATTTTTAAATTTGAATTTCTTTAAAATATATTTAAAGAATATATTTACATGTTTATAAAATGTATACAATGCCAGAGAAAATCACGCAGCTCAAATCAGCAATCTGAAAAGGCTGTGAAGTGGCAAAGACAAAAAAAAAAAATTCTACTGGGGCGCCTGGGTGGCTTAGTCGGTTAAGCGTCCGACTTTCGCTTGGGTCATGATCTCGCGGTTCGTGGGTTCGAGCCCCGCGTCGGGCTCTGTGCTGACTGCCCGCTCAGAGCCTGGAGCCTGTTTCAGTCTGTGACTCCCTCTCTCTCTGACCCTCCCCTGCTCATGCTGTCTCTCTCTCTCCTAGAAATAAATAAAAACATTAAAAAAAAATCTACAAATAACAAAGACTGATGAGAACTAAGAACAAGCAAGGCTTGCACTGCCCAAACCTGTCTTTTGATCAGTAATTGTAAGATGAAAGAGCTTGAGAAACAAATTTTATTTGTCAGATATGTCTTGGAAGATAATAAAAAGGATCTCTCCACCCAATGTAAACTTGAAAAAGGATGTTTGTGGGCTTAATGGGGGCTGACTGTCACATCAAGAACTTATCACAGGATGAAAGTAGCTCTACTTAGGAATTCAAGCCTTATAAGACTGCTTCCTTATGCTTTGCTTTTGTATTCCTCCAAATAAATTTGAGTGTTTTCCTTATTGATAGCTTAAGCAAAATTATTTAATTATTAAATATTTAAAATATACAGGAACTAATATTACAAACAACCATTTACTCCTCACTCTGAATTTAAATATTTATATTTTACCATCTTTGCTTAAGATTGCTCTTTCTCTAAATAAAAAAATACGTCATGTTATAATAAATATACATACCTAACACTGTTTTATGCATTTTAAATTATATGCAGATTGTGTCATGTTAAATACATCCTATCACTATTTACTTTCATTTTTTTATTTACTTTCATTTTTACTTAAAATAATGTTTTTGAAATTTATCTACCTTGATACAACGATGCTTAGCATCCCTCCTCATCAGGGAAATACAAATCAAAACCACACTGAGATACCACCTCACGCCAGTCAGAGTGGCTAAAATGAGCAAATCAGAGAACTCTAGATGCTGGCGAGGATGTGGAGAAACGGGCACCCTCCTACACTGTTGGTGGGAATGTAAACGGGTACAGCCTCTCTGGAAAACAGTGTGGAGGTTCCTCAGGAAACTAACAATAGAACTCCCCTAGGACCCAGCAATAGCACTGCTAGGAATTTACCCAAGGGATACAGACATGCTGAGGCATAGGAGCACATGTACCCCAATGTTCATAGCAGCACTCTCCACAATAGCTAAAACATGGAAAGAGCCTAAGTGTCCATCCACAGACGAATGGATCAAGAAGATGTGGTTTATCTGTACGATGGAATACTACATGGCAACGAGAAACAATGAAATCTGGCCATGTGTAGCAACATGGATGGACCTTGAGGGTGTTATGCTGAGCGAAATAAGTCAGGCAGAGAAGGACAAATATCATATGTTTGCACGTATAGGAGGAGTAGGAGGAACTTGACGGAGGAACAGGGGGAGAAGAAGGGGGGAAGTGGTGGGGGAAAGGGAGAGAGGCAAACCATGAGAGACTCTTGAATGCTGACAAAAACTGAGGACTGATGGATGTGGGGGGGAGGGGGATGGGCATGGAGGAGGACACTTGTGGGGATGAGCACTGGGTGTTATGTGGAAACTAATTTGACAATAAACCATTTGTAAAAAAAAAATATCTACCTTGATACAATGTAAATATGATTTACTTATTTTAACTACTCATGGAAATCCAGTGTATGAATAATAACATTTTGTTTACTTAGTTCCCAGCTGATAGAAAACTAGACTCTTTTTATTTTTTGACTTATTGCTGTTTCATAAGGTATAATAAATATCCTTATATGTTCTTTGTGTATAAATATCCTCATATGTTCTTTGTGTATAAATATCCTCATATGTTCTTTGTGTATACGTTGGGCAAGATTCTCTGTATTAAACAAACAAGCAAACAAAACAATAGCCCTGAGTCATGATGCAATCACATTTTCAGTTTTACTGGGTATTGCCAAATTGGTTTCCAAATGGTTGTACCAGTTTAAACTCCTATCAGCAACTTACATCCTTTCCTACACTTGGTGTTATTAGATTTTATACTTTGTTTCCAACTGGAAGGATATGAATGATCTCTTTAAAACTTAAATTTGCATTCCCTTTTTAAAAAAATTTTTTTTACTGTTTATTTATCCTTGAGAGAGTGAGAGAGACAGAGAATGAGCAGGGAAGGAGCAGAGCGAGAGAGGGACACAGAATCTGAAACAGGCTCCAGGCTCTGAGCTGTCAGCACAGAGCCCGACGCGGGGCTCAAACCCACAAACCGTGAGATCATGACCTGAGCTGAAGTCGGAAGCTTAACTGACTGAGCCACGCAGGCACCCCTGCATTCCCTTTTTAAATTGAAGTATAGTTGGCATACAATGTTATATTAGTTTCAGGTCCGCAACATAATGATTTGACTATTCTATACATTGTCACTATAAGTATAGCTACCACCTGTCACCATACAATGTTATTATTAGTATCGATAACATTCTCTATGTTGTACTTTTCATCCCTGTGACTTATTTATTTTATGCTTGGAAGTTTGTACCTCTTAATCTCCTTCACCTATCCCACCCCTCCCCCTACTCTCCTCCCCTCTGGCAACCACCAATTTGTTCTCTGCATTTATGATTCTGTGTTTTTTTTCAATTGTTTGTTTTTTAGATTTCACATATAAGTAAAATTATGATTTTCATCTTTCTTTGTCTGACTTATTTCACTTAGAATAATAGCCTCTAGATCCATCCATTTTGTTGTAAATGTCAAGATCTCATTCTTTTTTTTTTTGGCTGAGTAACCTTTCATCTTCTTTACCCATTCACCAGTCAGTGGACACTTGGATTGCTTCCATATCGTGGCTACTGTAAATAATGCTATAAAAAACATAGAGGTGCATATGTCTTTTTAAATTAATGTTTTCATTTTCCTTGGGCAAATACCTAGTATTGGAATTACTGGATAATATGGTATTTCTGTTTTTAAATTTTGGAGGAAATTCCATACCGTTTTCCACAGTGGTTGCACCATTTGCATCTTTTAATTTGTAGTGGCAGAGGGGCACCTGGGTGGCTCAGTCGGTTAAGGGTCTAACTTTGGCTCAGGTAATGATCTCATGGTTTGTGAGTTCCAGCCCTGTGTGGGATTCTGTGCTGACAGCTTGGAGCCTGGACCCTGCTTCAGATTCTGTGTCTTGCGTCTGCCCCTCTCATGCTCATGCTCTGTCTTTCTCTGTCTCTCAATAATAAAGAAATGATAAAAAATAAAAAAATAAAATTTGTAGTGGCAGAACTTCTTATCATGTTTTTGCTATTGGGTTTTTTTTTTCTCTGTAGTATACCTATTATATCTTTGCTCATTTTCATTTGGGTTGTCATATTCTTTATAAGAGTTCTTTATTTACTATGGAGTTTAATCCTTTGTTCTATTTCTTGCAAACGCTTTCTCCCTCCTTTAAATCAGTCACTTTGTTTATAAGGTTCTAGATAAATAGAGATTTTAAGTTTAATGTAGCTAAAATTATTAATCATATAATTCATTTGTTTTGTGACTTAAAAAACAGACAACAGGGGGTGCATGGATGGCTCAGTCAGTTAAGTGTCTGACTTTGGCTCAGGTCATGATCTTGCAGTCCGTGGGTTTAAGCCTCACATCAGGCTCTGCACTGACAGCTCAGAGCCTGGAGCCTGCTTCAGCCTCAGTGTCTCCTTCTCTCTGCACCTCCTCCACTCTGCACTCGCTAATCTTTTTTTTTTTTTTTAATATTTATTTTTGAGAGAGCTCAAGTAGTGGAGGGGCATAGGGATAGGGACAGAGGATCTGAAGCTGGCTTTGCCTTGACAGCAGCTAGCCTAATGTGGGGCTTGAACTCACGAACCACGAGATCATGACTAGAGACAAAGTTGGATGCTCAACCAAATGAGCCATCTAGGTGCCCCAGAGATAGTTGGTAATCTTAAGACTGGCCATGAGAAGCTGCACTTTAGGCAAAAGTTTTACCTGGACTAAATGGAGGTCAGGTTCTCACCAACTCACAGTTTTAGTATACATCGTAACTGAAATGAGAGTTTTCTCCTTGGTGAGTCACAGATAGAAACTAAACCAGGTGAAGTTACCAAAGGAAATTTATTTGCAGCAAATAAGGAGATGACGGGGAAGAACTTCCAAAGCTGTGACTCCCAAGCAAGGGTGAATGGGTTTCTTTTATTTATGGTTAGGATGAATATTTAGAACGGAGAGTCTTGTCATTGCATGTAGAGGTGGGTGTAAGGTTGCACATGCACTTTAAGGAAACATACCCATATGTACATTGCATGTTATGTAAATGAAGCCAGTACTCCTCCTTGGGTGGAGATTTTAGTATTACAAGGAAGTAAAGATGGGGCACCAGGGTGGCTCATTGGTTAAGCATCTGACTTCGGCTCAGGTCATGATCTTGAAGTTCATGAGTTCGAGCCCTGCATTGGGCTCTGTGCTGACAGCGTGGAGCCTGGAGCCTGCTTTCGGTTCTGTGTCTCCCTCTCTCTCTGATTTTCTCTCTCTTTCAAAAATAAATAAACATTTAAGAAAATTTAAAAAAAAAATGAGTTAAAGATACTGTTCATCACCCCATGGGTCACTCTGTGGTCCATCTGTGCAGGTGTGAGTCAGGAGTTAAGCTCAAACTGGTCTGGGTGGTCTGGGCTGCTGGATCACTTCATCTGGGCAGTTGTTATTGTTTGAGGGGTATGTTTGGTTTCCATCATGGGAAGCTAGTTGGGTCTTTTGCCTGAATAAGTGATAAAGCTGGAAAAAAGAGCTTAAAGAAAAATGTGGGACAAAGGTCAGTGGGTACAAGCAGGTGAGTAGTAAAGGTCAGGTCTTGGGGTCTCTCTTGTACCAATATCAGTTTTTGTTTGGTTTTGGGGAGGGTAGGAGGTAAACCAGATAGATGGGCTTTTGTTGCTTAACGATTATTATCATTCACATTATTCCTAAAAAAAATATTTTTGATGCAAATGGGGAGTATTAATAATCTGGGATCTGATACTCCTTAAAAAAAGAAAAACAACAAAGAAATATGAGGTCATTTTAGTCACACTACAGCATGGGAGTTGCCTCTCATAGCATCCTATCAGTTCCATGGATGACAGCTGGGATTTGTAACACCTAATGTCTAATGCTGTGCTATTTGTTAAGAAAGTTTCTTTCCTGGATTAGATGAGTAGCTACTTTTCATATCCACAAGGAAACCCTACTCATCCCCAACTCTGCCTTGCTGAACGCTTGAATAGGAGGATGTATATACAAAGATGATACGATGCCTATCTTGCTTCCAACAAGGAGAAAAATGTAGTGTAGCTTCTTTTTTACTGACTGTGAGAAGTGGAAAAGTTACTTTCTCCCTAAAACTAGTTCTGCAAATCAAGTTTTAAAATCTTTGGTGAATTTTCCTCATTATATGAACTGTTTTAAAGCAGAATTAAAGAACAACCTATTAATCATCACGAATGCTAACAATTATACCCTTACTTCACTGATTCTCCACAGATATTTACCTTCCAGAGAGGTCGGGCTTAGAGGATCACTGCCTTACAATGCTCTCTTTCACGTTTATAAGTGATGCTGTCCTCATTTTTTACAATAATCTCTCTAGCCTATACTAAGGACTGTTTTTATTCTTAAACAATTGAGTATTTATTTTTTTAAATAAAATCATTACTTTAAATTAATTTAAACAATTAACAAGAGTAGTTTAAAAAAATAACTTTGGGGGCACTTGGGTGTCTCAGTTGGTTAAGTGACCAACTTCGGCTCAGGTCATGATCTTGTGGTTCGTGAGTTCAAGCCTCGTGTCGGGCTCTGTGCTGACAGCTGAAAGTCTGGAGCCTGCTTCCGATTCTGTGTCTCCCTCTCTCTCTGCCCCTCCCCCACTCACAGTCTGTGTCTCTCTCTAAAATAAATAAAAACATTAAAAAAATTAAAAATAAATAAAAATAACTTTGAAAGCTGATCATAGAGTGGTACATACTAATCATAGAACATGGAAAAAATACTAAAAAAGAATATAAAAATCCATAAGCATGCCAGCCAGAAATAACAACTATTATTATTTTATATCATAATTTCAGTCTTTTTTTTTCCTATGCATTTATCTGTACATTTTAACCCAAGATGAGATCATAAAGTCCATCTATTTTATAGATTTACTTTTTCCTATTCTTTTTTGGCTTAACATTTTACTAATTACTAAATATTATTCTAAAATATTATCATATCTAAAACATTCTTATATTTATATGCACATAAAATATACATAATTATTCTTTCTTAGGGTTGGGTCATTATGTAGGTAAATATAACCAACCATTTATTTTTATGATATGGATTTTAACAATGATGTTAAGAATGATGAAGCTAATTTTAATAACTTTTTTTAAAGTTTATTTATTTTGAGAAAGAGAAAGAGCATATGTGAGTGGGGGAGGGACAGAGAGCATGGGAGAGAGAGAATCCCATGCAGGCTGATGAAGGAACATAAGGCAACCTGACACCCTGCAAAGGTCACTCCCCCACCTTCCCCTCACCCCTAGGTGAGATATGTGTGATATTCCTCAGGCACTGCTGCTGCCCAAGGACAAAGGAAAGGAAACAAGAGGTTAAAGGATAGAGATCACAGTCATGAAGGACATGGGGCTCCATCAGTTTACTTGGGTCTTGGTAAACTACAAGAAAAAGGCAGTCTTATCAACAGCCAAATCTCCAAAAATCTATAGACTCTGTTTCCTGGAGCCTCAACATCACCTCCCCTGCAGAGTGACATGAGGAGAAAATCAAGAAGAAAATAGCAGGTAAAATTAAATTTATTTATGACCTGCAGCCCATTGACAAATACTTGAGGCAAATACAGAACATTTCTTCAGGAGCCCCTACTGTCATGATGTTGATGTCTTACTAGAGGAAAAGCAACCTTAGCTTGACCATAGCAAGGCCTCTGATATCTCTTGTGTCCTCTTTAGCATTTAAAAGTCCCTCTGGAGACCTCCCTTTTGCCTTTACCTCCCCCAACTCCATAGTATGTAAGCAGTCACTCTCCACAATCCAGTGCAGCTCTTACTGCCCACATGTCCTGTCCCCATGCTTTAATAAAATCACCCCCCCCCTTTTTTTTTTTTGGCACCAAAGATGTCTCAGTAATTCTTTCTTGACCATCAGCTTTGAACCTCCATCACTCCAAAACCCCATCACAGAGCCTGATACAGGGCTTGAACCCACGAATCGTGAGATCATGACCTGAGCTGAAATGAAGAGTCGGACGCTTAACCGACTGAGTCCCCCAGCTGCTCCTCATTCTTTATAATTTTTTACACAGATCCTTGAATATTTCTTTAGGATATAATCCCACAATGGAATTGCTCAATCAAATGCTACACAAATTTTTAGGGCTTTTCATATCTACTCTAAAATCTCCCTTGGTAAAACTTCTATCATTTATGCAGTTTGACGTACTTTAACCCTTATTTTTTACTTTCTTACAGATAAGTTTTTTTAATGTTTGTTCATTTTTGAGAGAGAGAGAGCAGAGGAGGGGCAGAGAGAGGTAGACTCAGAATCCGAAGCAGGCTCTAGGCCCTGATCACTCAGCACAGTGCCCAATGTGGGGCTCGAACTTACAAACTGTGAGATCATGACCTGAGCTGAAGTTGGATGCTTAAATGACTAAGACAAGTAGGCCCCACACTCTCAGTGTAGAAAGGGCCCAAACCCAGGAACCTTGAGGTCATGACCTGAGCTGAAATCAAGGGTCGGAGACTTACCCAACTGAGCCACCCAGGTACTGGAGGCATGTCTCTTTTTAGAATGTGTCAGGAAGGTTGACCCACCCACCTGCTGACCCCTCTACCTGGAATGCCTGCTTGCTCCAGGTGATACCACTGATGCTTATCGGGGCCTTTTGTCTGGCAATATTTAAGTAAACATTCTCAAGGCCTGTGAAAACCTTGGATCCAACAGGGTTGCCCCATCCCCTCCCTCAAACTCTTAAAATTAAATTCCTTCTCTTATGTTTCTCATAAATTTCTCCATGTCTGGGTGGAAATACCAGAATTCCAGGCAGGACCATTAAGGCACATTGTACTTTACTCTAGGTCTCAAACTTCCCTGGGAGGGAGCCCCATTGCCAGTATTTGTTCTCCTCACCCAATACACACAAGAGCTGGAATATGAGGAGGGAGGGAGGTTGGCCAACTTTGAAGCCCCCTCCTCTACTTCTTCTGCACCCTCTCTAGGTTTGATGAGTGTTTCTATCTTGGATTTTGGTGATGGGGGAGGAACTGGCTTCTCTGAATTCATTTGCTTTCTAATTCTATTTTTTGGGTGGGGTAGGGGTTGCTCACGTCTGGACATTCCTTTTAAATTTAGAAAATTATAATTTAGTATCTTTATTCTCACACCCAGAAGTGACCACTGCTTTGACTCTATCCAGAGGGTGGCCTCTTGTCTTGCAGCCCATGGAAATGAGAGATCATAGGTAATGGTGTGGGGAATAAAATACATGGACTAACACCTCACAGAATCATCCCACCACAGAGCCTATGAATATTACGTTTTGCAGGATGAAATGGTTATGTTGTAAAAAGTGAAAATAATAGGAAAATCTATTTACACCATGACTAAAGCTATATGAAATTAAAATGTCTGTATAGGAAATAAGACAGAGATGAGGAATACCAAATTGCTAATATTGGTTACCTCTAGAGCTCTGGGATTATGCGTGAAATTTTCTCTCTATATTAGCCAAAATGCTTGGAATTGCTTTCCTAAATAGGAAAAACTAAATTTACCAAAACACATAGAGAAATGTCTTTCATTGCTTGCTAGTACATTTCCTTGAATGGACCTTGAATGACGAAGAAATAACCTACATATATACATAAAGATCCCATCTTCCTGCAGTAAGCCACTGCAGTGTTTTAATAACTTTCTTGGTTAAAAGTCTTCCTTCTATCCGTCACTGAATGTCTTCTGCTACATTATTATAACGATTATAGTGTCTCTGGCTAAAATAAAGTTGTAGTTTGTTGTTTAGCTAATGTTACCACCATGGTTAACCACAAAAGTATCTTTATGTATTGTTTATAACAATATGTTGTTTAAACTGTTGGTTGTTTATTGAAAGCATTACAAACTGTGGAAACTTCTATCATAATGTATCATAATATAGTGGAATAAATGTGAGCAGGAATGAAATCATTTATCTGTGTGTTCTCAGTATCTACCAGACTTGTAGCACATAAGAGAGACTCACAACAAGAGATTGTTAAATCAATGGATTAAATTAAAAAAATTTTTAAATTGTAATCACTTCCTAAGAATATAAATGATTGGAAATACCTTGATTTTTGAAAACTCTCTGGATTAAAACCCAGATCAAGACTTTTATTAGATATTTTTCAAGAAAATTATCCTCGTCTACAATAGAAGGCGCTTTGCCTGGATGCCTAACTCTTCACCGTCTATTAAAATGTATAATTCTACAATTTTATGATTCATTGGACTATAAATGTCAAAATATTCAAAACTAGCTGTTTTCTGTTTTTAAATATTGTTTCTTTTAAGAAAAACGTATTAAAAAATAAAAAAGAACTGGCATAGTTAGGCCAGACCTGTATTTTCAATGGAAACAGAGCTGAGTAGATTCAGACAGCAGAGCTGTGTGACTAAACAATCCTCGCTCAACATGGCAGAATGGAGTCTATTTTTACATGTAGAAAGGATAAATTTTTTAAAAAACAGCTTTATGCTTTAAACAGTCTTTTCACACTCCATATTGACTGTGCACATGGCTTGAAATAAACTAGAATTCGAGTATGGTAGAAATGCTACAGGGGCAGCTCACTGACAATCAACAACGTTGAAAGCTTGGATTGTAAGATCACAGAATCTGCCTGGAGAAAGAGGAAAGAATAAAATCTGTTATCAAGCAAAGTGCTTTTCAGCCTCTAGTCCAGAACTTTGTGTAGTTTCAGCAGTGGCCCAAAGTAGCAGCAATTCAGACCAAAGTGAATCCTACCAGTGTGTTCCAGTTTGAAGTATCCATTTTAAGATGGGGTAATCAATCCCTAGTCTGGAGTTCTTGAAACATCCTTGAGGACGTTGTGGATAGTTTTAGGGTCAACTACAGAATCTCATTCGGTCTAAGATGACCAGAGATTCCTTAATATTATGAGCTCAGGTTGTGGAAAATCCAATGGCAGTATTTCCAAAGTGTGATGGCTAGGGTATTTACGGTAATGCCATTTTCCCTGCCCACCCCTCTGTGAATGTACTACCATGGTACGCTCTGGTCCCATGCTGTCCAATATGGGGCCATTAAGTACACATGGTTATTGAATACCTGAAAGTGACTAATCCAAATTGGATGTACATGTGTAGCAACATGGATGGACCTTGAGGGTGTTATGCTGAGAGAAATAAGTCAGGCAGAGAAGGACAAATATCATATGTTTGCACGCATAGGAGGATTAGGAGGAACTTAACAGAGGACCATGGGGTAGAAGAAGGGGGAAAATCGTGGGGGGAAGGGAGAGAGGAAAACCATGAGAGACTCTTGAATGCTGACAAAAACTGAGGACTGATGGATGTTGGGGGGAGGGGGAATGGGCATGGAGGAGGGCACTCGTGGGGATGAGCACTGGGTGTTATGTGGAAACTAATTTGACAATAAACTGTTTCTAAAATAAAATAAAATAAAATAAAAAATAAATACAAAAAAACAAATTGGATGTACAGTAAGTATAAAATATACACTGAAGTTTGAAAGCTTAGTACAAAAAAATAATGTAAAATATCTCAATAATAATTTTGTTTAATTATATGTATGAAAGATCATATTTTGGATAAGTTCAGTTAAATAAGATACACATACACACAGGAATATTTCTCAGCCATAAAAAAAATGAGATATTGCCCTTTGTGACAACATGGGTGGACTTTGAGGGTGTTATGCTAAGTGAAATAAGTCAGGCAGAGAAAGAAAATACCACACGAATTCACTTATATGTGGAATCTAAAAAATAAAACAAATGAACAAACAAAACACCGAATCTTAGAAACAGAAATCAAATTGGTAGTTGTCAAAGAGGAGATGGGGGGGTGGGTGGGGAAAATAGAAAAAGGGAATTAAGAGGTACAAATTTCGAGTTATAAAATAAATAAGTCTCAGAGATGAAAAGTATAGCCCAAGGAATATAATCAATCATATTATAATAATGTCATATGGTGACAGATGGTGTCTACACTTGCCATGGTGAGCACTGAGTAATGTTCAGACCTGTCAAATCATTAGCTGTACACCTGAAACTTATGTAACATTGTATATTAATTGTACTTCAATAAAGAAGTGAGATATAGTATTATTAACCTCAACTTTGCCTATTTCTTTTTACTGTCTTTCAAAGTGGCCATTAGAACATTTTCCTTTATGTGTGGTCTACATTTGTGGTGTACATTATATTTCCACCTGACTGTGTTGCTCTGGACAGGCAGCCCTGCAAAAGCTCCCGTCCATGCCAACATTTCACTCCCGCAGCATGCTGGGAGTTGTACCTGGGGCCACTAGAGAAGGCTCTGGAGGAGGTAGAGTGAAGAGGATTTATCTGATGGCCAACAGCAGGGGAGAGCCCAGTGCTGGGTGCTCAGGTTGAGTCTGGGGCTGAGAGCAGATGAAATGGAGAAAATAACACATCTTTGCACTTCATTTCTTTAAGCGCATTTATCTCAACAAGTAAATTAAAAAAACAAACAAACCCATAATTAGTAAAGTTAGGTCTGTGGATGTGGGTATTCCAAACACAAGTTTGTTTTTTACATCAAGGTGACTGTTTACTTAAGATTCTTTGAATAAAACTGTTGATATATATTATTATTTGCTGGTTTTTATTATGACTTCTTAACGTTTCTATTTCATATAGCACAGGGTTCATTATCTCTATCACATCAGGAGATAGCTAGCTTTGGGCCATTCAAGGAAGAAGAGAAGCTAACCAGGCTGCCTTATGCTGTTTTTCTATAATATTATCTGCACCGTAATCCCATTCTCACGTTGCGGTCCTTGGACTCAAAGTGCCTGCACTTAGGATCTGTGGGAGGAGTTGATAATATGCTGAACTGTAGTTTTGAATGTTTCTATCAGCCCCTGAGGACTCCAGTTGCATTATTTTGAAAGGTGTTCAAGAACTTCCTGTTTAAGTAGGGAACAAGAGGGGCACGTGGGTGGTTCAGTCAGTTAAGCATCTGTCTTTGGCTCAGGTTATGATCTCACCATTTGTGGGTCTGAGCCCCGCATCAGGCTTTGTGCTGAAGGCTCGGAGCTTGGAGCCTACTTCAGTTTCTGTGTCTCCCCGCCCCTCCCTGCTTACTCTCTCTCTCTCTCTCTCTCTCTCTCAAAAGTAAATAAAACATTAAACAAAATTTTAAAAAAATAGATAGGGAACAAGAATTCTACTGAAGATCTTTTTTTTTCCTGTTGAAGTTCACAATGCAGGAAAAAAGGGCAGAAAAACAGCCTGAGGATGAAGGCAGTTTTGAAAAGAGTTGAATTCATTAACCATCTTCTTCCACACAGAGAAGTTTTTTATTCACTTGCTTGGCAATTTGTACCCAGGTAGGCACAAGGTGAAGGTATATAGTAGGTGCTGATCTTGCAAGCAATTAAGAAACCTCAGTATGAAGTTACATGTTCATTACAACTTAATAAAGAAGGAAATAAGAGGAAATCTCACAGAAGACAATTTCTGGTATGTATCTGAAAATTTCACAATGAAGAAACTCAAAATTAGCAAAGAAGGAAAGAAATTTCTTTTAAAAGAGAAAGATATTTGTTTTTACCTCTAAAAAAGATCAAGAGGTCTGCTATCAATTTGAGCAGACTCCCTAATAAGTAACAATAATGTGCCTGCCTGGCCAAATTTTCATATGGGCTTTGTTCCCACTATTGTTTAGAAGCCAAGAATTAAGTTGAACTGAAAAAGCCTAGCTTGTTTTCGGTCATCATATTGTGTTATCAACGTTATGAAATAACACACAATGTTAGAAAAGCAAGTACAGTAAAAGGGAGTTCTTTAAAACTGCTTTATTTCTTCTGTATTTAACTTAGTCCTTGGGGAAAAGGGAAAAGAGGCAAAAATGTTTCTCCTATTTTATAAATACATGGAGTACAAAATCCTTTTAATTTGGAGCTCATTTGGCTGAGCACCTCTGAGAGGAAACCTCTGGGAGACATCGTGGGACACACTTTGATCTTGGTTTCTTATACAACCAGCTGCAGCTATTAATGAGTTCACGGCACCAGGGCATAAGACATCATAGTCCTTATTGTTTTAACCAAATGTCATCAGCTTTGAGCTCTCATCCATTTACCTGGCAGGAAATCAAATCCCAGTTACTGTTCAAGCCCTTGTCATCCCTTCCACAGAATCATACAAGAATCACGGGCTTACATTGCCCACTTTGAGAGGAGGCCTATACTTAGTCCTTGGATATTGACTTCATTCCCATTGTCCATCCAAAGGACTGGAGGTAGAAAAATTAATATATATGTCAGGTATTGTCCCCCATTTGTGGAGAGTTGCTTTATTAGTCTACTTGGACTGACAAAAAGTACCACAGACCGGGTGGCTTAAACAACAGAAATATACCTTCTCACAGTTTTGGAGGCTGGATGTGTAACGTCAAGGTGAGAGCTGGCGTGGTTTCTCCTGAGGCCTCTCTCTGGCTTATCCACAATCACCTTCTCGCTGGGTCTCCACTGGGTCTACTCTCTGTGCACACACGCTCCTGGATTCTTCCTCTTCTTATAAGGACACCAGTCCTGCTGGATTAAGGCTGTACATTTATGTCTAAAACTTAATTACCTCCTTACAGGTCTTATCTCCAAATACAGTCACCTTGGGGGTTAGGATTTTCAACCTATGCATTTTGGGGAGGAGGAAAAGACCCAGTTGAGTCCGTAACAGTTGCCCTGGAAGGAGTTAACTGGAGTCCCAGGGGTCAGTGTAAAGGGATTGGGAATTCAGACTTGGATGAATTCAGAGGTGAGGAGGAAAGGGTGTGAACTGGGATCTCAGATGTTTCTGCTTTCACCTTCTTCCTTCTTAATTCAAAGTTGGATCATATCTCTCCATCCAAAGCCAATCAGGTTAATCTTTTTCAATGGGCTATAAACAAGCCAATCTTCACTTTGCTCCTGAGTGATTCTGTGTTTTTAGAGACCTTTTCCTTTCCCTTTTTTTCCCTTCCTTCCTCTCCCCCATCCCCCCTTCCTCCCATCTTCCTCCCTCCCTCCCTTCCTTCCTTCCTTCTGCTTCTTCCTTCCTTCCTTCCTTCCTTCCTTCCTTCCTTCCTTCCTTCCTTCCTTCCTTCCTTCCTTCCTGGGATGGGTGTCTTAGGCTAGGGTGGATATTCATCAGACTGAAGACTTTTAGTGCAAATGGTTTATTTGGGAGGGGGATTCCAGAAAGCACTCATAAAGAAAGAGACATGGAAGGCTAAGTGACTAAAGAGTGTTAGTGAGCAGATTACCACTGAGGGTAACTGGGCCTCAAGCCTGTTGGGATCCTTGGGGAATGACCCAGACTTGTCCCATCCATGCGCAGGGGAAGTGGGGTATTTTTTCCTGCACTTCTCATCCATCACCAGCTGGTGGCAGCTCCCTGGGGATGTTGACTGACCTGGCATTTCTGGCCTGCTCCCTGGAGAAGAGCCGAGAGAAAGCTATTAGGCAGAAGGTGCCTGAGAGTGACCTTGTCCTTCTAGGGGAGAGGTGAATGCCCAGGGGATATATGAGGGACACTGACAGCTACTACAGTGGGGTGAGAGAGGGAAAGGAGAGCGACAGCAGCTATGACAGATGAGCTAAGTAATTCAGCAGAAATGGCGAGGAGGAAGATTTTATTTTTTAAAAAATCAATAAATATGCTGCAATATTAGCAATACCTATCTGCATTTGCTCTGTTATAGTTACTTTAAAAATATTCTAGGGGTGCCTGAGTGGCTCAGTCAGTTGAGTGTCTGACTTTGACTCAGGTCATGATCTTGAGGCTCGTGGGTTCGAGCCCTGCATTGGGCTCTGTCCTGACAGCTCAGGGCCTGCTTCAGATCCTCTGTCTCCC
This sequence comes from Proteles cristata cristata, assembly GCA_017311185.1. Taxonomy (NCBI): domain Eukaryota; kingdom Metazoa; phylum Chordata; class Mammalia; order Carnivora; family Hyaenidae; genus Proteles; species Proteles cristata. Next base: position 112,559 of record JAESUZ010005468.1, read on the forward strand.
TCTCTTTCTCTCTCTCTCAAAAAAAAAAAAAATATTAAAAATATTAAAAGAAAATTCTGCAATTCAGGGTTGCGTGGGTGGCTCAGTGGGTTAAACATCTGACTTTGACTCAGGTCATGATCTCCACAGTTTTGAGTTTGAGCCCCACATTGGGCTCTTTGCTGTCAGCACAGAGCCTGCTTTGGAGCCTCTTTCTCCCTCTCTCTGCACCTCCCCTGCTCGTGCTCTCTCTTTCAAAATTAAACATTTAAAAAAAAGAAAAAAATTCTACAATTCAAACTTCATATTAATTCTAATGGTTATTCTTTGTTAGGTTTAAATCAATGTAATTTTAATATATTTTCCCCCTCTCCGTGGCTTCTTTATTTTGCAGGCACACAGTAACGCTGTATGCCAGGGTCTGAGACTTAAATGTCTACAGGACCTGGTGGTAACACCCATGGATGAAGTGAACAGAGAGTAATAAAATGGAGTGTATCGAAAACAGAGCAGGGGGCATTGTGAAAAATGCACAACAATGCTCGGCCTGAAGGGGGCAGCAGCTACTGATCCTCAGGCAACTGTTGCAGAGTAGGAATGAGGATGTGGCTTCGAGGAAAGCTGAGAAAACGGAGTATTCGAGGTTGCCTGATTGTTAGCATGGTGATTAAAATCATAGACTCTGGAGCGGGGTTTGGGGGGCATCCTTAAGTTGAATCACAGTCCTACCAATTATTAACTGTGTAACTTTGGGCAAGTTATTCAATTATTCTTGGGCCCTCAGTTTTTTCATCTCTTGAATAGGAGTAATGATTGAACTTAAAACCAGAAATAGACAAGATTGCTTAACTCATGCTCTAACTGAAGCCCATTGTTCTTATTTCTCATCACACTTTCTTGAGGCATTGATGAAGGGGTTTGGCAATGATTGGTCTTTCCAACCTCCAGGCCAAAAAAGTGCTGATAGCCACAGAATGCCTTAGAAGGCCACACCCCCTTCCCTGTCCCTGATCACTGCTGAACACATACCCCCTCCCCACCATGATCACCTGTCTCTCTTGCACGTACTCCTTGAACCTCCCCTGCAAGATATCTTGCGGGCAGAGAGGTCAGTTGCTAAGGCTTGAATCTGTCACCTCCCCCGGCTGCTGGCACCGTAAATAAATTTCTCCCTTTCTCTTTCCCAAACCCTCATCTTTTGAGTTACCTCTTGTGATGAGTTTACCCAAGTTTGTTCAGCAAGAGTGATGGCACACCTAGCCAGGAGCTATGCTTTCACTTTGTCCAGCTCCCTCTGAATCTGGGCAGTAGGTGGCATCAGTGGTCAGCATGTCAGGGTTTATCTGTCTCTTGAGATCAGTAACATTTACATCACAGTATGGTAGGGAGGATTAAATGGATCAAGTACTTAGAACCATACTTAGCATGAAATACTCCATAATTGTTGGCTACTGTCATTATCAGCTGGTAATTAAGATTTTAATTCAACTTTTAGTTTTGAGTTAATTATAGATTCACATGTAGTTATAGCACAGAACCATTAAGAGATCTCCTATTTCCCAGTTTCCCCTGATGGTAACGTCTTGCAAAACTATATAGTAAGATATCACGAGCAAGATTCTGATGTTGATACAATCAAGACAGCATTTCTATCCCCATGAGGATCCCTCGTATTGTCCTTTGATGGCCCTTTATCTATGGTGTCCTGCCCCCACGCCCTTATTAACACCTAGTAACCACTAATCTGTTCTCCATTTCTATAGTTTTGTTATTTCGAGAATGTCATATAAATGGAATCATATAGTATATAACCATTCTTATTGGCTCTTTTTACTCAGCATGATTTTCTGGAGATTTATCCGGATTATTGGGTGTATCAATTGAGCGTATAATTGGTTTCTTTTTGTTGCTGAGTAGTTGGTATGATGTACTACAGTTGAACTGTTTTTACCCGCTGAAGGACACAGCGGTTTTCCCAGGTTTTGACTATTATAAAGAAAGCTACTATAAACTTTGAGTCTAGGTTTTTGTGTGAACTTAAGTTCTCATTTCTCTCGGACAAACGCCTAAGTGCAATTGTTGGGTCATAGGATAGGTCTGGATTTTAAAGAAGCCGCCAAGCCATTTTCCTGAATATGAACAGCTGTGTCATTTTACATTCCCAACTACAGTGTACGAGTGATCAAATTTCTCTACATCCTTACTTGCATTTGATGTTGTCATTATGTTTTATTTCAGCCATTCTGATGGTTGTTTTATCTCACTGTAATTTTGTGTTTACCAAGCATTGAATCATGTTGAAGATCTTTTCATGTGTTTATTTGCTGTCTGTATGTGCTCTTCAGTGAAATATCTCTTCATGTCTTTTGCCCATTTTTCTTTCTTTATATAATGTTTATTATTTTTGAAGGAGACAGAGAGTGCGAGCAGGGGACTGGATGAGAGAGAGGGAGACACAGAATCTGAAGCAGGTTCCAGACTCTGAGCTGTCAGCATAGAGCCTGACGTGGGGCTCAAACTCATGAGCCATTAGATCATGACCTGAGCCAAAGTTGGATGCTGAACCGACTGAGCCACCCAGGCGCCCCTCCATTTTTCTAACTGGATTGTTTAGTTTTTTGTGCTGTTGAGTTTTGTGAGCTCTTTATATAGCCTAGATACTAGTTTTTATCAAATATACAGTTTGTACATATTTTCTCCCAGTTTGCAGCCTGTCTTTTTATTCTCTTAACAGAGACTTTCACAAAGCAGAAGTTTTATTTGAGATATAATTCACATAACTTAAAATTCACCAATTTAAACTGTAGACTTCAGGGTTCTTTAAAATTGCATACACTATGTTGTATAACCATTACAACCATCTAATTCCCCAACATTTCCATCACCCCCAAAAGATACCCCATGCCTATTAGCAGTTAGCCCTAAATTCCCTCCCTATCTCTATCCCTTGGCAGCCACTAATGTGTTTTCTGTCTCTCTGGGTTTTCTTATGCTAGACATTCCATACAACTGAAATGAGTACAGCACGTGCCCTTCTGTGTCTGGCTTCTTTCGCTTAGCATCATGTTTTTAAGTTTCATCCACGTTGTAGCGTATATCAGTACTTCAGTTCTTTTAATGGTAGAATATATAGGATTATATAGGATATTTTTTCATCTGTTTACCAGCTGATGGACATTTTGGTGGTGTTCATTTTTCGGCTATTTGAGTAATGCTGCTATGAATGAACATTTGTAGACACGTTTTTGAGTACTTGTTCTCAATTCTTTGGGGGTAAACACCTAGGAGTGGAACTGCTGGATCATATCTTAATTATTTTTCTGATGTTTTAAAATGTATTTTTAAAATTTATATCCAAGTTAGTTAGCATATAGTGCAACAGTGATTTCAGGAGTAGATTCCTTAATGTGCATTATCCATTTAGCCCGTCCCCCCCTCCCACAACCCCTCCAGTAACCCTCTGTTTGTTCTCCATATTTAAGAATCTTTATGTTTTGTACCCTCTGTATTTTTATATTATTTTTGTTTCCCTTTCCTTATGTTCATCTGTTTTGTATCTTAAAGTCCTCATACAAGTGAAGTCAAATATTTGTCTTTCTCTCATTGACTATTGTCCCTTAGCATAATACCCTCTAGTTTCATCCACGTAGTTGTAAATGGCCAGATTTCATTCTTTTTGATAGCCAAGTAATACTCCATTTTCTGCATATACCACATCTTCTTTATCCATTCATCCATTAATGGACACTTGGGCTCTTTCTATACTTGAGCTATTGTCGATAGCGTCATATATTAATTATATGTTCAGCTTTTTTGAGGAACTTTAAAATGTTTGCACACTACACAATTTTTGTCCTTGTTTTTCAAATACTGAAGCAATCTTACATTTCTGGAACAAGTCCCACTCAATCATAGTGTATAATTCTTCTTAACTGAGTTCTATTTAATAATATTTTGTTAAAAATTTTTATGCCAGGGGTGCCTGGGTGGCTCAATCAGTTGAGCATCTGACTCTTGGTTTCCTCTCAGGTCATGTATGATCTCATGGTTCGTGGGTTCAAGCCCCACGATGGGCTCTGTGCTGCAGTGCAAAGTCTGCTTGGGATTATCTCTTCCTCTTCTCTGCCCCTCCACCATGTGCCTCTCTCATTTTCAAAATAAATAAATAAAACTTAAAAAAATTTTATGTCTATGTTCATGAAGAATACTGCTTTGCAGTTTTCCTTTCTGGTACTGTTGTTCTCTGGTTTTGGCATTAGGATAATACTAGCTTTATAAAATGAATTGGGAAGGGGGTCCTTTCTTCTATTTTCTGGTGGAGATTGTGAAGAATTAAATGTTTAAAAAATTTTTTAAAAATCTTTTTGTCTTTGAGAAAGAGAGAGATTGCAAGACAGATTGCAAGCAGAGGAGGAACAGAGAGAGAAAGAGAGGGAGACACAGAATCTGAAGCCGACTCCAGGCTCTGAGCTGTCAGCACATAGACTGATGTGGGGCTTTAACTCACAAACCTTGAGATAATGACCTGAGCTGAAGTCAGACACTTAACTGACTGAGCCCCCCAGGCGCCCCTATACTGTACCCATCTGAAACACTATTTAGATCCTAACCCAAAACCACAAACTGGTCAAACCCAGAGGGTTTCACTCAGGACGTTTCTCATCTATACCTCTGCATTTGTCTCTTCTGAGACAAATGTCTGTGCCTTCTTTTCTGACTCTGCAATTTTAAAAAGTTTTTGCTTACTATTAAATCAACATAACAACACTGCACAAGGGACTTTTTTTTTAACCCATGATCCATGATTCAACCTTTATTTGCTCTGGCACACTTGCGTGCTTAAGCGTGCAAACTCTAGAGTCATACAGCTTTGTATTCACATCCTAGTTTTGCCACTTAGTAGCTGTGTGACTTTGGGCACATTACTTAGATCTTTGCTTCAGTTTCCTCATCTGTAAAGCAAAAATAACAACTGAATCTACCGCACACAGCTGTTGTGAAAATTAGATGAATTCATATAATGTACTGAAAACAGAGCCTGGCACAGAGGAACCCTCCTCAATAACTTTTAATCATTTTTTTTTTATTTTCGACCCAACAATTTTCTGTGCACATAATTTTTATTTGATTGTAATCATGGGATACATAAAACAATCATAGGATACATAAAGCACCGGGCTCTACCTTTTTCATTTAATGTTCATAAGTTTTTCTCTACGTTCCTATTTTACTAACCTAGATACTATTTTTAGTAACAGCCTGGCATTCCATACTATCAATAGTTTTGACTTAAGCACATTCTTGTTATTGGGCATTTTATTATTGGATTATTTTTAGTTATGATCTCAAAATCATACTTTGTATATGATGCTTTTTCTTTCTTTTGAGTGATTTATTTAGCAACTGTTCCCGGAGTATAATTCTTGATTTTGTGTTCAACATTTAAAACTCCATGGAGCGCCTGTGTGGTTCAGTTGGTTAAACGTTCAACTCTTCATTTCAGCTCAGGTCATGATCTCATCGTTCGTCAGATCAAGTCCTGTGTTGGGCTCTGCGCTGACAGCATGGAGCCTGCTTGGGATTCTCTCTCTCTCTCTCTCTCTCTCTCTCTCCCTCTCTCTCTCTCTCTCTCTCTCTCCCTGAAATTAATAAACTTAAAACTCCTTCCTACAGGAAGTGCCTCACTGGCTCAGTAGTAGAGCATGCAACTCTTGACCTCAGGGTTGTAAGTTCAAGCCCCATGTTGGGGGTAGAGCATACTTCAATACAAAAAAGAAACAGAAACCCCACAAAACTCTTTCCTTCCTTCTATTTAGATCCAGAGAAGCAACTACTTTCAGTACATGATGGAAAGAGAAACAGACATACCATACCACCATAATGAAGTCATTTTCATGTAGGAACAGACTCTTGATAAAAGACTGATAAGGTCTATAGTATTATCATTATTGTTGTCATCATTGATTCATTCAATAAACATGGGTTATTCATGCAGGATGGGTCAGGTCCCTTTTGCATAGGAAGAAAGTTATAAAAGCAAGTGAGATACTGGAAAAAACGTGTGATGAGCTCCAAATACAAATATCATTTTACTTATAAACCTTCCAAGTTGATTCAATGTGTCTTTTAACACAGTGTGGAATCTCTGTGCAAATTAAAAAGAGGTATTTTCTTCTCTTAAGGAACTAAAATTGTGTCAACCTGATACTGGTCTTCTAAACATACAAATTTTATATTAGCGATGGAGCTATCTTGTAAGAAGGGAGTCCCTGTCTGCAAGAAGTCTACATAAATGCCTTTTTTTTCTGTACCTTAATATTATTCTAAAATAGACAGTAATGATACTGTTGGAATATTCTCTTTGGAAGCAGAGAGTCTGAGTTATATAGACTTCAACTCTGTTTTCTGTTTTCTATTAAAGCTACTGAACTTTTCACATAAGAAATAATAGAGATTAAACTTTTTTTTTTTTTTTGCCAACCACATCCTGAGTTGTTTTACACCTTTTCATCAGTGTAGCTAAAGTTCTATAAAAGTCTCTCTTGCTGTTGTTATCTCTGTTTCTCTTTTTTTTAACACTTCACTGAAAACAATTGCCAGTGCTCTATCCTACATGCTTTGGGGATGAAATACCTCCAGCAGCTGCCTCCCTAAATTGATAGTATGGTGAATGTCTTCTTTAGGAAACAGTAAAACATTATGGAAACTACTCCAACTATCACTGATAATAAATTCTTTTTTTTTTTTTTTTAATATTTTTATTTATTTCTAGGAGAGAGAGAGAGAGACAGCGTGAGCAGGGGAGGGTCAGAGAGAGAGGGGGATACAGAATCTGAAACAGGCTCCAGGCTCCAAGCTGGCAGTCAGCACAGAGCCCGACGCGGGGCTCGAACCCACAAACCGCGAGATCATGACCTAAGCGAAAGTCGGACGCTTAACCGACTAAGCCACCCAGGCGCCCCATCATCACTGATAATAAATTCTGTTACTGGGATATTTTGTTCACAGATCAGTTCTCCCTGGTTTTCCTGAGAACTAAGAGGGGTAATATAGACATTTTACTGTCTTTTATTTTTAAACTTTCTGAAGGGGCAATAAGGATCTGGCTTTATTGCCCCTTCGGTCAGACTTCATCAACTTTGAAAATCTCATTTCCATTAAGTCAGAAATAGGAGCCACCAGAATCTTCTGGTGAGCACAGGCAAAGTGAGCTGGAAATTCATTCTTTTGGTCACCACAGCATCAGTTAACCCTTTAAGCCAGTGGCTCTCTTACCTTTTGGGGTCAGTCCATTTGATGGAAATGTTAAGTCTCTCTCTCTCTCTCTCTCTCTCTCTCTCTATATATATATATATATACATATATATATATATAATGAGTTTTTATTGGAGAAAACCAACTTTATTACTATAACAAATAATTATAACTCTCCTCTTTACACACACACACACGATTTTTTTTTGTCCTGTTCTGCTTTGTTTTGCATACAATTTCAGAACGTTCCTCACCTCTGCTCCCTCACAGAACACCTGCTCTGGAGGAAATTATGTTGATCAGTCAACAGTAGTTTCTGAATGGGTAAGAGGCAGGAGAGATGGAGCTGGGAAGACACAGTAGATCACAAAAGAGATATTTTACTAGATTCATTCCAAGTACAGGTCATTATACCAAGGCCCCCACCAGAGTGTGGGAGGATTTGGAGTCAGAAGCCCTTGTGCTTTCTTCGCATCCCTCCTCTGTCTTAACTAATGACTTAGGCAAGTCATTCAACTTCCCAACCTTTAGGGGGTTTTTTTTGTATTTTTTTCCCCCCGTAAAATATAATCTGGTCAGACTTCTTAGGGTTTTTGTATGGTCAAAGGAGAGATCATAAATGTTTTAAAGCCCCAAACAAGCATGAGCTATAATAACTGCTAATGTAACTTGCCTTCCCTTAGCTTCATCTTCAGGTTGACTGCCTGTCCCCTCATTCAGGGCTCAGCTCCACTGTCACCTCCCTAGAGAAGTCTCCAGGACGACCAGGTGGCAAGTAGCCTGCCTCTCCCCATCACTCTCAATGCCACCACCCGGCTTTATTACAGTCGAGACACGTCTCACATGTGCAGCGGTTTCATTTTGAACGTGTTTCTGGTCTTTCCTCCCAAACCAGAATTAAAGCTCCTTGAAGGCAGAGCCCTCCTCTGATGTTCCCCGGGCTTGTGACAGTTCACCGCACACGGCGGACACTCAGGTTTTGGTGTCAGGAAAGCAGTGGTTTAGAGGGCAGACTCCAGGTGAGGACCACCCAGATTTAAATCCCGGCTTTTCAGTTTACTACACGGAGTGACATTAGGTTGGTTACTTAACTTCTCTGTGCCTCACTTTCAGCACGTGTAAAATGGGAGATTCTGATATAACGTACACTTTATGGAAATGTTAATATGTGTAAAGTACTAAAACAGAGCCGGGCACACAGTAAGGCTCACGTAGGTGCTGTTTTCTACTTTTCAGTGACTGAGCCAAGTGTTAATACATTAATAGTCAATACACGTGACCTCATAAGTGTATCAGATGTGCTCTGATGCCTCGGGTTTGACAGAAAAAGACTTACTCTTTTCATAAAACTCTGGCTTCGCTCCACTGCGCCGCGTCCTCCACTTGGCCCGCCACCGCTTAGCGGAAGGGGAGGTGCGGTTCCTAATTCCGACAGAGTCCCCGGTCACCCACAGGTGGCACTGCTCGGGGTTCTCCCGGGCCGGGGTTGTCCCAAACCTCGCGGGGCGTTTCTCCTGGGGTAGGAAGCCTGCGCCCAGGGAGGCCCGGAGCCGCGTTGGGGAACACAAGGGACGCTCCTTCGACTTACCTGAAACTCCAGCTGGGTCGCTAGAGCCGGGACGCGCGTCCAGCCCACTCCCGCCTCCAGCCTCCAAACTGCCCCAGGGCTCGTGGGAACCGGTTGCTGCGGGCAGAAGCGAGGGGGGCGGAGCGAACGGGGCGGGGTGGGGCGTGCCTGCGGGGGCGGGGCGTGCCTGCGGGGGCGGGGCCTGCGGGCTCCAGGCTCCGGGCTCCGCGGCGCCCGCGGGACTTCACAGCGTCCGCGGCTCCGCGCAGCTTGCGCGCTCCAGCCAGGTAAGGACGCCGCGCGCGGGTTGGCAGGGGCGGCTCGGGGACTGCGGGGATCCGGGCAGGAAAGGGTCGGGACGGGCGCGAGGCGAAAGGTGGCTTCCACAAGCCCAGACACTGACCTTCCCGGGGATAAGAAAGATTTTATCCCCTACGCGGCGCGGTGAGCTCGGGCCCGCCACGCCAGGTGAGGGACCCGGGTCCCCTTCGGGCCGGGAAGAAGGGGCAGGTGCGCGCTCCCGCGGGGCTGCACGGTCCCGGGGGCCCGCGCCTCGCCGCCTCTCGAGTTCAGGCGCCGGCCTCTCCCGAGGAGCACCCGCCCCCTTTCTTTTCGGGTCCCGGGGCTGAGGCCGCCCCGCGGCAAGATCATCGTTGGGTTCACTTCCCAGCCGCGCGGCCAGGTTGGTTCCTCCTCTCTGATTGGGTGGCAGCACAGTCTCGATTGAAAGTTGGCACCATCGACGGAGACATTCCACAGTTGTACGTGTCCGAGTGCCTCACCCCACCAAATTCACATTTTTTTTTTTTTTAAATCAGGGAAAATTGTAAATTGTTTGAATCTTGAAAACGGGTTCGGTGAATACATGTATTGGTAAAACTAGAATCTTGACCTGGGAGTGTGCACTTGGATCCTAAATTTCCTTTTGATCTGAATTTTTTTTTTCATGGAAGAATAATAATATGTTTCCGTGTACCAGGTTCAGAAACAGTCTCATCTATTGCCATTCTTTGGAAACTGGAATGTTTGATTAGAAGGGTTGACCTCAGTGTTAACTGGCAACAACAGGATGGGCTGGTGGCTAAGCGAGTTTGAAGGTTATCCAAAATAGTTGAGCGTTTTGAGCATATATACCCTGTATTTTTCCAGTGAGTGCCCATTTTCCTTTTAGGAAATTCTGAGAATTTAATCTCTTTGAGATGATTCTTCCCTAAAGAGCTGAGGAGGAAAAAACAACCTCAACAAACCAGTGGTTTCCCGATTAAGTTTAGGATTTAACAGGTTGATTTGTGACACCCGTAGCTCTTTAGTGGGCAAGAGTCACATGTAGTATGAATATCATGATTTATATGGAGAAAAGAAGGTATGCTGTGATTTTCTCATCATGTATGGGAAAGTATTTTTTAGTTGAGTTACATTTTCAGTCTTTAGGAAGGACCTATACTTTCCCCATACCTCAATTAATCTGATCACTATTCTTGGCAATTCATGATGCTTACTGCAGTGTATTTATGTTAATGAGTTTGATTCTTATAAAGGTGTGTATGTTTTGATTTTTGGAACTGTATAAGGCAGGTGTTGTAAACACATGCAAATCAGTGCTGTGCTTAAGTTGGCAACCTTTGCTCCCCATAGGCCCTTGAACTAAAACTTTCACAACTTCCCAAATAGAAAAGAATATAGAATATTAATGTATGCTCCAGCACGTTCGACCTGTTTACTTATTCTGTACTAAGCCAGTCATCATGTTATCTTAGCAGATAGTTACTCAAGGGCAGGAGATATGTTTTATCAAATCATGGTCAAGCTCAGAGAATGGTAGCCTTTGTAAAGTTGACTCTTGACAGGGTGTCTGGAAGGGTTATGCTTAGGGAAGAATTGTTGATCTCCGTGCCTTCCTCTGCATATCCAGAGTGTCAGGAGACTGAGTCGCCGGGTCTCTAAGGACACCCCTGCTTATAGGTTCCTCCAGGTTGACCCGGTTGGTGCCTTCTCTCCCTGCCCTCGCTCTTCCAGCTTCCACCCCACTTCACCCCTCCCCGGATTCCTGCCTTCAGGGAGAATCACCTCATTGTTCAGGGCAGGGACACTAGGTCCACATAGTTTGCACAGGGTTGTTGACCCTCAGCCTCGCGCTGGGTGTCCCAAGGATGCCTAGTAAATATCTGTTGACAACAATGTCACTTGTTTCAGAGCCCCGATTCTCTCTTGTTATTTAGTCTACAGAGGTGAAAAGGAGTGAGGTTGAATGCAGATCAGTCATTTTAGGGGCCAGCTGCCTTGGTCGAATTAGTATTGTAAAGGGGTCATTGGAGTCTGTTAGGAGTGAAATTGGCTCATGGGTGCTGGCAGTTGTAAGATTATCCTGTACCGTGTGATTATGCCATGAGAATAGCTTTGTTGAAAAGAACCGCAGAAGAGAGGGGCTTAGTAGTTATCTCCACCTGGACTTGCCTTTTTGTCTCTGCCCTAGCTCAACCTCTCCTTCCCTGGTTGGATTATAACTATTACCTTTCCCACCACATTTGGTTGCTCAGAGCTCAGATGACCACAGCTATTGTGGCCTAGATGTAGAAAATTACACTTTCTATTGTTTGGGAAAAACAAGGATGGAATTTTGCCAAATTGTTATTAGGGAGACAAAGAAATGTAAAAATGTCTGGGCATAGAAGTCATATATTTGTGTGTGTGTGTGTGTGTGTGTGTGTGTGTGTTTATGTGTGTGTGTGCATAGTTTTAAGCTGTTTAAAAACATTTATTTATTTTGAGAGAGAGAGAGAGAGAAAGAGCGTTCATACGCACATGAGTGGGGGAGGGGCAGAGAGAGAGGCGGGGACAGAGAGAATTCCAAGCAGGTGCCATGCTGTCCGTGCAGAGCCTGATGCAGGGCTCGAACCACGAAATGAGATCATGACCTGAGCTGAAACCAAGAGTTGGACACTTAACCAGAATGAGCCACCCAGGCACCTCAGTTTTAAACTTTTAATCTAAATTACGTTTCTCTCTAGAAACAACCACTTGTAATTCTTTGAGCTGGTTGTTTTGGTATTTGTTGCTTATAGTTGCTACCTCTTGAGTTTTACAGTTTGAGGCTTTATCTGTTGACTTCCCACTATGGAAGAGGATGACGTGGCTCCCTTTTTTCCTCTCACCCCCAGCCCAACCACAGCTTCCCAAATTTTCCATCCTTGCAGTAGTTAAACTATAATTTGGTTAAATCAGTATACATAGCTAAGCCAAGCACAGCTTTTTGTGTTCTTTGGAGTTTATCATTGCTTTGTTTGTTCATTTACTTAGTTTCTTATGTCCTCATTGTTAATTCTCCCCAGATTTCTTTTTTTTTTTTAATGTTTTATTTATTTTTTAGGAGAGAGAGAGAGACAACGTGAGCAGGGGAGGGTCAGAGAGAGAGGGAGTCACAGACTGAAACAGGCTCCAGGCTCTGAGCTGGCAGTCAGCACAGAGCCCGACGCGGGGCTCGAACTGCGAGATCATGACCTAAGCGAAAGTCGGACGCTTAACCGACTAAGCCACCCAGGCGCCCCGTCTCCCCAGATTTCTAAAACTTGCCTCGGATGTATCAAGTATTCTGTCAATTTCATTTTCCTGAAGAAGTTGTCCCTGAGCCTCCTGACTTATCCTAATACGGCTTCATCATCATCCTGGGGTTCCCCATCATTCCTCACCTGTAGCACATGTCCTTCTCTATCTTGGTAGAGTCCTTTGTTTTGATAGAGCACATCTTCAAAGAGCTTCTTGGAAAAGATGATGGGATATGTATTTTTTTTTTTTGACAATGAATGCCTAGAAATAGCTGTTTTCTACTGACAATTGATAGTTTAGGATTTTAGGATGGACGTTTTGAAAGCATTGTTTCATTGCGTTCTAGGTTGTGGTGTTGCTACTGAGAAATTTGGAACTGTTCGGATTCCTCAATTTTTGGCTGTAATATGTGTACAGTTTACAAACCTACTGAGTCCTTCGTGGAGGTTTATAGAATTTTCTCTTCGCTTCCACAATCCTGAAGTTTCATGATGCTCTTCCTTGGTATTGGTCTGCTTTCATCCATTGCGCCTGGGCTCTTTGAATCCTGAAATGTATATCCTTCAGTTTGGGAGGTTTTCTTGAATTAACTCATTAATAACTTCCTCCTCTCCATTTTCTGTGATGTTCCTTCAAAAACTCTTATTGTTTGTGTATTAGATATTTTAGAGTGGGCCTCTGATTTTCTATATTTCCTTTCCTAGTATGTATCTTTTTATTTCTTGGTTCTGCTTTTGGGGGAGATTTTCTCAATTTTATCATCTAGTCCTTCCACTGAGTTTTTAATAAGTATAATCATATTTTTAATATTTTAAATTAAAAGCTCTTTGTCTTCTGAGGCTGTGTGTGTGGTGTAATGAAGGGAAGGAAAAATTCTTTTCTTCCCTCAAGATCTTCTACCTGGACTAAGAATTCAATTTAAGCGAGACAGATTAACAGGAGAAAAAAACCCCAGTTTTATTCCATACGCACAGAGGCCCAATTATGAAATTGAGACCTAAAGAGATGATGAGGCACGCAGCCAGGTTTTTGTATTTTTTAGACACAGGAACAATAAATCTGTGAGGAATTGACAGGACAAAGAAAATTTTGGGAACTCCAATTAGTAAAGAATTCTAAACAGAATTTGGGCTGTGGTAGTAAGTGCGTAAAAAGTAACAAGGGTTGTTTATACAACCTTCTGGGCTCAAAATTTCCCATCTCTGGAGATGAGGACATCTTTTTACCTCCTGGTGCAGGGACAGTACCTTTTACTTGGGAGATTTATTTCCTGCTTTCAGGGGACAGAAGAGGGTCAGGTGTTCTTTCTGCATAGGTTGTCTCCTAAGTAAATTTTATTTAAAATAATAAACATGCCAAAGTGGCGTATTTTGTGGTGGCCTGCCCTTGGCCCCTTCAGTATCTGTTTTTTGCTTTTATTTTATGGTTTCAGGGTCTTACCTGTCTTATCTCTCTGCAGAGTTTACTTTTTTTGAAAGTTTTTTCCTTTCTGTCACAGATTCAGTTTCCTCATGTTGTTTTTGTCTATTTGTTTAAGTCTCTGTCTTTCATGTTAGAGACTTTCCTCATATTCCTAATACCTCTGTTGTCCACTCACATTTGAGTGGGAGATTAGGAGCTGAAGTTGCGTGTGGGCTTGTTGACTGGCAACTTCACTGTCAGGTGATCCAGCTGGAACTTCTATTTGGAGAAACTGATGTCATTACCTCTTGGGCCACTGAGAGTCCTCAGAAAAGGCTCTTCCACTCTTTTCCTGGATAGTGGTGGGGAGCTTGGCTGCCAGTGATCTGGGAACGAGCTGGAGAAGACGGCTAGAAGTCTCAGCATCTACATGTTCATATAACTCCTCCTTGGTGTTTCCAGAACGCCTAAGCTGTGCCTGATGCACCCCATTCCAGAGACCCTCTCTTTTACCTTCTCTGGGAGAAAAGGTGGGGGAGACACTCTAGGTGTTTTTGCAAGGGTAGGCAGGGGGCAATGACCTAACTGTTCAGAATGGCTGAAGGGATAGGGGACATCCAACTGCCTTTTAAAGTTTGGTTCTCTTTATTTTAGCCCACCCCTCTTCCCACAGAGGCTCTAACTGCCTTGAATTATGTAGCGTCTTGAAGGTTCTCTGGTACATTCAGGTTATTTCTTTACTTTCCTTCACCCTAACAAAATGTTTTATTCTTTTCTCTTCTTCCATTCTCTCCACCCTTGTGGGTTTATACATCAAAGAAAAAAAAAATCCCTTTTTTGGTCGTCTTATTGGGTTTTCAGGAGGGAGAGAAAGTAGAAGGTTTTGTTCAGTCTGCCATTGGTGCCTTCACCCCAGTCTCCACTAAGAGACTAGAGTGGTTCAGCCGTGACATTATGCTCCTGTTGTCCTGCCTTTACCAACAGTACATGTTCCTTGACCAGTCCAGGCGTATTCTCTCACGGAACCCTGTTTAGACCTCAGGTTTCTTCTTCTACCACTTTAAGCATCCACTACCAACTAATCTCAGTTGTCATGGGAGGCAAAACCTCCGTCTAGACCTCACTTGGGTAATATATAGCATACTGGTCATAGAGCCCTTGTTCCCATTTCTCTAACTCACTGTGTTTAGGACTCATTCTATCCCTTTGGCCTCTGACCGTCCTACCTTTCAGTGAAACTCCTCTTCTATAAGTCTGACGTTTTAACCTGAAAGGCAGGCTTGCTGTCATTGGTGGCCATGTGGCCTCGATGGAAGTTATCATCGTTTCCTTCTGGAGGCCAGTTTATCACACAACTGCCTTACCAGCAGAAGCATCCTCACTTCCTGTTTCAAAGCTCATGTCTTTCTTGGAATGTGCATCCAGTTCCTGTTTCTGGCTGGGCTGAGCAGAGATGACTGATCTGCCCGGTGCCTCATGGATGGTCACAACTTTCCCAACCTCCTTTTACCGATTGAGTCATTCCTTAGGCTTTTTTAATTCAGGGTGCAGCCTTCTGTCCCAGGAGCTTGACAGCATCAATATGACTTTATGCTTAACACAGAGGAATGATGACAAGTCAAATTCCACTAAAGGAGGAAGAGCATTGTTCCCAAACCATCTTGTCTGTGCAGGAAAAGCAAAGCTCTATATTCCCAAGATGGCACCTATGCATTGGGAATACAGCAAACACCATTGCTGGCAACTGCTAATTGGAGTGGGTGCAGGAGTGACTTGCTCTCTGGGGGATGGCAGTAAAGGATAAGATGGTTAGAGAACACTCATTCAGCTGGAGCCCAACAGGTAACATTATGAATCAAAATATGGCCAGGGGGAATAGCTACAGTGCCCATCCTTCCCTCCGTGCCTCCACAGCCATCCTTCTGTTGTCTAAATAGATCCTTTGAAACCATTGCAACGTCTTTCCATGCAGGATAGTTTTTCTCTAATGTGTTAAGTGCTTCTCTGAAGTTCTTTTTGTCTTCTTAGCTAGATTGTAAACTCTCCTAGGGAGGAGTGCAATGCCCAATAAATACTTGATGAATGTAGCAAGTGAATTTTTTCCAGATAATGGTGGACACTTGGCAGTTAGGGGGAATAAAAGATATTTGGTTGTAATTATCCAAGTTGGACCCAAAAGCCTAAATGCATTACATTCATTAAAAAAATTTTTTAAAATGTTTATCTATTTTTGAGAGACAGAGCATGAGCAGGGGAGGGGCAGAGAGAGGGAGAGAGAGAGAGAGACTGAATCTGAAGCAGGCTCCAGGCTCCAAGCTGTCAGCACAGAGCCTGATGTGGGACTCGAACCCATAATCTGTGAGATCCTGACCTGAGCTGAAGTGGTCGCTTAACTGACTGAGCCACTAAGGTGTCCTATTAAATTCTTGATTAGACTCTCACTTCACTGTGGCTGTATAGACTGAAACATAGAACATCCAATTTAAGTTTTCCCAAGTGTATTGTTTTCTGTGGTACTCAGAAATATTTCTTATTGAAAACATTTCTTTAAAATTTGAATGTTTAGGGGTGCCTGGGTGGCTTAGTCGGTTAAGCGTCCGACTTTCGCTTAGGTCATGATCTCGCGGTTCGTGGGTTCGAGCCCCACGTCGGGCTCTGTGCTGACTGCCAGCTCAGAGCCTGGAGCCTGTTTCAGTCTGTGACTCCCTCTCTCTGACTCCTGCTCACACTGTCTCTCTCTCTCTCTCCTAGAAATAAATAAAAACATTAAAAAAAAGATTTGAATGTTTATTTTTGAGAGACATGTAACTACATGTCAATTTTTTTAAATGTTTTATTTCTGATAGAGAGAGAGAGAGAGAGTGAGCATGAGCAGGGAAGGATCAGAGAGAGAGAGAGAGATAGAATCTGAAACAGGCTCCAGGCTCTGAGCTAGCTGTCAGCATAGAGCCCAATGCGGGGCTCGAACCCATGAACTGTGAGATCATGACCTGAGCCGAAGTTGGAAGCCCAACCAACTGAGCCACCCAGGCGTCCCACATGTCATTTGTTTTTGAAGGTTTAAAGCTTTTTTTTTTTTTTTTTTTTAATTTATTTGTTTATTTTGAGGGAGAGAGCAAGGGAGGGACAGAGCCTGACATGGAGCTCGAACTCACAAACCAAGACATCATGACCTGAGTCGAAATCAAGAGTCAGATGCTTACTTGACTGAACCACATAGGTGCCCCTTGAAGGTTAAAAGCTTTTGAAACGATTAGCTACAGATTACCAAAGCGACAGACTTTAAATTGTCTTCTACTGTATGAAAATATACTTCTAATGTAGAACTCTCTGTCAAATATTCTACTCCCTTTATCTTTAATTTTTGCGAAGTTCTAGCCTGATTTTGTAGGAAAAGACTTTAGCTTCTTCTCTTTATCCTGAATAGAGTTCCAACAATGTCTTTCTGTTACTCTTTCCTTGGAAACTCTCATCTCCTCACATATCCCCCAATATTATGTTTCAACCACAACATGTGGAATCTTCACATGACTGTCCCAAAAATGAAATTGTGGCTTTTCTTTCCCCTACAAAGGAATGATTTAAAGATTTATTTTTCTGCGGATATAATTTAAGTGTGCAGTAAAGTTCGTTTTTTACTATTGGGGTTATTTTTGTTTCACAGAAGGCAGTTGGCTTTCTTTCAATTTTCCTGCCTTGACTGAGAAAAATGCCTGATCCTTTAATCATGCAGATAAACAGAAATACAATTTAACTGAGTGTATGAATGTTGTTAAGTATATAAATTTAGGTATGAATGCTTTTTCATTTTTTTTAAAGGATTGCCAAGTTATTTGTCACATATTTAAACCAGTGACAGGAGTATTGCATTAAAGAATTCCTGTTCATAGGTTCAGGAACTGTAGCTGAAAGAGCTCTTTGAGCTCAGCGAGTAATGCATCTTCCTGCCTGCCTTAGACTAAGGATCAATCTCTGGGTGCCACAGAGATTCCTCAACCCCCAGTATGCTCTTTGGATTCTCCCTGCTATCATTAAAAACAAAAAAAGTGTTGTTTTACAGAGTTTTATATATTCATTTTTCAAAAACATAAACAATGCTGAAGCTTATAAAGAAATTAAAAGTGACCCAAAACCATTCCAGAGAGAATCTTGGCGAATACCCCTCAGTCATCTCTATAATCATTTGACTTTATAAAGATCTTCAGCAGCTTTTTAGAAAATAATTAACTTAAGGAGCATTGTGTGCAACTGTTTATGTAACTCTAAGTTCTATAATCTTTATATATGTATATATATACACACACACCCAGAGACGCACACACATGCATACAATTATTTTATGAGGTTATAATTCAGGCATAAAGCTCTTTGGGTACCATTATTTCATATAGGTATTTTTTGTAGGAATAATGATCAGTTTTAATAGCTAGGTGATGGTCTGTCCTATTAATATACAAAGGTATTTTGAACCACTTCCCAATTGTTGTACAGTTGGGGTTGTTTTCTTTATTTTCTTTAATTTTTTTTTTTTTTTTTTTTTTACAGTAGTGTTGCTATACTTTTTTCCCTTTCGGGGATTATTTTATTGGGAAGTACTTCTCGAAATTCCACTCTGGGATTAAGGATTTCTAGCTTCTGTTAATCATTGTCAGAAGGACACAAAATAATAATTTGAAAAAACTCACTAGCTATATCAAGTTACCTAAAGTTTCTGTTATCCTCTATTTTGAACTTTAAGATCAACAGTATCTACCTTGTGTGAAGACACAACATTTAGCTGGAGTTATTGAAGCCATGTTACGTAGTAGATTGTAGGTCGGATAGCAAAGCCAGAGAAACCCAGTGGGTCCATTGGCAGAGGCTGTATTCTGCTTGGTAATGTCTGTGGCCTCCTTTCATTTTGTTGGATGTGGTAGGAGAAGTGTCCAGGGATCAGTAACAAAAGGTGAAGAGGTTGTTATGGTATCTGTGAAACAACGTTTGACCTCGGTACCTGGTCTAGGGTTCATGAACCTTTCTGTAAGCAGGGGAAGGCATTACACACCCATAGGGAGCTCCAACCCTCCCACCCATTTCCCCATTCTTGGACGGCAAGAGGAAGTAGGAGGGGCAGAGCAAACAGCAACATTAGGGAATTTTGCATTAATGTCTTTTCTGGGTAAAGAACCCTGGGCAGAGGGCATTCCTATTCAGATTTTTCCCTTGACACCTTCCTGTCTAAGGTTTAAAGCCTGGGCTGGATTTCTCAGTCAATCATTAACTGGTATTATACTCCCATGCCTCAGGTTTTCCACCTATTAAGCAAAGCATAATGACACATAATTAACAGTCCACTTCAGAAAGATTCATGGCCTAATGCTTATAAAGGACTTTGAGCTTTTCAGAGTGCTTTATACACATTCATGTATAATGAGCTGGCTTGCTCTATTTAGCAAAGGGCATCTATATTATGCCTATTTTAAAGATGAGAAAACTGAGCCTCAGAGAGGATAATAGCTTGTTGAGAATCAGAGGGTACGTTTAATGTACTCTCTATAGAATTTTCTTGGACTTTGTGGAACTAGTGGAAACTAAAGTAAATTCTGTAGGAGCATGTATGTGTTGGAAAAGTGGATTTTTTACAGTTTTTAAGGAAGTGCAACCTTTGGGGGTATAGGCATAAGCTACTCCTTTGTAAGGGGGAATTAGGTTTGACACATTCACTGGAGTTCTTAAGGAGCATGAGATAATTATGGAAGCTAGGGATAAACTGTGATTTTCAGAGTAACTTTGAAAAGACTCCACACAAAGGCTGTTAAATACATTGAGTTAGGGGGAGTTTGGGAGAAATGGTTTTTTCCCCAAAACAGGTGGGGTGGGCAAAGGCAGAATAAAGATGAGGCATAGATGGATATTTCCGATGAACACAGATGAGTTAGATGAGTAAACTAGTCTAATTATTATTTTAAAAAAAGAAAAACGATGTAGAAGAGGGAGTATGCAGTGTGAACTCCAAGTTTATAGTCAACATAAACACATTGGGACATCTAAAGGCCAAACTGCTGGTCTCAGGTCTATGCAGTGGTAAAATGAGTCCATGTGTACATGCAAATGGACATTGCAGTTTTATTGCTCAAGAAAAAGATTCAGAACTGAAGACCCCCGAGATCAGGATTTGTGTGCCATACAGACGGAGCCGGCCAGGCGTCCCTGTAAATTCTTAACTGAAGAGATTCACTAAGTGTATGACTCGGAACAAGAAAGCTAACTGAATCTTAGGCGTTGTTACAAATAATTCAGAAATGTCCTTTTCCCCATTTTCAAGTTTCAGCATGTAAGATAGTTTCATCAGTGTACCTTAAAGATATTAACGGACCTAGAGAAAAGCAAACATATCTGTTGGTAGTACAGAAGATTGAGTAAAATACCCCCATTGATTTCTTTGGCTGAAAAAGCTAAACGCTGAGCAGACATATGGACAGGGTATGCCCTCTTATATCACAGCAAGCAGAGCTCGATGATACAGGGAGACCATTCTTTTGCACCTTGTTTATTCCCAAATAATACCTGCCCACCTTCCCACCTGCCCCTAATAGTTAATGGTTTTGAGCACATGTGACATGCCAGGCTCCATGTCGAGCTCTTTGCATGGCTGAGCTCATTTAACCCAGCCTCCAACCCAGTGAAGTGGGCAAGGTCGTTTCCAACATTCTGCAGATGAAGAGCCTGGAGCTCGGAAGTTCAGGGAGATGTGGTTTTAGTGGTAGAACCAGACATGAGAACAATGCAGTCTGACTCCAGAGGGTACTTTTATAGCTTTACTGAGTATACACACCGAGCTATGCTCCTCTCCTCTTGTTATTTTGTGACCTGGGTAAAAAGAAATGGACAACCTAGAAGAAAACACAAAGGCCTGCTTCAAACGAAATGAAAGCAACCGGTTCCTCTGGGTATCACTCCAAGCCCCTTAATCCTGAAGATCCGAGGATGTCTTCATAGCTGTACAATTGAACAGAAATGTTCTGTGAGCCAGAAATTTGAAAGTTCCTATTGGCTGCATTAAACAAGCAAAACACACTAGGTGAAATTTATTTTAATGGTGTATTTTATGTATCCCAATGTAGAAGAAACATCGTCATTTCACCACGTAATCATATAATGATTATTAGTTATTCATAAGATACCAGAAACCACTCAGGAGCTTGATATGAGCAATACCATGCAGTACAGTGCAATGCAATACAGTGTCTTATGTAGCACAGTAGATAAAGTAAAATGCAGTCCTACCAAACAAAAAAGTTTTGGTTAATGGAGAAAAATTTTATACTGCTTCTGTTTTAAATTTTGAATCAAAATTAATTAAAATTCCATAAAATTAAAGATTTAGTTCCTCATCTGCAGTAGCCACATTTCCAGGGCTCGGCTATTTGTGGCAAGTGGCTCTGATAGTGAATGGTGCAGCAAAAGTTATTCTCTGTCTCCCAGGGGCCTGGGGACTCCCTGATACTCCATCCCCACCCCTATATCCTGACTCCTGTCATCCCCCCAGCTTAACTTCCTTGCCTGTGCCCAGGGCCATCATATACAGTTGTGCAGGTTATGCACTGTACAACTCTGGGATGTCATTCACATTGTAGATGTAGTGGATTTATGTATATACTGTGACAGGATTTTGGAAGGTGGAAGTAAAGCTTTTAAAGGAAGAGACACTCTTTTCATGCAAAGGCATTTTTTGGGGAGGTGATTGTAGTTCTTCTGTTCCTTCTAAGCATTCTAACAGTTGGGCCCAGGTGTATGCTCAGTACCTTCCCAGTGACCACAGCCTGTGGCGAAAAGTAATGAAGCGACTTCAGTCAGCCTCTCCACCTCTGCCAAATAATGCCACAAAGCTGTGATCGCTCTTTGTGGTGGGTAGTTTACCTTGGAGCCATATGTGTCTTATTCATGAGCGTATCTGCCATGCTTGGCATACAGAGGGTGCTCAACACATTTATTGACTTAAATTGTCTTCGCAGTGTT
The DNA here is from genome assembly GCA_017311185.1 of Proteles cristata cristata. NCBI lineage: Eukaryota > Metazoa > Chordata > Mammalia > Carnivora > Hyaenidae > Proteles > Proteles cristata. The sequence continues at coordinate 134,301 of JAESUZ010005468.1, forward strand.
CACTTAGGCCCCTGTATTGTGTCCTGAGTTGCCCTTAATGAAACTTGACCCAGGGCTGATTTATCCAAGTGCTGACGTGGTTCTCTCTTTCACCGAGTCATAGCTCACCATTCATGTGGTCTTGTTCTAAATAATAATAATTGTCATTATTATTATTATTACTAATAATAGCTGCCATTTATTGATCACTTCGTGTCAAGCTTTGTGTCTAGCCATTTATATGCGTTATTTCATATACTCTTTCCACACATCTCTAGGAGGTAGGTACTATTATTATCTCCATTTTATAAGGAGGAAACTGAGGCACTGAGAAATTAAGTAATTTACCTGAGGTCACACGGCTAATAAGTGTCCAAGCTGAAATTTAAAACCAGTTCTGTCTGACTTCAAAGCCCTTCTATGCTGTAAGTAGCTGAACCGGGCTTCTCTTTTGGTATCTGGGGCCTGACTGACGACTGGCTACACTGTGGTGGACTTATTATTTATTTGTCCAAACTTCCTTCCTTTGGGGAACTTCTCTGTCTCTAGTTTGTGTGGTTTGGGTGGGAGGGGACACTAACCCCAGGGATGGTCATGTGACTTAGCTTTGGCCAATCTGAGAAGTGCCTCCACCTGACCAATTGATTGGTTCAGAGCTTAACACATGACCCAGTCTTGCCCAATCAGCATCCTTTTCTGCTCCAGTTAGGAAAGGCATTCTTTTCCTCTGGGATTTTTTTTTTCCCCCTGCCTGAGTAACGTAACCCAGAGCTCCTGGTGACCATCTTTTCCTGCTCTATGGAGGAAGCTCTTTGCTGTAGGAGAGAATGAATGAGGCCAGCATGCAGTGAGACGTAGCCCTGAGGAGTGGTGGGAGCACAGACGGCCCCATTTAAACCCCAGGATTCACACGTGTCTGAAGCAGCCCAAGACTGTTTGGTTTTATGAGCCTGTCCATTCCTTTTGTTGTTGTTGTCTGCTTAAATCAAGTTACTTCCGATTGAAAGAGTCCTGCCTAATATATAGACTTTCCAGAAGGTCAGTATTTTTTTAAAAAAAATTTTTAGACGTTTTTACTTATTTCTGAGAGAGAGAGAGACAGCGTGAGCAGGGGAGGGTCAGAGAGAGAGGGAGATACAGAATCTGAAACAGGCTCCAGGCTCTGAGTTAGCTGTCACCACAGAGCCCTATGCGGGGCTCGAACCCACGAACCGTGAGATCAGGATCTGAGCCGAAGTCGGATGCTTAACCGACTGAGCCACCCAGGCGCCCCAGAAGGTCAGTATTTTTGTCTTGGATTCCTCGGTGCCATTCTGTATCTACCCTTTGGATGAGTCCACTACTTCTTGGGCCTTGATGCCTATTGTTGCCTGCATCTTGTCTGGAAGCCTTTGATCCCCGAAGACTCCATACATATTCAGCTTGCTTGTTCTCTTTTAGGTCTTGAGCCCTGCCCTTAGAAGGGAGATGCCACACCCAACCCCCTCCTCACCACTCACCCCATCTCTTCCCCCATGGCAGAGCCCACACACAGGAATAAGTATTAAGCTGTGAGTACAGCATTGGAGAAATCTGTTCTTCGTAGACATTACAAAATTACTCATCAACCTACTTTTGAATGCTGATCAAAGATTGCTGAATGCTTAACTCATCTGGCCTCTGACACTATCTGGGATCTCAGCCAGCTTAGGCTTAGGCTTTGCCTCTTATCCCCAGTTTCTTGGCTCCTAGCCTTTCTGATCAGCTCTCTCCTAAATACTTTCAACTCCCCTATGATTCCGAACTTCCATTCTTCTGCTGGCTTCCTTTCCAATCTTTCAGGCGGTCCTCCGAGGGCATTGTTCCATTGTGAATCAACACTCCCACACCCCAGCCTCCTCACATGATGAGAACATTCTCTTCGCTGTAGCTCTCTGCTGTAGCCTTTTGGCTTCCCTTTGCTGTTTTGTCCTTTAGAGGTAAAGCCCTTCATGTAAATACCCTCCTGGTCACTCCTTTTGCCACCAACCTCTTGGTCGTTCCCCCTGATAGACTCAGCTGGTTCACCGTCTTTTCTCCAAGTTGCCTTCACACACACAGCTAACCTGATATGTCTGCAATGAGTTACCCAGTTGCTTTGGGCTGATTCAAGGGAGTAGTTAATTGTGGCAGGAGTGGAAAATAAGGGAGGCTTCATGAAAGAGATGACCTTTGATCAGGACCTTAAAAAATGAAGCATTTCAGCTTTTAGGCAGAGAGAACAACTCAGGCCAAGGCATGGAGCTATGGAAAGGTGTATTTACTTTCTCAAGCACTTGGGAATAAGTGGGAGGGAGAGAAGGGGGAACCCAGATTGGATCTTACATGATTATAGTTATTTAAGATTAGAGAATGGCTTCAAAGAGAGTCCAGTGTTGGGGCGCCTGGGTGGCTTAGTTGGTTAAGCATCCAACTTTCGCTTAGGTCATGATCTCGCGGTTTGTGGGTTCGAGCCCCGCGTCGGGCTCTGTGCTGACTGCCAGCTCAGAGCCTGGAGCCTGTTTCAGTCTGTGACTCCCTCTCTCTCTGACCCTCCCCTGCTCACGCTGTCTCTCTCTCTCCTAGAAATAAATAAAAACATAAAAAAAAAAAAAAGTCCAGTGTGGAGAGTGTAGGAGAAGGAACAGCCTTTATTAGAAAAGGAAGAAGTATTTTGAAAAGTTGCAGGAGTGCGATGATACTGTAAATTACTAGATTGAGATGTTGGGCTGGTGGGAGAAAGGGAAGGGGATTAATTAAAGCAGTTGAGGGAAGTTCATAAGAAGACGAGGGATTTCGAGAGAAGAGATAGTAGAAGAAAAACTGGACGGACTTGCAGAGCAGACTGGTTCTGAGGAGACGGGGAAGCCATGTGCTGCAGAGGGGACAGGAAAGCGGCGGCCCTGCATGGTGGTGCCAGATTTGAAGGTGGCGGAAACAGCTCAGACCAGATAGGAATCAAATTAGTTGGCCTTTTATTATGTTAATGTGTAAAGAGTCAGAGACCTTGTCTCTTTCATGATGGTGAAACTGACTGAAATTATCTAAGCTTAACACGTTTCTCAAACTGTTTTATAGACTACTACAACTCGGGGAGATGTGAATAAGATTTAAGGGACATAGAGTGAAGTCTGTGATCAAATAAGGCTGGGAAGGCCAGCATTCTGTATGATTCACAGAGCCTGTTCATGTAGAAAGGGCTCTAAGCAACGCACGTAAGAAACCAGTTTGATATTGTGTAATACACCCTTCCCCAAATATACTTGTTCGTTCATTCGTTCATTCAACAAACCTGTGTTGAGTACATCTTATGAGAGTATGTTTTGTTTTGTTTTTGGTTTAAATACATGTGTTTTTATGTTTTATGTAATTAAAGTATAGGGGACACACAATGTTACATTAGTTTCAGGGGTACAGTGTGGTGATCTGACATCTTTATATGTTATGCTCTGCCCACTGCAGGTCTAGCTACCGTCCATCAGCATACAATGCTATTACAATACCATGACTCTGTCCCCTGTGCTGATGAGAGCATCCCCGTGACTTATTCATTCCATATTAATTTTTTTTTTAATGTTTTATTTATTTCTAGGAGAGAGAGAGAGAGACAGCGTGAGCAGGGGAGGGTCAGAGAGAGAGGGAGTCACAGACTGAAACAGGCTCCAGGTTCTGAGCTGGCAGTCAGCACAGAGCCCGACGCGGGGCTCGAACCCACGAACCGCGAGATCATGACCCGAGCGAAAGTCAGACGCTTAACCGACTAAGCCACCCAGGCGCCCCTATTCATTCCATATTAGAAAGCCTGTGCCTTCCACTCCCCTTCACCCATTTTGCTCATCTTCCCACCCCTGTCCTATCTGGAAACCACCAGTCAGTTCTCTGTGTTTTTGGGTCTGTTTCTTTCTTTAAAAAATTTTAAATGTTTTATTTATTTTTGAGAAAGTGAGAGAGAGAGAGAGGCAGAGAGAGAGAGAGAATGATCAGGGAAGGGACAGAGAGAGAGGGAGACACAGAATCTGAAGCAGCCTCCAGGCTCTGAGCTGTCAGCACAGAGGCCAACATGGGACTCGAATTTGTGAACTGTGAGATCATGACCTGGGCTGAAGTTGGACGCTTAACCGACTGAGCCACCCAGGTACCCCTGGGTCTTTTTCTGCTTTTATTGTTCATTTATTCATTTGTCCATTTTTTTTGGTTTTTGTTTTAAATGTAAGTGAAATCATACAGTATTTGTCTTTCTCTGTTTGACTTATTTTACTTAGCATAATACCCTCTAGGTCCATCTATGTTGTCACAAATGACAAGATTTCTTTTTTTTTTTTTTAATGGCTGAGTAATATTCCTCTGGTATCACATCTTTGTTCATCTGTTAGTGGACACATAGGTTGCTTCCATATCTTGTCTATTGTGAATAATGCTACAATAAACATAGGGGTGCACATATCTTTTCAGATTAGTGTTTTTGCTTTCTTTGAGTAAGTTTCTAGTAATGGAATTAACAGATCGTAGGGTATTTCTATTTTGAACTTTTTGAGGAACTTCTATACTGTTTTTCACAATAGCTGCATCAATTTATATTTCCACCAATAGTGCAGGAAGGTTCCCTTTTCTCCACATCCTCACCAACACTTATTTCTTGTCTTTTTGATTTTACCATTCTGACAGGTGTGAGGTGGTATCTCACTGTGGTTTTGATTGCATTTCCCTGATGATTAGTGGTGTTAAGCATCTTATCATGTGTCTGTTTGCCATCTGATAATGTGCTTTGGGTGCTGCCACTGGTCTTGTGGCAGAGAATGAAATCAGCCAGCATCCCTGCCATTATGGGGTTATGGCCTGGTGTAATTGGACAGGGCCTAGTGTTCTGAGAAATACAACCTGGGAAGCCTTAGCTGTTCCTGTCTGTGCTCTGGGATGGACTGGGGTGATTGACTGTCTGCTCGTCTCTCTGCCCTCATGTATCTGTATCACACCAGCACCTCCACCCCTTCGCAGAATGTTTCCTGTACCTCCTGCCTTGGGCACGGACAGAGCTGATGACAAAATTACTTTCAGATCTGGGAAGTTGGTGACTTGCCTAAAGTCGTCCCGCTAGTAAGTGCCAGAATCAGAGCCAGAGCCCAGCGCTTCTGGCTGTAGGTTCTATGCTCGTGCCAGTCTTGATGAGAAGGAACGATTAAAGTGACTAAAAATTGAAAAAAAAAATAGGCTAACTGAACATGTTAAGTGAGATGGATTATGTCAAGCTAATCAATATTGGCAGGGCTGACTTAGGCATCACCACCACCACCACCACCATTTTCATCACTAATTACTAATATTGAGTAATTACTCTGATCCATGTACCATGCTAAGCACCTTATCTGAATTTTCTTACTTAATTTTTACAACAACTCAAGTAATTATTACCCCATTTTATAGATGAGGACATAAGCTCAGAGAGGTGAGTAGAGGAAGGAGCAAAGCTACACTTCCATACTAGACTGTTTTCAGAGTTGAAACTCTTTATTATTTTATTTTGTTTTCTTATTTTTATTTTTACTTTTATTTTAAATGTTTTATTTATTTCTAGGAGAGAGAGAGACAGCGTGAACAGGGGAGGGTCAGAGAGAGAGGGAGTCACAGACTGAAACAGGCTCCAGGCTCCGAGCTGGCAGTCAGCACAGAGCCCGATGCGGGGCTCGAACCCATGAACCGCGAGATCATGACCTAAGCGAAAGTCGGTAACCGACTAAGCCACCCAGGCCCCCCTTGTTTTCTTATTTTTAAAGTTTATTTATTCTGAGAGACAGAGAGAGCAGGAGAGGGACACAGAGAGAGAGAGAATCTTAAGCAGACTCTGCACTGGCAGTGTGTAGCCTGCTGCGGAGCTCGAATTCATGAACCTGTGAGATCATGACCTGAGCCAAGATCAGGAGTCCAACACTTAACTCTGAGCCACCCAGGTGCCCGTTAACTTCATTTTATATTGGGTAAAATGTTTTCTGTGCTTCTAGACTTCCCTGTTAGAATCAGTCTGTCTTTTCTCCCCCTGCCATTTCAACCTGCCCAGCTTTTCCTCCTTTTTAAATTTATTTTTTGTAATTTTTAAAAATGTTTTATTTATTTCTGAGAGAGAGAGATAGTGTGAGCAGGGGAGGGTCAGAGAGAGAGGGAGATGCAGAATCTGAAACAGGCTCCAGGCTCCCGAGCTGGCAGTCAGCACAGAGCCGGCTGCGGGGCTCGAACCCATGAACCGTGAGATCATGACCTGAGCTAAAGTTGGATGCTTAACTGACTGAGCCACCCAGGTGCCCCTCCTCCTTTATAAATTAAAAAAAAAAAAACTGTTTTGTTATTTGTTTTTTGCGAGAGAGAGACAGATAGCACATGAGCAGACAAGGGGACAGAATCCGAAGCAGGCTCCAGGCTCTGAGCTGTCAGCGCACCATGCGGGCTTGAACCTGCATGCCATGAGATCGTGACATGAACCAAAGTTGGATGGTTAACCTACAGAGCCACCCAGGCACCCTATCTTCTCCTTTATGAAAACATGACCTCAGAAAGGATCTGATCGATCATTCTGTAAGTCAGGTAGCATTCAGCAGATACTTAATAAGTACCTACTGTGTGAAGGAACTGTTTAAGAGGCTGAGGATCCAGTAGCGAATCCAAAGATGAGGTTCCTGCTTGTCTGGAATTTATAATTAGTGGGGAGAGCGCACAATTTTAAAAAATTAAGAAAAATGTCATGCGCTGATAAGTCTTATTTTTTCACTTTTATTCATTTGAGCACAGTTGACATGTAAGTATCATTTAAATCATTAAAATAGAGACCTGAGAGTGACTGGTTATCTACTTTAGACTGAGTGCTCAAGGGAAGGCCTTTCTGCGAAACGTGACATATAGGCTGAAATTGGAGAGGAACAGAGAACAGGTAGGATGATTTTCTAGGTAGAGGGAGCATCACGTGCAAAGGCCCCACCGTACCCTGATTTCGCTGTGTTTGAGGAACAGGAAGAAGGCTCGTGTGGTTGAATGATAGCTGGCCAGGGGAGTGGCAGCTGGACAAGTAGGTGGTATGCTAGGTTACAGAGACGGGGTTTCAGTTAAGGGTGGGGAAGCCAGTGGAGGGTTTTAAGTAGGACTGAGGACATGAACTGATTTCCGTTTTTGTTTTTAAATTTAATTTTATTATTTTTAAAAAGTTTGTATAGATTGACAAATGGAGAAAGGATCATAAGAAGGTATGGAAGGAAGTAGGAGGATATTGCAATATTTTAAAATATTGTTAATTAATTTAACATAATTAATATGTTTAAAAAACATTTTTAAAGTTTATTTATTTATTTTAAGGGGGGGGGGGCGCCTGGGTGGCTTAGTCGGTTAAGCGTCCGACTTTTGCTTAGGTCATGATCTCGCGGTTCGTGGGTTCGAGCCCCGCGTCGGGCTCTGTGCTGACTGCCAGCTCAGAGCCTGGAGCCTGTTTCAGTCTGTGACTCCCTCTCTCTCTGACCCTCCCCTGCTCACGCTGTCTCTCTCTCTCCTAGAAATAAATAAAAATTAAAAAAAAAAAAAAGAGGGATAGGGAGGGATATTATGAGGGAAGGGGCAAAGACAGGAGAGAGAGAATCCCATCCAGGCTCCATGCTGTCAGTGCAGATCCCAATGTGGGACTAGAACCCATAAACTGTGAGATCATGACCTGAGCTGAAACCAAGAGTTGGATGCCCAACTGACTGAGCCACCCAGATGCCCCAGATATTGCAATAGTATTAAAAACAAAAAACTTTCTTAAATGTTTATTTATTTATCTTTGAGAGAGAGGAAGAGAGAGAACGCAAGCAGGGGAAGGGCAGAACGAGAGGAGATGGAATGCTGAGCGGGCTCCATACCATCAGCACAGAGCCTGATGGGCTCGAACCCATGAACCGTGTGATCTTGACCCGAGCCAAAACCAAGAGTCAGAAGCTTAGCCACCTGAGCCACCCAGGCACCCCAGGTATTGCAGTAGTCTTGACAAGGGATGATGGTGGCTGTATCAGTTATTGCCACAGTAATGCCATGTAACAAACATCCCATAAACTCAGTGGCATACAGGAATAAGGTTGTATTTTTGCTCATGAGGTGGTTTGAATGGCTGGGTAGTTCTTCTGATGTGGGTCAGGTAACTCTGCAATATTACCTTGGTTCTGTGATGTGTTTGGAAGGGCCAGCTGACTGCCAACTCCCTCATCAGAGATGGGCCAACTCTCTTCTCCTCTGTGTTTATATTATGTTCCTCTAGTAGGCTAGCCTGGGCTTATTCTCAGGCTGGCCCAGTCATAATCTCATCGTGGTTGCAAAGAAGTGGAAGGTAGTAGAAACAAGCAAGCAGATTTGTATACTTCAGCTTGTCCAAGTTTTCTACTGTCCCACTGGTCAAGGCAAGCTCCACGGGTACACTCACAGTTAGTGTGGGAGGACATTGCCAAAGGGCAGGGTTACAGAGAGGTGTGAGAAGTCAGGGCAATTAGTGCAATAGATTACACCAATGAGAGAATGATAAAGGCTTGAACATTCAGATTTAGGATATTTCGGGGGTACAGCCCAAAGACCATGGTCATGGATTAATTTTAAGGTATGAGATAGAGGAATGAGCCAAGATAACTCTTAGATTTTTGGCTGAACAGGTGGGGAGATGGTGAAGCTATTTTCTCAGATGGTAAAGAGTATGTCTTAGGGGAGTATCTAGAGTTTTGTGTTAGTCATATTATGTTTGAGATACCTGTTAGATATGCAGATAAAGACCTCGGGTTTGCAGTTGGCTAAGTAAATCTGAGGTTCTTGGGGACAGGCTTGAAGATGTAGATTTTTGGAGTTAGCAACATGTAAATGGCCTTGCAGCTGGCTGAGGCCACCCCCAAGGAGAACGTATTATGGATGAAGAAGGAAAGCAAGCTCTGGTATATACCAGTATCTAGAAGTAAAATGGAAAAATTGAAGCCAGCAAAGGAGACTGAGAAAGTACATCCTCTATAAATTGGGGGGCAAAGTCCAGGAAGCTTTGGTGTTACAGAGAACCAAGGGAAACTAAGCATTTCAAGGAGAGAATGGTCAGCTGTGTTGCACACCACTGGGAGGTAAGACAAGAAGTGAGATGTGACCACTGGGTTTGGCAACAAGGAGGTCCTTGGTGACCTTGACAAATGTAGTCTTAGTGGAATGACGGAGACAGAAGACCAGCTACAGTGGTTTGAGGAAAGCACACGATGTGAGAGCAATCCTAATACCATCTTTCAAGAACTTCTGCTGTAAAGGGACTTAGAAGTGATGTGGTGGTTGGAGGTGAATGTGGGACTCGGGAATGGTCTACATTTGGGAACATAAATGATGCCATTGTACTAAGGGGGGTGATCCACAGAGGGGGTCAGATTTACCATTGAGAGGGGTACCTGCAGCCCAGAAATGTTGGAGATGGCAAGAGAGGATGGGATTGAGAATTATAATACACTTCAGTCCATGTGTTACCTTCTTCAGGGGTATTTGGCTTCTATATTTTATTTCTGATTTTGGAATGCAAGGGTATATCTACCATTGGAAAAGTTCCAGCCATCAGCGAGGGTAGGGAAGTATGAGTTGGGTTTTCACACTGGGCAGATGAATGCTTCTGTGTTAGGCTCACTTGGCTACCATTGTAGAGGAGAGACCTCTTTGGAATTCTTCTGTCTCTGTAGGCAGTGCTCAGAGGTGGTTTCTTATAATGATGGTGAAGCTGATCAGTTCACTTCCTTTGAGATGGATAGGCAGGTCCTGGGCAGAGCTAAGAACGGAATGGGAACTAATGTGCCACTTCCTTGTCCAGTTTCTTATACAAGTATTACTTGGTGTTTTGATCAATATGAAGAACCATTTACACCCAGCAATATAGGTATTACCATTCATGCATAAACCTAGCAGACTTTAGGGCGATTGGCTAATGCAATTCAGTAGATCATAGATGAGGCATGCATTCTGGAATCTAGCTGAGTGTTAGAAGTTTTGCGTTTTATGCTTTTTAAGCCAGTGCAACTTCAATTTTAAAGTGCAGTGTAAAGCAAATATATTAAATAAATGGCAATTTAAAATGGATTTTGTGTAAGTTCAAGAACACATTTGGTGGTATTTAAGCAACTATTTTCATCAGCCTTCCTGGAGTATGTGCTCTGTGTGTAGTGGGTGAGAATGGTGGTGTGAAAAAATGCAGTGCCCTGTCTTAGAGTGCTTTAACAGCTTTGGAAGATTTTTGTTCGGTTGCTTCAAATCTGCTTTGCTATTTCACTTATTTAGAATATTAGTATCAACTTGTGCAGTTCGTATTGTGAACTGCAAACCACATCTGTTGCCTCTCTGCCTTTTAGAGCTTTCTGACTTGGCAGAAATACTGAAAGGGACACCTGCCAGGGTCTTAATAATTCGTATATATAGCAATCTGAGGAATGGTAGCGTTCGCAAAAATACCATGGAATCAAGAAGTAGGGCTTAAATCAGATACAGTTGGAATCTCAAAATGTAAATGAACCCAGTGTGAAGCTCTGTCTCTGGGTCTGTTGGTATTTTCTATTATAGTGAGTCATTCAGGAGGGTACATCTGAAAATACTTGGCCTATTGGCAAGAAACATATAAATCTTTAAAAACGTTTTACAACAAATATGTTGTTTCTATTCATTCTATTCTGTTCTTGACATAATATTTAAATTTCTGTCACATAATGGAGAATCAATCTTAAACTGAACTTCATTCAGTTTTTGCTAAAAATGAGCTGATGATAATACTTAACAAAGACCAAGGGTCATATTACGTACCTGTTACTTCTTGAGTTAACAAGGAAGTAACCTTGTTAGCTCACACCACAAAGAAATGATTTCACAGGGATTTATTTACTTAGCTATTATCAAATGTTAATATTAGAAATAGGTGGGGAATGTTTTTATAATTTCTACCCAAACTTTTATTGAAATTATGTCTTAGCTTTCATTGTCCTTTATGATGCCATAAACTAGTGTCTCTTAGGAATTTAATGACAGGAAACATTTTTCTTTTAGTAGGTTGGTGTATCTCTTATAAAAAATTATTATTCTATGAAGCATTATATTATTCTTTGCATCCTTGATTTTGAGAAGCTCCGAATTTAATGCGCAATTGCATAAATGTACCAGGGTTCCGGTTATCAGTGTATAGTAGAACTGTAGCATATGTGCATTTGACTTAGAATTCAACTGGGGCACCTGGGTGGCTCAGTTGGTTAAATGTCCAACTTCGGCTCAGGTCATGATCTCATGGTTTGTGGGTTCGAGCCACATGTCGGGCTCTGTGCTGACACCAGCTCAGAGCCTGGAGCCTGTTTCAGATTCTGTGTCTCCCTCTCTCTCTGACCCTACCCTGCTCATGCTGTCTCTCTCTCTCTCAGAAATAAATGAAAAAAAAAAAAAAAAAGAATTCAACTTTGCATGAGTCAACACAAAAAAAGAGAAAAGAAGCAATTTAAAGAAGGTGGATGATTCTGTTCTGCTCATTGAGCATTGGAAGATGCATGTGCTTAATTTACTGTGTTAGTTTGCAAAGGTTTTTCCATGAGTAATTCAGTGCTGAATGTCATTTCAGTAATTAGAGATAAGTACTTTTTCACACAAACTGTCTCCTAAGTTCAAGCCAACTAATCTATCTGTTGCTAAACCCCAAGCCCCGAAATCTATTTTTCTCTGTGCTAGATTGTTTGCCAAAAGGCCTCCATAATTCCCCTTCCTGTATATGCTCCATCTTGTGTGGTCACCTCTAACACTGACTCTGGACTTCGCCATGTGACTTGCTTTGGCCAATAAGATAATAATAGCGAAGTCAAAGCATTCAGAGACATGAAATGTGTTGTGTACTGAGGCTTGCTCTCTCTTACTGCTCATGGAATCCTGAGAACTAAACAGATAACCCAAGGTGTCTCATTGAAAAACCACGTGGATGGGAAGTGAGGGGCCCTGGCTGATAGCCTGCAAGCGCCAGAAATGTGAGTGAGGCCATCCCAGGTATTTGGGTTAGGATTGCCCACCAACCAACTGATATAACTTCAAAGACCAACTGATATGACTTCCAAAGCTAGTAGACATTTCTACTGATGCTGTAGGACTTCTCCAGACACGGTGTGTCAGTCTTCAGTGTGGCTATGTCTTCTGTGGAATAGTCAAGGCTAATTTTGACTATATTCAGTTATTGCCATGCGTGCTTATGTGAGAAATGAACTCCTGCATAAGCTTTCTTCCACTCTGGGTTTCTCCTGCCTTTTGTTTTTTTATTTTTATTTTTATTTATTTATTTTTAAAATATTTTTATTTATTTCTAGGAGAGAGAGAGAGAGAGACAGTGTGAGCAGGAGAGGGTCAGAGAGAGAGGGAGATACAGACTCTGAAATAGGCTCCAGGCTCTGAGCTGGCAGTCAGCACAGAGCCCGATGCGGGGCTGGAACCCACGAACCGCGCGATCATGACCTAAGCGAAAGTCGGACGCTTAACCGACTAAGCCACCCAGGTGCTCCTGTTTTTTTATTTTTAAATATTTTAATGTTTATTTATTTTGGGTGGAGAGAGAGAGAGAGAGAGCACAAGTGGGGAGGGTCAGAGATAGAGGGAGACACAGAATCTGAAGCAGGCCCCAGGCTCTGAGGTGTCAGCACAGAGCCCCACGTGGGTCTCAAACTCTGAACTGCGAGATCATGACCTGAGCCAAAGTTGAACGCTTAACCCACTGAGCCACCGAGGTGCCCTTTTTCCTGCCTTTTGGTTTCTGATTTCTCCTTTTACTTTCAGTTCTTATCTGTATATCATTTGCATGTTGTGCATGTATTTTTTCTTAAATTTCTTTTATTAAGAATAAAATTGACAACACAGTGGCTTTTAGTATATCTACAATGTTGTGCAACCATCCCCACTAATTCCAGAAGATTTGTCACTCCTAAAAGAAATGCTGTCACCCAACTGTCCCCTCATCCTATCCAAACAGTTCTCTGCTTTGTGTCTGTATGGATTTGCCTATTGTGCACATTTTATGTATATGGAATTAACACTACATGTGGCCTTTTGTATCTGGTTTCTTTTACTTACTATACAGTTTTCAGAGTTGACTCACATTGTCGCATGTGCATTGCAGTACCTCATTCCTTTTAATGGTGGAGTAACATTCCATTGTGTGGATCTATGTATCCATTCATCAGTTGGTGGACATTTCGGTTGTTTCCACTTTTTGCCTATAATGAGTAATACCACTGTGAGCACTCACGTGTGAGCTTTTGTGTGAATATGTGTTTTCATTTCTCTTGGGTATATACTTAGGAGTGGAAATGCTGGGTCATATGTCAACTTTTGAGTAACTGGCAAACTGTTTTTCACAGTGGCTCACCATTTGACATTCATGCCCGCATTATATGAGGGTTATGATTTCTCCACATTTTTGCCAATACTTATTTTCCCTTAAAAAAATTATAGCCATTCTAGTGTGTGTGAAGTGGTATCTCATGTGGTTTTGATTTACATTTTCGTAATGACTAATGACATTAAGCATCTTTTCATGCGTTTATTGACCATTTGTACATCTTCTTTGGAGAAATGTCTATTTAAGTTCTTTCCCATTTTTAAATTGGGTTATTTTTTGTTATTGTTCAGTTGTAATTGTTCTTTATGTATTCTGGATATTAGACCCTTTTCAAATATATAATTTGCAAATATTTTCTCCCATTCTGTGAGTTATCTTTTCACTTCTTTGATATAGTGTCCCTTAACATACAAAGGTTTTTAAGTTGATGAAGTCCAGTTTATCTGTTTTTCTTTTGTTGCTTATGCTCTTGATGTCATGTTTAAGAAACCATTCCCTAATCTAAGGTCATGAAAATATACAGCTACATTTTTTTCTAAGGGTTTTGTAATTTTATTTTTGTTTATTTATTTATTTAAAAAAATTTTAAATGTTTTATTTATTTCTGAGAGAGAGAGAGACAGCGTGAGCAGGGGAGGGTTAGAGAGAGAGGGAGGCACAGAATCTGGAACAGGCTCCAGGCTCTGAGCTGGCTGTCAGCACAGAGCCCGACGCGGGGCTCGAACCCACGAACCGCGAGATCATGACCTGAGCCAAAGTCTGACGATTAACCGACTGAGCCACCCAGGCGTCCCATGGGTTTTGTAGTTTTAGTTCTTACATTAAGTCTTTGGTCCATTTTGACTTCATTTTTGCATATGGTGTGAAGTAAGGGTCCAAAGTCATTCATATCCATTTGTCCCAGCACCGTTTGTTGAAAGACTGGTCCTTCCTCATTGAATGGTCTTGGCACCATTGTCAGAAATCAGCTGAGCATAGATGTATGGGTTTATTCCTGGACTCTTAATTCTATATTGTTGGTCTATACACATACCCTTATGTAGCATCATGGTGTTGGACTTACAGTAATATGGTAGTAAGTTTTGAATTGGCAGTGTGAGTCTTTCAATTTTGTTCTTTTTTTTTTCAAGATTGATTTGGCTGTTTAGCGTTACTGTGTGAATTTTGGGATCAGCTTGTTTGTTTCTGTAGAAAAGGGGCAGTTGGAATTTTGATAGAGATTATGTTGAATCTGTAGATCCTCTTGAAAAAGATTGCCATTTTCGGGGCGCCTGGGTGGCTTAGTCGGTTAAGCGTCCGACTTTCGCTTAGGTCATGATCTCGCGGTTCGTGGGTTCAAGCCCCGCATTGGGCTCTGTGCTGACTGCCAGCTCAGAGCCTGAAGCCTGTTTCAGTCTGTGACTCCTTCTCTCTCTGACCCTCCCCTGCTCGCGCTGTCTCTCTCTCTCCTAGAAATAAAAATAAATAAATAAAAATATAAAAAAAAAAAAGAAAAAGGTTGCCATTTTAGCAGTCTTTCAATCCATGAACATGGATTTTTATCCATTTATTTAGGCCTTCTTTAATTTCTTTCAGTAATGTTTTGTAGTTTTCAGTGCACAAGTCTTGCACTTTCTTGGTTAAATTTTGTTCATGTATTTTTTTATTGTAAGATGTTTCAGTTTCTCTTTGGATGTATACAAAGTGCAATTATGTATCAATACAAATTAATGAAAAGTTTTTAATGTTTATTGGGAGGGAAGGGGGGAGAGAGAGACAGACAGAGAGAAAGGAGGAGAGGGGCAGAGAGAATCCCAAGTGGGATCTGCACTGTCAGCATGAAGCTCGATGCAGGGCTTACACTCATGAGCTCTGAGATCATAACCTGCGCTGAAATCAAGAGTCAGATGCTTAAACAAATGAGACACCCATGCACCCCCAAAAATGCTTTTAATGTATCTCTTCAGCTACTTAATGTAGTCAGACTTTTATTCCAGAAGTCTGGAAGTAAGGATATTAGATTTCTGGTCTCACATGTATTATTATTGTTATTTTGGTTACATTCTCTTTGCTTTATTTATTCATTTATAAAATGGTACCTACCAAGGTACCATATGCTCCTTCACATTTAATTTCTTAGTGATTAATAGTGACACTATGGAAATTAAAATAATAAGGCTGATAGCAAATACTTACATGCATTTATATACCAGGTACTGTTCTGTTTTATGTTTATTAACTCATTTAATAAAATTAAATACCGAGTGGGGCATAGTTTTAAAAGTTAAAGGATTGTGTGATTGTGTGTTTATATAAAATGTTACCTTTTGAGTTACATTTGGGAGAAAAAAATGTTATTTTATTACTTTTTTTTATTAAAAAAGTTTTTCATGTTTATTTTTGAGAGAGAGACAGAACATGAGCAGGGGAGGGAGGGAGAGAGAAGGAGACACAGAATCCAAAGTGGGCCCCAGGCTCTGAGCTGTCAGCACAGAGACCGATGTGTGGCTCAAACCCACCAACCATGAGATCATGGCCTGAGCCGAAGTTGGACACTTAACCAACTGAGCCACCCAGGTGCCCTCCCACCCTAAAAAACACCCCATAATTTTAATCTACAGTTCTCAAAAAATAGCTATATTGAACAGTTTATTTTTTAAAAGTAAGATATTGATAATAGTATTAATGAACAAAGATAGGGAGGTAATATTTGTCAAGTCAGTTTTTTTTGGAATATAATTTTTCCACCTCTCAACTGGGAGGCTTTGAGACAGTGATCTCTAATTATCAGAGTGCCCAGCCCTCATTTTCTGTAATCAGATTACCTGGACTCGATACACTCCTTTCCTCTGTGTGGTGGTTGGGAAGATCCATGTTGCAGGGGAAGGCTCTTTAAGGCATTTGATCAAAACCCCGCTGGAACGTAAGCGTCATGAAGGCATGGCCTGGGTTTCCCTTGCACTGTTGTATCTCTGTCACAGTGCCTTATGTTGAGTAGATTATATATAAATGTTGATTGAAAAATGAAAGAATGGGGGCGCCTGGGTGGCTTAGTCGGTTAAGCATCCGACTTTCGCTTAGGTCATGATCTCGCGGTTCGTGGGTTCGAGCCCCGCGTCGGGCTCTGTGCTGACTGCCAGCTCAGAGCCTGGAGCCTGTTTCAGTCTGTGACTCCCTCTCTCTCTGACCCTTCCCTGCTCATGCTGTCTCTCTCTGTCTCCTAGAAATAAATAAAACATTTTTAAAAAATTTTTTAAAAAAAGAAAAATGAAAGAATGAGTAAATACAAGGCTGGGACAGAATAAATTTAGTGTCTTAATTCTTTTTAACAGTGAAAATAGATTCTCTTCTGAGTGTGTGTGTGTGTGTGTGTGTGTGTGTGTGTGTTTGGGTAGGTGTGGGAAAGAGGAAAGATTATTGAAGTCGGATACACTTAGATTAATAGAAGCTGTTTTTACTGTTTGTCTTTGAACTCACCTTGCATTTTGTGAGTGAGCCATTGGTCTGTGATGTGCCCTTTGCGCCACCATCTTCCATGGGTGTCAGCTACCTCAACCTTTTAGCCCAACTCAGACATCATCTCCTCTGATTACCTTTCTTTCCATCTTCCATCTCCAGGCAGAGTTGAAGCTTTATCCACCTACGGTAAGGGGTTTATCAGATGGTAGTGAAATTGTTAGCTTCTGTCATATCTGGCCCTTCTCCTAGGCTGTGAGCACCTTACTGGCTGTATCTTATACTTTATTCTGTGTCCCAGAGCCTGATAGCATATCTAGCACTTAGCAGATTTTCAGTTAACAGTTGCTGAATGTGTAAATGTGTATCAGCTCAGAGCAAAGGGAAGGAACCCAGCTAACTGACCAGCTGTTTCCTGAGTGTTTTCTCTGTGGAGGAAATTTTATGTGCATTTTCTGAATTATGCCTCATGATATTCCTTTAAGGTTGCTATTATTGTTTTCATTTTACCGATAAGGAAGTAGCCTCACAGGAGTTAAGTACCTTACATAACATTTAACAGCTAATAAATGGTAAAGATACAGTTTAGAGCCAGGCCAGTCAGACTATAGGGTTCTGGTTCCTTCCGCTAACTCATGGTGCTTAACCAGGAGTTCCAATGTTAAGTAGTTGGTGAAATAAGATCATGGAGGTTGACATACAGAAAGAAATCTTTAGGATAATGTTGAAAGAACCATTGTTTAGGTCTTTTCCAGCTCTGTCAGGAAACAAATGAAAGTTTTCTTAGTTTAATATATCAAAAGGTACAGACCTGCCTTCTAAGTAGTTGAATTTTCTGTTTTTCAGACAGCAGTAATATGGGGAACAGGTAGGTTTCTGGAATGTGAAACTACTAGAATTTTAAGGTTACAGACTATGTTACAGATATCAGCTTCAGTGTATTAGTCTTGCAGATGACGTGTCAGAGCCCTAAGTTTGTGAGATTGCTCACAGTTCCGTTTTTAGTTCAGGACAGAGAAACTTCCTCTACACTATGAGGCTCACTCGTATATTTTAACAGGGGATTCGGAATAGGGATGGAAAGACACAAGAGCAGGAGAGCTTGGTGGAAACACCATCACTTCCCACATGACAGATGGATGAGTCTGTGGCCCGGTCCAGTCCTCCATGGTGTGTAAGCTCTAAGCTGTCAGCCCCTGCAGGGAAAAAAAAAAAAAGAACCTCTTGCACTGGGACAGAATAATTAATCCTCATGAGCATCTCAGAGCAAACAAGGATCCTGTTACTTGTTTGATAGTTTGTGATCAAATGCAGATGGATATACTTTTGATATAAGAGGTTTTTCTTTGAAGTCCAGTGACAATAAGAGCAACTAAAAATAGTGAAGGGTCTGAAGTAGATCCTTCCATTACCTTTGAGGTTTAGCTTCTGAGGTAACTACCATTAAGGCTTAAATAAACTGAAATCATTAACTCCTCCAATACATGCTGAATACATTACCGGTTTGCTATGTCATGCCAGATATTGTATTTTCTTGTGCTTGGTTTGTGGAGTATTCAGAGGGGAAAAAGCACTTGGAAATAGGTTTTTGAGAAATTTCTGTTAAACAGAATGATATACATATATGTATAACAGTTGTATATACATACATACGTGTGTATGTTAGCTACTTGTGTTGTGGGGTTATCTAAATATCTGTATTGCTTATTTAAGAAAATTGGATTTTCATAATTTCATATAGCACTGGAAAAAAACTGGGCATTGATTTTTTTAAATAGGATTTGATTTCCCAAATAATGGAATTTCTAGGCTCACTGAAATATGTTATCATCTGTTGGCAAAACATGATATTAAGATTCATTGTTCAAGTATCAGCCCTAAAGAAGTATCTGGCTTGAAAAACGTTGTGTGGTTAGGGGATGTTTATGAGTGAGAAACATTTCTTTGTTCTGGAGAATGTGATAGACAGTGGTAGGATCATAGTGAAGTGAAATTTTTATAAAACACTAAATTTCAGTTTAAACCTTTGACAAATACTGGAAGTTCTCTGGAACCATTCCTCAATTCTCTAACACTCATAATGGCCTGGATTCCAACATCATTCACTCTTTTCTTTCCAAAGCTTTGTACCATGTATATTGAGTAAATGTTTTTTCCCCATGGAAATGTATTTTTGAGTCTTTAATTGAATCCAAATAGAAAAAAATAATTCTAGTTAAATTTTAGTTTTATCTTTCAGCCATATATTTGGAATGCATCTGATATGTAAAGTGAAGAATATGTATAATTAAAAGAGTCATTCCTTACTCTACAGCCATCAAAAAGGATGAAATTGTGCCATTTGAGATAACATCAATGGGCCTAGCTGGTATTATACTAAGGGTAGTAAGTCAGACTGAGAAAGACAAATACCCTATGATTTTACTTACAAGTGGAATCTAAAACAAACAAAGAAAGAAACAAAAAACACCAATGTGGTAGCCTGGCTGGCTCAGTTGGTGGAACATGTGACTCTTGATCTCAGGTTTGGGAGTTCGAGTCCCACATTGGATATCGAAATTACTTTAAAAAATTCCTTAAAAAATTAAAAAAAACCTTTTAAATGAATAAACAAGCAAAAAGATCAGACTTGTCAGTACAGAGGACAATCTGATGGTTGCCAGAGGTGAGAGAAGGAGGGGGTTGGGCATGTTGGGTAAAGGGGAGTGGGAGATACAGGCTTCTATTTACCGAGTAAATAGAATAAAAGGAATAAAAGGCTCAGTGTAAGGAATATAATCAATGATATTGTCATAGTGATGTATGGTGACAGATGGTAGCTATACTTACAGTGGATTTAGCATAATGTATAAACTTATAGCCTTTACTAGATTATATTGTGACTCTTTGTTTTTAAGTTACTTGTTCCCATGCCTCCCTAGAGCAAAGACCATATCTTGTTCATCTTTGTTTTACACAGTTCCTCATACATTATGGCTATGCAATAAATGTCAGAGTGCATTGTTACATGAATGTCTGAAGCTGTTCCTGTGGACAAATTAGCTCATGAACTGAAAATGGTGAAAAGATGGATGAGTGCAGAAGAGGAAATATTGAAGGGAAGAAGGTTGACAGAGATTAGAGATGAATGAAATGAAAATGGGGTGGTCAAGAATGATATAGTATGTTTTTTGTCCCAGTTATCTGTTGGTATATAACAAACCACCTTAAATGTACAGACACATAACAAGAACCGTTTCATCACATGTATGGATTCTGTAGGTTAAGAATTGGACAGTGCGTGGTGGGAATGTCTAGTATCTACTCCACAATATCTCTTTTGTAAAGCTTGATACCTGGGAATGACTTGGACAGCTTGGAGCTAGAATCATCTGAGAGTTCTGTCACTCATTTGTTTGACTCCTGGGCTAGGACAATTTGAAGGCTGGGCTCAGTGGGGATTCTGCACTAGAACATCTGTATATGGCTTCTTCATTCGGCAGGGGCTTCTCTCAATATGGTGGCCAGTTTCTAAGCGAGATTGTCCAGAGTGAAAAGTGCGAAAGAGCCAGATAGGCACTACTGGGCCTTTTCTGGCCTAGCCTCAGAGATCGTATTGTATCTTTTCTGCCATCCTTAATTGTCAAAGGAGTCAAAGTCCCATTCAGATTTAAGGGGAGAAGATGTGGACCCTGACTCACAACGGGAGGAATGTCAATGAATTTGTATTTATTTGTAAAATAGCAGCATTGCATATCATAAATGGACCAGGCAAGAAGAATGTTGGATAAAGAATAGGAAAGCATATTATCAATTTACTTCATTAGAGGTAGGACATATGAAGAAGGTCATTGAACATTTTCCAAACAATATTTGGAACATGGATTATATTCATGATAATTTTTACATGTAGTTTATAATTTTTATTTGCTACAAGTAATTTGAAATTAGTATTTTTATTGGTTTATTTTTTTCCCTTGTAGAGGTAGGTATATAACAACTGGAATTTCAGTTTTGGAAATTCTTCACTAACTGAGCCCCATGAGCGTTAGAAGTACGGGTATATACTTCTATGGTCAAATTTGCCTTCTTGTTTCAGTGTGCTCTGTAGTTTCAGTTGTGAAACTTGTTTCTCAATGATTCTTTTCTAAAAAGGCTGAGTCTACTCCTCTGACTGCCCACTGTGCTTTGGTACTTCATTAATCTGTACAGGATTTTCCTCTAATGCTGTAGACTTGAAAAGCTAACTTCTGCTTCAGTGAAATTTGAATAGGGGAAAGGAAAGGAAATAGAGAAGAGAAAGGAGTTATAACAAGGATAAATGTTTCCCAGACTGTGGTTTTATGTTTGGTTGCTGGAGATCATATATACCTGTTTTTCAGAGAAGAAATGGTATCACATTATGTTATCATGAGGCTCTACTGACTCAAGGACTCATTGGAATCATTGGAAGAGCTTTTGTGATGAGCTAGGTGGGGGTAACATCCTTGAGGAAGAAGAGCCTACCCACTTTTTTCTACTTCTATTTGCTTTGGTTCTTATTTTTTTCCCCTTCTGCCCTTCTCTTCCTCTTTTTGTATTTTTCTCTTCTCTTTCTAGTTGCAAAGTATTGGAAAACTGTGCTATTTCTTTAAGCATATTTTAAAAACTTTTTATTGGGGCGCCTGGGTGGCTCAGTTGGTTAAGCTCAGGTCATGATCTCACAGTTCGTGAGTTCAAGCCCCGCTTCAGACTCTGTGCTGACAGCTTAGAGCCTGGAGCCTGCTTCAGATTCTGTGTTTCCCTCTGTCTCTCTGCCCCACCCCTGCTCACACTCTGTGTCTCTCTCAAAAATAAATAAGTATTAAAAAAAACTTTTTATTACGGAAAATTTCAAACACAAAAAATAGGATAGTATAATGAACACTTGTATCCCTCACTCAGCTTCAGTAGTAATCAACTTATGAATAATTTTATTTTATTTAAACCCTTGTATTCCCCTCACCAGTTATGAAGAAAATCACAGACGTTATTTTATCTGTATGGTTTTTAGTATGTATCTCTTAAAGATAAGAACTCTTAAAAATATAATCACAATACCATTATTACACTCCAAAGAACTGCAAAACTAATACTATCTTAATATTATCAAATCTTAGTATGGTCAAACAGATTTTACCAACAAACCTTAATGTCACCTTTGGCACAGTTATGTCTTACATTTCAACTAGTTAAGACGCCTCCTAAGACTTAAAAAAGTTATTTTATTTTATTTTTGAGAGAGAGACAGAGAGAAACAAAGACAGAGTGTGAGCATGGGAGAGGCAGAGAGAGAGGGAACAGCAGAATCCAAAGCAGACTCCAGGCTCTGAGCTGTCAGCACAGAGCCTGACATGGGGCTTAAACTCACGAATTCTGAGATCATGACCTGAGCTAATGTCAGATGCTTAACTGACTGAGCCCCCCAGGTGTCCCAAGACTTTAAAAATCTATTGGGTCCTCTTTTATCTCTCTTTATTTCTGTTCTTAAAACTTTTTGTTGAAGAAATTTTCTCAGTCTGTAAAAAAAAAAAATGAATACAATGATGACTTGTATTCTTTGTGTCTATCTCTTTTTTTTTTTTTTAATATTTTATTTATTTCTAGGAGAGAGAGAGAGACAGCGTGAGCAGGGGAGGGTCAGAGAGAGAGGGAGTCACAGACTGAGACAGGCTCCAGGCTCTGAGCTGGCAGTGAGCACAGAGCCCGACGCGGGGCTCGAACCCACGAACCGCGAAATCATGACCTAAGCGAAAGTCGGACGCTTAACCAACTAAGCCACCCAGGCGCCCCCTTTATGTCTATCTTAAAAACAATAAGAAAAGAATATGTGGACATAGATGAATGCTTCATATTAAAAACAATTTAGAATACTGTGGCCAAGGAACATATATTCGTATTTGATTATTTTATATATAATTTCCAAATTACTTTAAAAAAAATTCTCATGTTTTCTCCTAGAAAAAGATGAGAAATCATTTACCTACTTAAGAAACTTGTTATTCATGTCTTGTTATTATTTCCTCTGAAGGAGCCAGAAGCAGAAAGGGAAATACTTGTTAGATATCAGCACATCTCTCATGGGAGGAGAATTAGTGCCAGAATATTATCACTTAAATTTCATAGTAAGTGGTGACAGGGAAAAAAAAACCAAAACCTGTTATGATTCTAACTTTTCCCTGAAAAATAAAGTGAAAACATGTTTATTCTGTCGCATATGTGGTACCATTTAGATTATAATTGCTAACTCTTAAAGTATGAACCAAATATTAGTTGTTGTCTTGAGATAATTTTTCTGATGAAAATGCACTGCGAAAAATTTGACTGCCTTTACTTTATATTTGAATTTGTCAGCACAGTTCTAAAGAGGTATTCCCCACCCCACCCCCCAAAAAAGCTTTAGAAAGCTTTATCAGTTTCTACAAAGGTGTATCTGTTTGGTAGGATAAAGGTTAAACCACTATAACAGAGAAACCATTATATGAAGTGTCGAAAATAAAAACAGAAGCATATTTCCGTCTCACAAGGTAAGTTAGTGAGTCTAGGTTGGTGGGGCAGCTCTGTTCCATGAAGTCATTCAGGGACCATCGTGATGCTTTGAATGCATAAAGAAAGTTGAGTCTGTTATGTGGCCTTTCTAGCTGGTAGGAAGGTGGAAAATGCCCCAAATCCAGGGAAAGTAGCTTGTCTTTAATTTGAAGGTGCTCCACGTATTACTTGTGCACACATCCCTTTGGCTTTAACTTAGATGGCTGCACCTAACTAAAGACAAAGGCTGGGAAATATCTCTAGCTCATATGTCCAGGAGGAAGGATAGAATGGATGGATGGGGGCAGGTAAGAGGGCAGGGAGGAAGCAAAAAGCAGTCAGCCACAGTGTATCTTAGCATTTTAGCGGTAAATCATGTTTTGATACTTCTGTTGTGTTATTTTATCATTTTTACAAACTGCATCGTCCTCATTTACCAGTGGCATTGAGTATGATTGAAGCAATTCTCCAACATCACTCTCATTACTGACTTCCTGAAGCCCCTCCTCTCTTGAATATTTGATATTATTTACTGTTGCATCCCCTCATTCAGCGAGAGGGAATGACCAGCAAAGAAGCAGAACCCAGTAATGTGGAAGGAATATTTGGTTGAGGCCTGTGTGATCAGTTGATTAATGAATATTTTCATGTTCCAACAGTTTTTACTTCTCTCTAGAAGCACTGAACTATGAATGTCATTATGAATCTCCTGGATGCTAATCTTATTTGTCAGTACGTATAGTTGGTTGCTTTTCTCAAAACTTCTTTCTCCATTCATTTCTTTATCTTTCTCTCTCTTTCTTTTTAGCCAGTGGGGAGACCCCCCCCACCCCCAATCACAGCTAAAGACCACACGGGGTCTTGCAGTGTGACATACAAATCTGTCTTAAAGAGTACATGTTAAATCAGTGCATGTACCTGTATTCTATGGACAAACAGAAACAAGTGTCCTTCGTGCAGCACTGCTCAGTCTATTTTTAGGTTCCCTTGTCCTCAGTCCAATTCCTTAATCATCTATCATATGGCAGTGGGCTCGGATAGGGCGGATAGGGCGTTCATGACCAGGAGAGATGAGGCAGGTCAGCTGGCCTCTGTAACTTGCCCTTTGACCCAGGAAGTCTTCTTTTATCTTACTTGCGATATTGTTAGTAGTAAGTGATTATGGCTTTATCAGATAACTTGCTGGTTGGATTCCTCATTGGTCCAGCTTCAATAGGTCAGCAGAAAAGTACTCAAACTTTGTAGCCTACGACATACCACCTGGCTGAAAAGAATAGGTAAGATTTTAAGAAAATATCTCAGTGCCTTAATAATTAAGGAAAACAGAGGGCTACAGTGTAACTTCCTTCTGAGAGCAAAAATGCTGCCTAAAGGTTGGAATAGCTCCAATTCGTGATGTTAAATGGGGAGCCTAGAATGTACTCTTTATTCTGATTGAAGTCGTCCTGACATGCTTTTAAAATTCTGTTTGTATTTCTGCTACTTAATTCTCCCTTTACAAAAGAAATTGGGATTTTTCTGAGAGTATACATTGCAGAAGAGAATGTGGGTACACTTGTTATATAATAGCTATCCATTTTAGATGCTTTTGAACTGAAAAATAATCTATAGATACTGTGCCGTGTGCATGACATTTGACTTCTCCGATAAATGTCAGTCTGATGTTTATTCATGCTCGATTTTTCAAAATCGCAGACAGACACTAACTTTGTCATGAACCTATGATGAGATGTGTAATAGGCAGTATGTTCTGGATGTAGAAGTTCTGAAACCGAGGAAGTTAAAACTCTACTAATCTTAGAGCATTATCCAGTATTAGATTGAATTATATATTTTGTAGATAAGATATGGCTGGATGTTGGCAATTCTATATGATTCAGCCTAATAAGATGAGAATTTCAACAACCTAAAGTTACTCTTTTCTCCTTTCTGTGAGGAGTTCATCCTCTCCCTACTCTGATAACTAGGCTGTTTGTTTCTTGTTTACTGCGCCTTTTATTATCCTGTCATTTGGTAAATCATAGTCACCTTTGTTTTCACCTGTCTCTGATTACCTTTCTGGATTAGCACTTCTGTTCCTTTCATTAAAAATATTATGAAAAGTTATACAGAGTAGGATAGACAGCCCTAGTAGCTTCTTACTTAAATAAAAAATATTCCTTTTTCTCCAGGCAGCACCTTTCATGATGAAAAAGGTTATAAGGTTTTTTGGCTAAAATTACCATATCAGGAAATCGAGAGCCATTAGTTTGGTGCTCAGATTGGCAGCACTGGACAGAGCATGTAACTTCTTAGCGGTTTGGGTTTCTCATTTGTAAAACAGGGACAGTGTCCGTTGTCACCTGCTTCAGAATGTTGGCGTCCAAAGACTAATGTGTTACGTTTTCCCAACTTTATTTATTTATTTAAGTTGTAATCATTTGGGGATAGAGAACACAAGTGGGAGAAAGGCAGAGAGGATCCCAAGTAGGCTCTGCACTGCCAGCGTGGAGCCCGATGCGGGGCTTGAACCCATGAACTGTGAGATCATGACCTGAGCTGAAGTCAGATGCTTCACCAACTGAGCTACCCAGGTGCCCCAAGTTTTCCTAACTTAAAAAAAAAAAAAAACCCTTATTTAAAATTTAAATAGGGGCTTCTGGGTGGCTTGGTAGGTTGAACAGCTGACTCTTGATTTCAGCTCAGATCATGGTCTTGAGGTTCGTGGTTTTGAGCCCTACATTGAGCCCTTTGCTGATGGTGCAGAGCTTATTGGGATTCTCTTTCTCCCTCTCTTTCTGCCTTTCTGCCTCTCTCTCTCTCTCTCTCTCTCTCTCAAATAAATGTTAAAAAAATTAAAAGAAATTTTAATAGAACTATAATGAGGATATAACATTGTATTAGTTTTACTTGTAGCACATAATGATTTAATATTTGTGTACACTGCAAAATGATCAGCATAATAAGTCTAGTTAACATCCATCACTATATATAGTTACAGGTTTTTTTCCTTGTGATGAGAACTTTTAAGATCTATTCTCTTAGCAGTTTTCAAATATGTAATATGGTATTATTAACCATAGTCATCCTGCTGTGCATATCATCCCAGGACTTGTTTATTTTATAACTGGAACTTCATACCTTTTGTTTGCCTCACTTATTTTGCCCACACCCATCCCCAGTCTGTTCTCTGTTATCTACGAGGTGTGTGTGTGTGTGTTTTAAGATACTACATACAAAAGAGATCATATGATATTTATCTTTCTCTTTCTGACTTAATTTCACTTGGCATAATGCTGTTTTGGTCCATCCATGTTGTTGCAGATGGCAAGATTTCATTCCTTTTTATGGCTGGGCAGTATTCCACTGTACAATTCATTCGATGAACACTTAGGTTGCTTCATTGTCTTAGTTATTGTAGACAGTGTGCAGTGAACATAGGGGTGCATATATCTTCTTGGCTAGTGTTATTGTTTTCTTTAGATAAACACCCAGAAATGAAATTGCTGTATCATATGATGGTTCTGTTTAATTTTTAGAGGGGTCTCCATTTTGTTTTCCATACTTGGCGACAACAAATCACATTCCTACCAACAGGGCACAAAGGTTTCCGTTTTCCACATTCTTACCAATACTTGCTAGTTCTAGTTTTTTTTTTTGTTTTTGTTTTTTTGTTTGATAATGCCGTTCTAGCTGGTGTGAGGTGTGAGGTGATATTTCATTGTGTTTTTGATTTGCATTTCCCTGATGCTGAGTACCACTTTCTCATTTACCTCATGTCTGTCTGTATGTCTTCTCTGTAAAAATGTCTAGTCAGGTCTTAGGCCCACTTTTTAAAATCAATTTTTTTTCTATTGATTTGTATGAGTTCTTTATATGCTTTAGATATTAACCCATATTGGAATTAGGATTTGCAAATATCTTCTCCCATTCAGTAGGTTGCCTTTCCTTTTTGTTGATGGTTTCCTTTGCTGTGCAGAAGCTTTTTAGTTTGATGTAGCCTTGTTTATTTATTTTTGCTTTTGTTGCCTCTGCTTGTAGCATCATATCCAAAATATCATCGCCAAGTCCTTTGTCAGGGAAATCAGGGCCTATGTTGTCTTCTAGGGGTTTTATGGTTTCAGGTTTTATGTTCAAGTCTTTTATCCATTTTGAGTTAATTTTTTTTTTTAATGTTTTATTTATTTCTAGGAGAGAGAGAGAGACAGCGTGAGCAGGGGAGGGTCAGCGAGAGAGGGAGTCACAGACTGAAACAGGCTCCAGGCTCTGAGCTGGCAGTCAGCACAGAGCCCGACGCGGGGCTCGAACCCACGAACCGCGAGATCATGACCTAAGCGAAAGTCGGATGCTTAACCGACTAAGCCACCCAGGCGCCCCATTTTGAGTTAATTTTTGTGTATGGTATAAGACAGTGGTCTAATTTTATTCTTTCCAATTTGGCTGTCCAGCTTTCCCACCACCATTTATTGAAGAGACTGTCCTTTCCCCATTGTATATTCTTGGATTCCTTATTATAAATTAATTGATCAAGAAGGTTTCCAAGAACCTTCTAACTTGATCTCGTTTGGCCCAGTTGCTCTGTTGTCTGTAGGTCAATGTCATTTTAGGATTTCCCTTCACCATAATCGAGGGGATTCTCCTTACCTTTTGTGTTGGAATCCTTATTTCCTGGATTCCATATATTTTGTGGTTTACTTTTTATCCTCAAATGTATTTTGAGAAGGATGAATAAGAGATACGATTTTTAAAGCCTTGCATGTTTGGAAAGTGTCTTTCTTCTTCTATGACTGTATTGATAATTTGGCTGAGGATGACATTTTAGATTAGAAATCAATTTCTTGTGGAATTTTTCCACATTATCTTCTAGCTTCCAGTATTGCCTTGATGATTGCCATTCTGAAGTTTGAGTCTTTGCAGGAAACTAGTTTTAAGTTTGTTGAATCTTCTGTTTCTCTCCATGATTTTGAAATTTTATGAGGTATTCAATGATTTGGTTCTGTTTCAATCTGAAAATAACCTCCTATGTGGGGAAATTTTCCTAAATTTCTTCTTTGATTGGTTTCTCACTGTTTTCTTTGCCTTCTCCTTCTGGAACTCCTTTTTTTTTTTTTTTCCCCCAGATTCTGAGCTTTGTGGGTGGGTCCTCTAATTTTATTATATTACCCTTCTAATTTTTTTTGTTGTTGTTGGGAGATTTTTAAAAATAATTTATTTATTTTAAAATTTACATCCAAGTTAGTTAGGATATAGTGCAACAATAATTTCAGGAGTGTATTGTTACCTCTCCAATTTTTAACTTTTGGCTTTTTGTTTTATTTCCTGCAAGATCTCCTCAGCTTTATATTCTACTTCTGTTGAGCTTTTTTCTTCTTATTTTTTTCAATTCTCTTCTTTTTTGGTTTTCTGTTCTTTATTCTGGCTGTATCCTGACCTTGTTTCATGCATGCAGTATCTTCCCTTAACTCTGATTTTATTACCTTTTTTAAAAAGTATTTTCTTTTTTCGCAGAGTCTGTTTCCTCCAAGCTGCTCCATTTGTTGTTTGACCTTGAATTCATATTAGAACCTTTCCTTAGTTGTTTGGTGGTTCTTGGCTTTCTTTCATTCATGAATGGGGCACTAAAATGCAGTTGGAAGTTTTGTGCTTATGAGTGGAACTTGCTGACTGTGGGTTTTCCTATAGAGTGGTCTGCCCAGGCCATTTCTGGGCCATAGGAACTCTCCTGTGTCTGTATCTGTAGGTCTTTTCTCTTAGTCCAGCCCTTATCCAGTATTGTGGAGTCAGTGGGAGAAGAAATGCTGAGTGGTCTCAACATTGAGTATCTATGCTTGCACAGTTGCATTTAAGGCCTCCTTTGCAGGATGGTACCCCTAGCCTCGTCTGCTTGTAGTTTCTGTCAGTATGGAAACCTCCAGTTTTCTCAAGGTTGCGAGGATTAGTCGCCTAGCTGTGTGGTGTGGGAGAAGGGATGGGAAACCTGTTTCTTATACAGACCTGCAAATAGTCCTTTGAAGTCTTCATCACCACTTATAGAGATTTCACGGTCTGCTGATTCTTGAGTTATTTGGAGGTTTTACAACATGAGTTGTGTTGCTTCCGGGCTTCCTTCGAGCGGGAACTACCACAGGTTTATTTTCTTTTCAGTTCCCAAAATTGATATCTCCTGTCCCGTTTTCTATTTCCATGGGAGTTAATTCCTTAATGACAACAACAACGACCACAAAGGACTAATTTAATGTGATTAGCTAATGCTCATGTGTACATGCAACCCTCTGTCTTCAGCTGGAAGTCTACATGAGGAGGGTTTTCCTTTGTTTGACTCTCTGTGGCACTTGGGTAGTTTTCTTTGGCCAGGATTTCCCATTCACCAACGGATTATGAAAACAACGAGGACTTTTAATTGTATGGTATGGAATACGGTGGAGCGAGCCCTTCCCATGGAGCCAGGAGACTTCTTCTCGTCTTGGCTTGTGTGACTTTGGGCAAGTCACTAAACTTTTCTGAACCTCAGCTTCTTAATTTGTAAAATGAATGAGATAGATGACTAATAAATGACTAACATTTATTTCAACTCAAACGGTATGTTTCTGTGTAAGACTATTAATATCGCCTATAAATCATATAAATCTCTAAAGCTCTCCCTGGGGCGCCTGGGTGGCTTAGTAGGTTAAGCGCTGACTTTGGCTCAGGTCATGATCTTGCAGTTTGTGAGTTCCAGTCCTGTGTCAGTCTCTGTGCTGACAGCTCAGAGTCTGGAGCCTGCTTCAGATTCTGTATACCTCTCTCTCTGCCTCTCTCCAGCTCACCCTCTGTCTCTGTCTCCCTCAAAAGTAAATAAAGGTTAAAAAAAATTTTTTTTAAATAGAAAATAAAACATCTCCCTTATAAATCCTATAAAATGCATTTAACCTAATATATTTTCTACTATTCACCATATTGAGACGTTTTGGTTCTAGAACTACAGATGAGCCACACCCTGTTTATCCTCCTGGGCCTTCCAAAAATCTGTCTTACATTTGGTAACTATGATATTCACTAGCCTGGGAACTACATATTTGCATATGGCCTGTTTTCCAGGGCATAGGTTGCTTTTTTCATATAGTCCATTCTTTGAGTTGTCATTTTCTTTGTTTTTAACGTTTATTTATTTATTTATTTTGAGAGAGAGAGAGAGCACACGTATGTGCGTGAATGACTGGGAGAGGGGCAGAGGGAGAGAAAGGGAAAGAGATAATCTCAAGCAGGCTCCATGCTGTCAGTGCAGGGCCCAACTTGGGGGCTCAGTCTCATAAACCGTGAGATCGTGACCTGAGCCAAAATCAAGAGTTGGACACTTAACTGACTGAGCCACTCAGGCTCCTCTAAGTTGTCATTTTCACCCTGCATTGAAAATGTGTTGCACAAAGATGAAAAGATGATTTCCAAATAAGTGGTATTGACATGTCAACTGGCTCTGAGGGGGGGGGGAGGGGGGAGGGGACTAAAATTTTAATTTAGAATAAAGAGGACCACCTGAGATGCAAAAGGAGCAAGAGCTTTTCTCTGACTTCTTAACTTAGAATAACTAATGGGTTAATTGGGTCCATTTCCCAGCTGTTTATTGAGAGGCTGCCATAAACACCAAGAGTGCTATAGTTAGTGTAAGAGCCCAGTCTCTTCCTTTAGGATAGTGGCTCTTAAATCTACCTGCATGTTAAATCATGATGCTCTGGGCCCCACCTTAGACCAACTGAATAGAAATATTTGGGTATGGGTCCTGGACATTCAAAAATATCTCCCTAGGGATTTAAAAAAAAAAAATGTTTATTTATTTTGAGTAAGGGGGAGGGTCAGAAAGAGAGGGAGGGAGAGAATCCCAGGCAGGCTCCTCACTGTCAGCACAGAGCCTGACTCAGGGCTTGAACCCACGAACCGTGAGATCATGACCCAAGCCAAAATTAAGAGTTGGACGCTTAACCAAATGAGCTACCCAGGCACCCCACCCCTAGGTGTTTTTAATGTACACTTAAGGTTGAGAACTATTTCCTTAGGAGCTTGAACTCTAGGTGAAAGTTAAAAACTATACATTAATTGCTATAGAACATGAAAGACTAGGATGAGTGGTACAGAGATCATGGGTGCATGAATTAGAAAGCATTTAATTAACTGGAGTTATTAGGAAGGTCTTCATCAAAGAGCTGAGTTTTGAGCTAGTGGAGTTTTCATACCAACTATCTTGACTTGGTGTGGACTATTTGAAGAGCAGTGGGAGGAAAGATTGGATGTTAGGTTGTAGCCAGGTTGTGTTTGTCCGCTGTCAATATGGGAATTTTGACTTTATCTTGCAGGTGGTAGGAAGGCTTTTGAGGGGTCACTGAGGATTTCTGGTGGATAAAATGGCACAATGAAAGTGGTGCCTTTGAAGATGGATCTGATGGGAATGAGGGGTATGTTGTTCGAACACAGTGAGGCAAGAGCCTGTGGAAAGAAAGACCAGTTGGAAAACTGCTGTCATGGTCCAGATTATAATGCTCTGAGCTAGAAAAAAGGCAGTGGAATTTAAAAAATGATAGTAAACGTTTGTATGGAGTTTTCATAATAAGCAGGTTCTTTCCCATATCTTATTAAACCTAATAATAACCTTAGGGTATTTATCTCCATATTTTGTAAATGAAGGAACTGACATACAGAGGTTAAGCTGTTGTAAACCTTAAAGAAATGAGGGTCCTAACTGGATGACTGCAGATAAGTAATAGGGAGTTGCAGGGGCTCTTCCGAGGCATCATATGGGATGTGGAGATGGCACAGCCCCTAGTGGCTAACTCAGTGTCAAGGCTCTGGCTGTGCTGCCAGGTAACACCGTATGTTCTTCACATTGACCTCCGTTGCCTCTGTGGTTTGACGTGCGATGACTTTTTTTTTTTTTTTTACAAATGTGTGGTGAAGGGAAGGGAATAAAAGGCTGTTGTCAATTCAACTTCTATCAAATAAGAATTTTAATGTATTTTCTGAGAATTTTTGGGTTTTCAGGTAGTTACATTTTGTTGAACTTTAGAAGGCTTTGTCTAGGTGTCTAGGTGTGGGGATCCAAATACAGGGCTGAAGACCTTGTCCAGATGTAGGTTAGCGATGAGCAGGTAGATTTCCTTTTCTCTTGTGGTTGAGATAGGAGCCATAGGGAGGAGAACTATGGATCATGGTGTAAATATTGGAGAACATTTTCACGCAGTGGTAACTAGGATGTTTGATCAGGATTGCATCCTTATCAGAGCTGAGATTGACTTCTGTCCATCACGGTGGTAATTCATTTTGTTCACAAATCCACCAGGTATCTATGTACTCACCCGTTTTGTACACTAGGATCCTGAGGCAATTTAAATACCAGCCTAAAACATCTGTGCATGTGATGAAATGTACTTTTCATCTGAGATATTTGTTTCTCTGCAGTCAGATAGCAGAAGAATGTGCCAGAAACCTTTGGGATGCTGGGGAGGTACAAAGGAGTGGATCTTTGCAAACCTTGATTAGATTTTCTTAGGAAATGCTGGTAGGAGGGTGGGGAAGAAGAGGTGGTTGAGCTTTTGTGCCCTGGGTAGTTTCAGTCCAGGTGCATAGACTAACATTCACTGGCTTCAGCCATGGTGAGGACAAATGCTATTTTGGTAATTTGGAATAAGAATAGCCTTTGGAAAATTAAGATGTCACCTTTTATTTCAACTGTTTGTTTTTGCATTTTAGAGTACTGGGATCTTCAATGGCAGGAGACAGAGTGATCAGAAGACCGAGATGAATTTTAACACTATTCTAGAAGAGATTCTTATTAAAAGGTCACAGCAGAAAAAGAAGACATCGCCCTTAAACTACAAAGAGAGACTTTTTGTGCTAACGAAGTCCATGTTAACCTACTATGAGGGTCGAGCAGAGGTAGGAGACAGTAACAATTTATTCTGCCACTTTCTGCATTGATAATAGTTTATAATATTGTTTCCCCCCACTCAAAATCGTATGGAATAAATTTTAGGTTAATGAAGTTAAGGGAATAATTTTTTATCATTTGGATCTGAACCATAAAGTTTACAATATGGTGAGAAATGATTCACAAGTCTCTTAATTATGGTTTCGTGTGTATTGGTATACATTTTATATCAGCCTATAGAATTAATCCTTACAAGAAAACAGATTTCTACACTAGCTTTATAGTTTTGTTTTGTTTTTTTTTAAATATTTTTATTTATTTCTAGGAGAGAGAGAGACAGCATGAGCAGGGGAGGGTCAGAGAGAGAGGGAGTCACAGACTGAAACAGGCTCCAGGCTCTGAGCCGGCAGTCAGCACAGAGCCCGACGCGGGCTCGAACCCACGAACCGCGAGATCATGACCTAAGCGAAAGTCGGACGCTTAACTGACTAAGCCACCCAGGCGCCCCTATAGTTTTTTTTTTTTAAGTTTATTTATTTATTTTGAGATAGACTGCATGCAAGCGCATGTGCAGGGAAAGGGCAGAGAGAGACAAAGAGGGAGAATCCCAAGCAGGCTCTGCACTGTCCGTGTGGAGCCTAATGAGGGGCTAGATTCAATGCACTGTGAGATCGTGACCTGGGCTGAAATCAAGAGTGAGACACCTAACCCACCTGGCCGCTCAGGCGCCCCACCACATTGATTTTAGATCTATATGAAATTCATTAAGTATATTGCATTGATGGATCCTTCCCATAAACTACTGTATTATGTATCAAAAACTGCTTCAGCACATGTACACATGTACATGTGTCTCTGTCCATTGCTTTATAGGAATAGTTCTTTGTTATTAAGTGGAAATTATTTAAACCTGGCTGGTGATTTGGTGGATCCAGCACATTACTGAAGTTGACCTAAAATGGAACTCTTCAACTTTTTTTTTTTTTTTTTGTGATAAGCAGCTACCGCAAAGTACCTTTTATGGGAGGAGGGAGAGGTGGCTTGCTAAAAACCTAGTCAATGATGTGGCATAGTGAGGCTTTATCAGTTGCTTTAGCCTCTGGGTTTACCACCAGATGAGGCAAGTGAATGTATAGTTGCCTCTGGCCCACCATTTCCCTCCTGGCCTCTAGGGAATGTGTCATGTAGCACGGCCGGTCCAGGCATGCTCCTCTACCAGAAATCCTCTCGGATTTCAAGGAATGTCTAGAAACTAGGCTACCCCGGTTGACCACATGCTGTTGTCTAGTTGGTCATAGTAGATTGTTGGTGATCTTGTTGTTTGGTTTTATTTTATTGTATTAATTCTTCTTTTTCACCTGGTGTGCCTGTCTTAGATCGATTGATTTACTATTTTTTTGGTTGTTGTTTTTTCTCCCACTGGTGTCTCTGTGTTTTTGTTCCCCTAATTCAGAGAGCATTGCATTGTTTCTTCCTGGTTGTCCTTAACTCTCTTAATTTCTGCTGTGCCTTGTCATTGCCACCTGTGGAATTCTGCAGGTTCATTATTTATCCACATTCTTAAATCCCTGAAATGCTGAAGAGCCAAACTTGAAAAACTCTTTTAGTCATAAAACTTGGCCTGAGATGAAGCTATTTTTAGTCTTTATTTGTCCTAGTCAGTGTGATTGTTTTGTTTTTGCATGTGTGTGTGCAGAAATATTAATGTTCATTTATATGGGGCTGTCTGGCCCCTGCTGGGAGTGTTATGCAATATATACTATATGTGCTATATTTCATTTATTAAATCTGAAAATTTACAATTCCAAAGGGGTTTCAAGTAAGACCAGAAATAAGAATTGTTTTATTTTAATTAAATTTTATATTTAAAGCCTATTTATTTATCTTGAGAAAAAGAGAACATGCACGCATGCCCAAGCGCAAGTGGGAGAGGGGCATGGAGAGAGGAAGAAAGAATCCCAAGCAGGCTCCATGCTGTCAGAGCAGAGCCTGATGCAGGGCTCAAACTCATAAATGGTGATATCGTGACCTGAGCTCAAATCAAGAGTCAGTCACTTAACTGAGTCACCCAGGTGCCCTGAAATGAAAATTACTTTAAAATCTAAAATAGATTTTTAAAGTATAGTTTTTTAAAAGTTTATTTATTTAATTTATTAAAAAAATTTTTTATAGTTTATTTATTTTTGAGACAGAAAGAGACAAAGCACGAGCAGCGGAGGGGTAGAGACAGAGAGGGAGACACAGAATCTGAAACAGGCTCCAGGCTCTGAGCTGTCAGCACAGAGCCCGACACAGGGCTCAAACCCACAAACTGTGAGATCGTGACCTGAGCCGAAGTCAGACACTTAACTGACTGAGCTACCCAGGTTCCCCAAAAGTTTATTTCGAGAGAGAGAGTGAGTGGAGGAGGGGTAGAGAGAGGGAGAGGGAGAGGGAGAAATCTAAGCAGGCCCTGCACCCTCAGTGCAGAACTGACATAGGCCTGGAACCCACAAACCGTGAGATCATGACCTGAGCTGAAATCAAGAGTCCCACCACTTAACCGACTGAGTCACCCAGGTGCCCCTAAAATAGATTTTAAGGGAAAACAACACATTTTTGCTGTATGGTAATTATTTGTTATAATTTGAATTCAATGCAATAAGTCTAAGAAAAGAACGGAAATAGAACTGTGGAAGTGGTAAAACATGCCTCAGAAGCCTCAGAAATAGGGACTGATACGATTGAAATATGTTGCAGTTGTTAGGTCACTTTGAAGATGATAAGTATACAAGCTTAAAAGCACCCTAATTGTTTTAGATTCAGTGGAATAAAGGGAACAGTGGAACCTTTTTATTTCAGAACCTAGCCCACTGTCTTGCCTGGGAGCAGCCTCAGCCACCACGAGAACCAGAAAGGACAGAATGAGGAGGTTGTCATAACACGTAAATATTCAGCTTTGCATGCTCAGCATCAGGTCCACCTCCTTTCTGGCTGCTAATTGGTGCAGGCAGTCTGGTCCTGCTTTAACACCCATTGCAATGAGCTGGGCATCTAATGTCTCCGGGTTTCTTTTTCTCAGGGACAGACATTCACTCGCATATGTAGGACTTTCAGCCTGAAACGTGGTTGCAGATTTGTTTGCCTCTCACAGTTAAAAATAAATCATTGTCCACATTAAAAAGTTAGGGATTTTAAGATGAGAATCTGAATTTTTTCAAATAAAAGTCTGACAAAACTGGGCCGAGTTCCTGCATAACAACTCTCCTCCTGGTTTCTAGGTAAGCCTGGGAGCGCCCCGTTGTTGTGTTTCTTCCCTGTTTCGGTTAATGTCCTCGGTTCTCTGTTTTCCATGGATAAATATTCTAGTTTCCATCTCCCCAGTCCTAGAAGCTCTGATCCAAAAAGAGCTGTGACATGGGTAACTCCTAAGAATCAATAGGTATTAAGAAATATATATGTTTTACCAAAATCTAAGACCAGAGGTGAATTAGAAAAACCATAGGGCCCTTCAGGGGTTAGGATAAATAGCCCTAGAGAGTATTTTAGTGGTTCATAATTCTGTTTTTAAAAGAAAAACCATGGGTAGGCTATTGATTAACCCAGTTGCTATGATTCCTAGTGTCTTCATGGCAATTAAAGGCCATTAATGTTTTATTAAAACTCTCAGTTAATCATAATGTGACTCAGATGTCCATCTTCCCCTGGGTCTCTGAACCCCAGCTCCTCCAACATGAAGCCAACAAGCTTTTCTTCCTATTAAATACTGTTTATTGTACTTTTTGAAGTATGCTAAGAAATTCTGTTCTAGAATAAGAAATTCAGTCAAGCTGTTTCTTCCAAGCCTGATATTGGCAAAGTTGGATCTCAGGGTCTGCTGTGGGCCGTTCTTTGCTTTGTCCTCCTTGTTCTTACTGCCTTCAGTTAGCTCCTATTTCTGAACATTCTAGTGAACTGAGAAGAGATCTTCCTGGCAATTTATATTGTTTGCACTTACTCGTAATAACATAAATCATAGGACCTTGGGCTTTTCTTTTTCTTTTTTTAAATATTTTTATTTATTTCTAGGAGAGAGAGAGAGAGACAGCGTGAGCGGGGAAGGGTCAGAGAGAGAGGGAGACAGAGACTCTGAAATAGGCTCTAGGCTCTGAGCTGGCAGTCAGCACAGAGCCCGATGCAGGGCCCGAACCCACGAACCGCGAGATCATGATCTAAGCGAAAGTCGGACGCTTAACCGACTAAGCCACCCAGGCGCCCCAAGACCTTGGGCTTTTCATAAGTGATCTTGCTCTCTGGTCACAGAACTAAATGACACATGGGTTAGACCCCTGACATAATGGGGGAGGCTCCATGTGGAATTGAGAAGGAACTCAAGGAAGAGCAGGGCTGGAGCTTAAACAGCAAATAGGTCTCTGGTGAGAAAAAGTGTGGAGAGATCTCTAGATGTTGAGTTTTGGAATAACAAAAAAAAAATTCAAGTAGTGTGTCAATCTACAGTTATCATTAGCTAAGAAATCAGGAACTTGTTATAATTGGACTTTGGTACTACTAATTTGGCTGGTTGGTTGTCTGTAATACTGCTCCAGTATGGAAACTGGCAAATAGTTTATAAAGTGGAAGAGTAGGGTGACTGGTTTTTGTCAGGAGTCCTCAAGGCTGTCCCCATGTTTGGTGGTTTACTAGGAGAATTCACAGTACTTGGCATATAGTTGTCTTTATGGCTCTGATTAAAATATTTTTTTTTAATG
Source organism: Proteles cristata cristata (assembly GCA_017311185.1). Lineage (NCBI taxonomy): Eukaryota > Metazoa > Chordata > Mammalia > Carnivora > Hyaenidae > Proteles > Proteles cristata. The sequence continues at coordinate 172,195 of JAESUZ010005468.1, forward strand.
TTTTATTTATTTCTAGGAGAGAGAGAGACAGACAGCGTGAACAGGGGAGGGTCAGAGAGAGAGGGAGTCACAGACTGAAACAGGCTCCAGGCTCCGAGCTGGCAGTCAGCACAGAGCCCGACACGGGGCTCGAACCTACGAACCGCGAGATCATGACCTAAGCGAAAGTCGGACGCTTAACCGACTAAGCCACCCAGGCACCCCTAAAATATTTTTTTAATGTTTGTTTATATTTAAGAGAGAGAGTGTATGTGAGTGGAGGAGGACCAGAGAGAGACCTGGACAGGATCTGAAGCAGGCTCCAGGCTGCCAGCACAGAGCCCAATGTGGGTCTCGAACTCATGAGCTGTGAGATCATGACCTGAGCTGAAGCTGACACTTAACTCTCCAAGCCACTCAGACACCCCTTTAAGGCTATGAATTAAAAAAAATTTTTTTAAATGTTTTACTTATTTCTGAGAGAGAGAGAGAGAGAGAGTGAGAGAGAGTGAGCAAGCAGGGGAGGGTCAGAGAGAGAGGCAGACACAGAATCTGAAACAGGCTCCAGGTTCTGAGCTAGCTGTCAGCACAGAGCCCGATGTGGAGCTCGAACCCACGAACTGCAAGATCATGACCTGAGCCGAAGTTGGACGCTTAACCTACCGCGCCACCCAGGCGTCCCAAGGGCTATGAATTTTGACCGTGGAAGGAGACAGAGCTAAATTAGCAAAGGGAAAAGGCACTTGGGGAAAATATATAGGAAACCAGGCACAAGCTTGCAAGAGTCTTTTCTCAGTGGAGTCTTCAAAGTGTGTGCTTAATTCTTCTACCACTCAATTGTGGCAATAATGAAATGTTGTCTACCAGTGAAGCACATTAGAGGCTCAGCACCCAAGGTTCGCATTGGAAGCTAGCTACAGAGGCACCTTTGTCTAGCATGTACCGAAATTCCAGAGTCCAGAAGGAAAGTAGGTGCTCAGCGTAAACCATATTGTTTGTTCAAAGAGTTTAGGCACAATGAGCTATTTTTATCAGTGCCGGGAATAGTAGGACCCTCTCTAAGTCTGAGTTCCCCGAGGCCAGCCAGGGGCCAACATGGTAAAGAGGCCTTTCTCTAAGCCTCTAGGTTTCTAAGACTATGGTCTTCACTCTTTTCTGCACATTAGTAGTAGCAGTGGCACAAGTTATTGAGTACACATACAGGCCAGGCCCTGTGCTGAGTACTTGACATACGTTTTTCCTTTATTCCTCAAAACAAGCGTCTTATTCGTTCCCCCTCCTTAAAAAATGAACGAGGCTAGAAAGCTTAAAAACTTGTACAAGGTGATACACCAATGAATTGCAGGGCTGTTTCTTCAAAGCCTGTCTTTGAAAGAACCTTGAGAGTCTGGAGAAAACTAGGGAAAAAATCTACTAAATCTCTCTGCAACACAGATAAAACTTTATGTTAAAGCTTTTTGACAACATTTTTATTTGTACAGTAATGATTTTTTTTTAAAAAAAGCTTTCTGGGAGAAGAAAATTAGCACTAGGCAGGGTTTTTGTCCTGGCTCTGCCACGATCTCATTGGACTTCATGAAACAATATTCTTCAACCCATATGTCTCTCTACACTCTTAACTCCTCTTTTGTCATCTCTATTTCAATCCAACACACATTGGATCTTTACCAAATGCTATGAATTCTCCTTGCCTTCGTTACAACCTTATTGCGGTTCCCAGCTCCATTCTCTTGGTGTATTACTGCCCTATTTGATTCTGTCCTTGGACCTTAATCCTTTATTTATGCAGTCATCATAGGGATATTTAAAACTTGTAGCTTTGTGTCTTCTTTAGGATCTAGTAAAAACTCCTTAGCTTGGAGTACAGGCTACTTGATGCCATTTTTCCTTGTCTTCCCTCTTTCCTTCCTCCACCTCCTGCTGCATCTTCTACCTGCTCTTTCACATTTTATCTTTCTTAATATTGTTCAGTCTCCTTGGAGGGATAGATTCCTCCACCAGCCTGTGAGGATCCATCCGTCCATTCCACCTTCTGTTTTATCCATCAAAAATGAATTGAGTGCCTAGCAAATGCCCATCTTTTCTGACTCACCCTGATGCCTACCTCCTCTGAAGCCTTTCCTGTATCCTTCCCACCAAAGGTAGAACCCCACCTCAGCCCTCTGCGCTCTGTACATGACTTTGTTGGTAGTACCTTGGTTACCCGGCTTACACTACATATCTGTGTCCCCCAGTGGACTTGAAGCTCTTTGAGGGCAGAGCTCATAGCTTTTCCATCTTTGTATTTCCAAAAGTCTAGTGCAGAGTTGAAGACTCAGTACCTGTTGGGTGGCTGGAGGGATCAAAGGAGAGGCGGGCAAACCTCAGACTTCAGAAGCAGGCAGGACAGGTTTATCTTAAACATACATTGTAAACAACCAGAAAGGTTGTCACGCTGCTCATAGGTAGAAGAGTCAGGATTTGAGTCCTTCCTATAATGCCACAGGTGCCTTCCTTTTTTTATTCAAACATTCTTTGTAATGAGATGCTTGAAATTTTTATCTTTTCCCCAGGTTGTCAGGATGGTGAAGCTATCACTTATTAAGTATAATGGCACATGTGTCTTAAACACCCAGGGTAACTAACTTCCCATATTTCTCTAGGGTCTTCTGGGTCATATAGGGTTGCTCTCTTGACCACCGCTGGGAACCTGGAGACTCTTAGTGACATAGAGATAAGAGCCTATTAAGTTTCTGAGATGATGTGATCTTTGTCTTTTAGTTACATCTTTAGACTAGGTAGACCTCCCAATGGGAAGCATAAGTTTACAAGGTCCCGCTAATCACTATCTGAGCATGTATCACTTTCAGCACTTCTTAGGATTCTGGGGAATTGATGATGGAGCCTGGAAAAAATAGATGCCTTTACAAGTCAATTGGAAGCATTTACATCAGACTTGAGGTGAAGTTCACCAGCTTGTAAGAAGTAAGACAGCTCTAAGTACTCCACAGACAGAAGAGTGGTTAGTGTCATAGAGGTTTGTTTACTTGTTTGTTTGTTTTGCTCTGAGAGTTCGCAACTATATTAACCCATGAAAATTTGTTTTCTTACTGGCAGTTGAGTTTCCTTGTTTTTGAAATTAGGTTGTGTCAGCTTCTTGTCTTGTGTCTCAGTTTCCTTTCTTGTGTCTCTTCTCCCACTTTTCATTCAGATCTATTTTTTTTCATTCTACTGTCTTGGATCTGACCTTTCTCATCATCAGTCACTTTCCAGCACCCAGATGCAGGTCCGAAGTCCTATGATCGATTTGCTCCCTTAATTTGCCAAGTTAATCTATTTTCACTTAATAATATTCACAGGTTTTTTTTTTTCCTCTAGGAAGCAGAAACCTATTTAAGATAGAAGGGGGTGGGAAATATCATTCCTAAAATTTGGGAGGTAACTTTTTATTTTGCTGTAGTTTCAACTTACAGAAAAGTTGGAAGAATAGTTCAAGGAACTCTCCAGTAACCTTCATTCAGATCCACAAATCGCCTCTGGTTGCTTCATTTGCTCTATCATTTTGGTCTCTGTCTTTCTCTTTTATTTTATTATATTTTATATTTTATTTTTAATGTTTATTTATTTTTAAGAGAGGGGAAGGGAGGGACAGAGAGAGAGAGAGAGAGAGAACGGGCAACCCAATATCCGAAACAGGCTCCAGGCTCTGAGCTGTCAGCAGAGAGCCTGACACGGGGCTTGAACTCATGGACTCTGAGATCATGACCTGAGCTGAAGTCAGACATTTAACTGACTGAGCCACACAAGTGTCCTTCTGACTTTCTCTTTAAATGCATGTTGTTCTCTGAACCATTTGAGAAAAAGCTGTAGACATTGCCCCTTTTACCACTAAAAAGGTCTTTGTGTATTGTCTAGGAAGTAGGCCCATTCTCTTTTATAACCACAGTATAATGATCAAAGTCAAAACATTTAACACTGATAACAACACTGTCATCGAATCCAGAGTCCATGGTCAAATTCATTCATCGTGCCATGGATGACTTCATTGCTGCTTCTCCACTTCTTCCCCTTGCCAAGTCCAGGATGGAATCCTGGGTTAAATATTGCAGTTTGTTGGTTTAAAGACATAAAGTTTTTAAATGTCCATGGTGAGAGGAGAAGAAATGTATAGAAGAGATGCTGCTTTTTGTTATAGCCTGTAAAATGCCAGCTATCATACGAATACTCAGTGATTGTGTGTGAATGTCCACAAACACGAAATCAGATTTAAAAACCTTTGTAGTCTCTTCTCTTTCTCTCATTCTCATCATCATCGTTAGGAGCGGGGGATCTCTGTCCTGCTAAAGAAATTATCGTAGCCTGGTCCCCTAGGATGAGTACAAATCATTTATTCTGGTTTCCATGCCCTCCCACCTTCAGTTTTAACTTTTATTCTTCCGTGTTAAATAGTTGTTAAGAATTTGGCTATGATGGCTGTGGTTCATTCACTCGAGTATTTGTATTATGACGAGATGAGGAGTATCAGGAAAATCAGTATTTTTGCCCAGAAATGGTATTACCTAGTTTGTCTTCTTCACAAGACTTAGCGCTCAGCAATTTTTAGTGATATCTAAAAGTCAAATTTCCCTCAAAGTTTTATTTAGCAGTTTTTCCACTGAATATATTCAAAAGGCTGTGCCATAGACCATGAAGGCAATTATGAAAAGAACAATCCACAGAAGGTTTGGAAATGGCATTACAGTTGAAATAAATATAGTGTTTCTCCCCACCTCTCTTTTCTCATCTGCCTATCGAGAAAGACACTTCTCTTAAATGGAAATGTGTGTAACTTGTTGCAGTTTCTTTTTTAAAGAACTCTATTTGACGTCATAATTTTCGTAACATGAGTTTTATTTTTCTCTGTTGCATCATGAACTACTGGGTTGGGGGTTCTTAGAAATCTTTGAAGCTACTTCTGTAATTAGTGGTTTCTAGTAAGTGTTTGTTGGTGGAGATAGGTATGATAGCACGTATCCTGAGGGACAGTTAAAGAAGAGATCGAATTATATAAGTGGAGGAAGCTTTCGTGGCAAAAGTATAGAGTCTGTAGATTTTTAGGGGTGGTGGAGGATGGAGGGGTTGGAGAACTCCTCTTGGCCAAGGGTTGGAGTAGGAGCAGTGTTGGGCAGGGAGTGCGCATTCCATACAGAGGGGGCAGTGTGTGCAAATTCCATGGAGATGGAAGGGGGTTTGCTGTATTTGTGGAACAGTTCTGTTCTAGACTTATGTAGAGTTAAATTTTGAGATGGGGGAGGGGCAGCAGGAGGAGGAGAGAGAGAAGACCGCCATCAGTGTGAAGCCCAACTTGGGGCTTGATCTCATAACCCTGAGATCATGACCTGAGCTGAAATCAAGAGTTGGACGCTTAACCAACTGAGCCACCCAGGTGCCCCTAGACCTATATGGATTCATATAACTGATAATTACCTGTACAAGTGGATAATTGATTTGTTGGTAATAAAGAAGAATTATACAATTTTATAGTTGGGAGGCATTTAAATTTTTCATTTATTTATTTATTCATGTGTTTATTTATGAGAGAGCGAGCGAGTGAGCGAGCATGAATGGGTGAGGGAGATGGGGACAGAGACAGGGAGATAGAATCCCACAATGTATAGAGAGAGAGGGAGAGTGAGAGAGGAAGAGAGAGTGTGGGACCCAGAGTGGGACTTGAGCTCACCTGAAGTAGGGCTGGAACTCATGAACTGGGAGATCATGACCTGAGCCAAAGTTGGATGCTCAACTGACTGGGCCACCCATATGCCCCTGGAAGTGTTTAAAGAATGACACCCCACCCCCCACCCCACCCCCAGTTTTTCACTTGTGGGAACTGAGGGTAAGGAAATGATCTGCTTGAGTTTGCCCAGTAAGTTCACTCAGCCTGGACCAAAACTCAGATCTGAATGTTCCTGAGTTAGCTTCTAATTGTAATATCTTAGTTCTTTTTTTTTTTTTAATTTTTTTAAATGTTTTTATTTATTTCTAGGAGAGAGAGAGACAGCGTGAGCAGGGGAGGGTCAGAGAGAGAGGGAGTCACAGACTGAAGCAGGCTCCAGGCTCTGAGCTGGCAGTCAGCACAGAGCCCGACGCGGAGCTCGAACCCATGAACTGCGAGATCATGACCTAAGCGAAAGTCAGACTCTTAACCGACTAAGCCACCCAGGCGCCCCTGTAATATCTTAGTTCTTGAAAGGATGTAGTATTTGGGTTGCTCAGGTAGGTGAGAGCACTTACAGGCTTGTACAGTATTGTTGTTCACAGACTAGGCACTAGCTAGTGTGTCTTAGAATGCCTTTTCTTAAAATACTACTGACTTCTCTGCCTTTGAAGTTTTGCTCTTTCCTCTATCTTTAGTCCTTCCCTCCCTGGCCCTCAGAGGTTATAAATGCCTTGCCCTTTTAAAATTACTGTTATAATAATAATAATAATTGTTAGTATTATAGCCTTTTTCCTCACAAACTACATAATAATCTCCTTGGGGGCAGCAAAGGAGAAGCCTATCACACAATGCCTTGTACCCATTAGGATCTCAAAAGAGTTTTTGGTGGCAATAATTACGATGGTGATGGAGTTTTAGGGGAGCAAAAAGATCTTTAGAGACATTGTGATAGCTATTTCTCTTGCAACTTTGTTTCATTTTATTTTTCTTAGGAGGTTAATATTATTTAGGTTTAGAAACAAAACTGTGTTCTTATTTGGTATTTATTGGTGCCATCCTCTCCTCCAAACTAAAATGTGACATTGTCTTAAACTACCAGAGTCTGAACTGGCAGAAGTTATACAGCAATTTGAGAGAGTGAAACCACATTTTGATTTGTTTCTAGGTTGTTTAGGACATGCTACGTCTAAATCACTGGTTGATGCTGGTCAAGTACACGTAGAGAATTATCCTCAGAAGGGAGCTGAGAAACACCTGTCAGCAATTCATTCTCTGCCTAGAACTCCTGCCATTATTGGCCTTTGGATTTTGTGAATATACTGTACTTCTGAGATAAAATATTAAAGTTTGATGATTTCTACTTCAGATAATTGAAAACATTGTTATAGCCTTATTACTAAAGCTCATTGACCTTTTTAACTTTTGAAAAAAAAGTTATGGTTATTTATTTTTGAGAGAGAGAGTGAGGGAAGGGGAGAGAGAGACAGTATGTAAGTAGGGGAGGGCCAGAGAGAGGCAGACACAGAATCTGAGGCAAGCTCCAGGCTCCAAGCTGTCAGCACAGAGCCTGTCGCGGGGCTTGAACTCAACAAGCTGTGAGATCATGACATGAGCCAAAGTTGGGTGCTTAACTGACTGAGTCACCCGGGTGCCCCTACCTTTAAAATTTTTAATCATAGAGAATTGCTTATAATGCTTGCATGCTTCCACATTACTAAACACCTAAAATGAAAAATTACACTAAATATAGTTGTTTGTTAAATAAAATTAAACGAGTAAGTAAGAGACTTAAATGAAATCTCCCAGTGATTTTTAATAGATCTTGGGAAGGGAATTCCCCCTTCCCCCAATTATCCTAGTCGTATGAGAAAACTTTCTTCCATTCTATCTTTATTCCACGTAATCACATAGGTATAGCTATTCCTTAATTTTATTTGCCACAGCAAAAAGGAACATGAATAGTAATAATTCCCTACTCATGAGATTGTAACATGTTTTTTTCATTTTAGAGGAATGCATAAATTTTATGTAATTGTTTGTAATTTACATCCAGAATTATATGTTTATAAGTTATAGAATATATAGATCATAAAGTATTATATATATTTATTAAATCTGTATAATATGTTAATTAATTAATTAGTTTCCTGGCAAAAGAGAGGCCATAAGTCCATACACTTTTATTTGCTACATGGCACTCAGATCATTTGTTTTAGTTTATTCATTATTTGAACGATTTTGTGAGTGTGTATCCTGTGCTAGAGATGGCGGAATTAAAAAGGATGCAGGATTCTGGCTCTTCTGCTCACAGGCTGGTTAGGCTGTAGTTTTACTTTCCCGGGTTCACAGAGACAGTCTTTATTATGCTGCATCTGCTGTGCTGTGCAGCTGGAGTTCTCATCCCTGCGTTCCACCATGTGCTCCCACCTCTGTATTTCTGGAGTACCTGGGACTCTTAGACTTCACTTGACCTTGAGCTTTGGGGTGTGATATGCAGTGGATGCACAGACGGGATTTCAAGGTTTCCTTCTGTTGTAAAATTTTAGTTGGCTTAGATTTCACAAAAGTACAGGTGTTTTGCATACATATTGCAATGCTTTGTTCTCGCTCCCATCTCTATAAAGTGAATCTGCAGATAACCAACAAATTTATCCACCATTTAGTTTACAAGTGAAAAAATTAGGGAGCAAAGTCAGTCACATTCTCTGAACTGACATCCCATTCGACTAGGTGAACCAGGATGTCTTATCTTTCTGGCTAATGTGCTGTCTGTTAAACCACATTGTGCTCTGACCGCAAAGGGGGACTTCCTTAAACATAACTTCACTGACCACCTATATACACAGTTTCCTTCCTCCTTCCCTGCTTTGGCTCTTTGTATCAGACCTTGAGAAGGGAGTTCTTTTAACATTGCTGGTTTGTGTTTCTTTTTTCCTCACTGTCCCCCTGTGAGGTAGGAGTCCTATGCATACAAGTAAGTTAGAGTTTGTGGAAGAGAGACCTACAGAAAGAAAATATTTCTGTGAATGGTTATATGAAAGAGGCTGAAAAGGGTTATACTTAGATGGTAACCCTTAAGAAATTTAACATGGTCTTGGTTAAATACTTCAATTCATGAATACTTGAAATGATTCTTCACAGAAAAAACTCACAAGCAACTCAATTAAATGTGAATTTAATCACTCATAGTCAATCCCAAGAGGAGAGAACAGTGTCACAGCTGGAAAAGACCCCTGTAAATCTACCATAATCTATTGTTAAGTTGGTTTAACATTTTTGTGAGCTAAGTAAATGGGTTTTTCGGTTGATTCAGTTCTGACTAGGATTGATTATAGTACAACATCAAAATAAATGGTACAGATTTGAATTTTCTTGGAAAAAGATGAGTAGCTTTATGCTAAAGATCAAATATGTAATTCAGAATTTTTCTTTTTAAAAAAATGCTAATTTCTGAGAGAGAGAGAGCATGAGCGAACGTGCAGGGGAGGGTCAGAGAGGGAGAGAGAATCTCAAGCAGGTTCTACACTGTCAGCACAGAGCCCAATGCAGGGCTTGAACTCATGAGCCATGAGATCATGACCTGAGCTGAAATCAAGAGTCACATACTTAACTAAGCCACCGAGGCACCCCAGAATTTTTCTTTTTAAGTTTTATTTATTTAAGTAACCTCTACACCCAACATGGGGCTTGAACTCATGACCCGATATCAAGGGGTGCATGGTCTTCTGACTAAGCCAGCCAGGTGCCCCATTTTTTTATCTTTTGACAGGGTTCTTTTTCAGATGTCACATTTAATCAGTTTCTAAGGATGCAGGTGATGACTAAAATATCTTAGGAAACAAAACCAAAATCCATTGGATGAAATAGTGTATTTGATGAGGTTCTGGAAATCAATTTATCAGCAGTTTTCTGTTCTCAATTACAGGGAACTTCAGTTGTGGTTTAAGGCTCATTTCCAAGTTAATAGAGTTTCTGTGTATTAGAGAGTGAGAGATTAACACTGTGGACTCTGGAGCCAGATTACCTGGGTTCACATCCTACATTTATTACCTTTTAGCCGTGTGGCCTTGGACAAATTACTTAATCTCTACACCTCATTTTCCTCATCTTCAAACTGGGGAGAAAGTAGTACTTCCCTCCTAGGTTTTGGAAAGGAGTAAATGGATCGCTGTATGTGAAGTAATCTGGGCGGTTCTTGGCATACAGTAGGTGCCATATAAGCACCGACAGGTTTTGTTATAGCTCTACACAGGAGGTTGGTTGCATTGCCACCCACTTTTGTCTTTGTTATATATATGTTTCAGCGTTTTTGCTCTTGAATCTGGCTTTTCCCAGATCTAGACATGTTTGCACTGAGCATCCCTGGGTCATTCTCCTAGGACTGCAGGGGATCCACTCTTTAAATTGATGTCCGTTGCTTGCAGTCAGCTGCATTAGGGGGTTCTGGTAAACCGGTGGAAATGCATGGCTCAATAAGGCTAGTTCATGTTCTGCCATCTCTGAGCCTGTGCTGGTAGAGCTCTCACTGGGGACTGTCTGCTCTGGACATTTTCCTCTGGGTGTTTGTCAGTGGAGCACATGGCAGTGTACTGGCTGTCACAATGTGGTGCTGCTTCACTGTAGCATTTTCATACACCACAAGCGGATCTACCGTGAAGTTCAAGACAAGCGAGCATTAGAGACTTTTCATTCCAGAGCCCGTTCTAAGGTTCTGGGAGGGACCCTAGTGGTTTTGCATTCATAATTTTGCACTTAAAAGGAAAGTAGAGAGCCTTCTTCTTTAAGTGTATAAGCTTCCGGCCACTCAAAACCTTGATCTGTTTCTACAGAGCAAAACGACTTTATTTGTCCTAATATCTGACAATACCTGTAATTCTGCCAATGAAATACTCCCAAGCACATCCATTGTAAACCACATTTATAACTGGTCTCTCTTCAAAAAGTCTTTATTTCAAGAACAAAGAGCTATATATCTGCTTTAATCTTTTGAATTTATTTCTCCTTAATACTTTCAGAGTTGCTTTTTTTAAAAAAATTTTTTTTAATGTTTTTTATTTTATTTCTAGGAGAGAGAGAGACAGCGTGAGCAGGGGAGGGTCAGAGAGAGAGGGAGTCACAGACTGAAACAGGCTCCAAGCTCTGAGCTGGCAGTCAGCACAGAGCCCGACGTGGGGCTCGAACCCACGAACCGCAAGATCATGACCTAAGCGAAAGTTGGACGCTTAACCGACTAAGCCACCCAGGCGCCCCCAGAGTTGTTTTTTAAAGTACCGTACATTTTTTAAGCTTATATATTTATTTTGAGAGAGAGAGAGAGAGAATGTGCTAGTGGAGGAGGGAGAGAGGGAGAGAGAGAATCCCAGGCAGGCTCCTCGCTGTCAGCACAGAGCCTGACATGGGGCTCAAACTCATAAACCATGAGATCATGACCTAAGCTGAAATCAAAAGTCAGATGCTTAACTGACTGAGCCACCCTGGAGCCCCGAAGTACCTTACTTTTCTTGTTAAATGAATTCCTGAGTATTTTATGGTTATAGGTAACTCTTGTAAGTAAGTTATTTTGCATTGTATGTTTGTTGTAATTAAGTATTGTTAATATATAATCAAGCTCTTGGTCTTTATAAATCTATTTTGTAACTGATCAATATACTATGCTATTTCCAAATATTACATAGAGGCACAGTTTCCTATACCAACTTTGCTATAAAAAGGGTTATTTTCTGTTAAATTTAATCCAAATAATGGGAAAAAACCAAAAATTTTTAAGTTAATAAAAATTATGGCATCTTAAGTTCTAAGTAGGAATGCTCAAAAGGGTAGAATTAAATATTTCTTTGCTGAACAAGTTATAAACTGTGTGTGCTGGAGGGAAGTACTGATAGGGAATGGTGGAGAAATGTACATAACCAATAATAGCAAACTTTCCGAATTGTCTGAAATATAAACTTTAAAAGCAGAGACACCTAGATTTGTAATTCATAATCACTACAATTGGTGGAGTAAGAAGATTCAAACATAAGCCATTTGACTTAGAAGCTCCCTAGACACCTCTACCTTAATTTTCTAGACAAACAGACAACAAACAACAACAACAACAACAAAACATGCCTCTTTTTACTTGAACCAATTAAGTGCCTATTTTGTGGTGGATACTGTTCCGAGCTCTGAGGACACAAAAATGTATATAAAGCAAATGTCCTGTTCTCATGGAACTTACATTGTAGAGGAGAAAGACAGGCAGATACAGATACACCAATAAATATCTCTCACCTTGACAAAAAGCAAAGCAGGATGAGAGGGGTGGGGACTTGCGTGCTTGTGGTTTTCTTTGTTTCTTCTTTCTTTCTTTCTTTCTTTTTTTTTTTTGGTGGTGGTCGAGGGAGTGGAGATCTTAAGGACAAGACAGGCCTGGGGGAGGGGAAGCCCTTGGGTTAGGGAAATCAGGAATGCAAGGCATCAAGAAAGGCAGATGGTGCTTCCTTGCTCAAGGAAGAGCCGAGAGGCCAAGAGAATGGAATGGAATGGAATGGGGTGTGGTGATGGAGGTGGCCAGAAACCTTTGTGGGCCACGGAGGAGACTTTGGATTTTTTGTTTTTTAATGTTGATAGGAAGATTTTGGACGGTTAAAAGTGTGGAGTGACAAAATTTGGCCCTTCTATTCATGAACTTCAGGACACTGGGACATAGCAGAACATGAATTGTCAGGGAGAATTGGCTGTACCAGCCAGTTTGACCCTGGGAAGGTCATTTATCCAGTCAGTGTCCAGTTTCTACCCTAAAATGAAGAAATTAGATTATGCGAGTAATTCACCAGAATCTTTTTCATGGCCAAATATGATTCTCAGATCTTAAAATAGTTACTAAACATCCACATGTATTGGCAGTGGTTGTAGACTATGGAATAGGAGATCTTCCCCTCCTCACTTTCTGCTCAGACTTTGGGACATCCCTGTTTCAGTCCTGAGCATCACCCCTGACTCTGAACAGGTGTGTGCATAGTGGTGTTTCACCATCTTTTCAACCCGCATTTCTCTGATTACTCACAGAGGATGAGCAAGTTTGCATATTTACCTTGTCCATTGGCATTTACTCTGTTGAAGTGCCCATTTGGATATTTTTCCTTCTTATTTCAATTAGAACAATTTCTTACTTATTTCTAAAAGAAAAATATATTCTGAATCAAACTCATTGTTCATACATGCTTTGCAAATACTTGTTTGTACTTGGTGGCTTGTCTTTTTTTTTTTTTTATGGTGGTAAGATGCATATAAAATTTACCATCATAACCATTTTAAACTGTATAGATCAGTGGCAGTACATTCTTATTACAGCCTTTGTTTTAAAGTCTGTTTTTTTCTGGGGCACCTGGTGGCTCCGTCGGTTGAATGTTTAACTTCGGCTCAGGTCATGATCTCACACTTCTCGAGTTTGAGCCCCACAATGAGCTTGCTGCTATCAGCACAGAGCCTGCTTTGGATCCTCTGTCCCCACCTTTCTGCTCTGCCCTGCTTGCGCTCTCGCTCTCAAAAATAAACATTTTTTAAGTCTTTTTTTTTTTTTTTCTGATGTAAGCTACCCCAGTATTCTTTTGGTTTCCATTTGCATGGAACATCTTTTTCCATCCCTTCACTTTTAATCTGCTTGTGCCTTTTATATCTAAAGGGGTCTCAGTGCATCTGAGTGGCTCAGTTGGTTAAGCATCTTACTCTTGATTTCCTCTCAGGTCATGATCTCACAGTTTGTGGGATAGAGCCCTGCACTGGGCTCTCTCTCTCTCAAAATAAATAAATAAACAGCAACAAAAAAATGAGTCTCTTGATCCCAGTCACTGACTCACGTCTGAGGACTCAGCAGCACCCCCCTTGAACCCCCTAACTTCCTAATACTCTATCCTATGCACCTACCCTCTCCCACCACCACCTTCCATGGTCTATTTCCACCAAGGAAAGGGAATTGTATCTTATGTCTGCTATCTGGAATCTCTACTCTTTTGACCCCTTTGCTGATGCAAGCAAGGGTGATAATCTGTTTCCTGCCGAAGATTATTTCCATATAAAAATTCATCAGAGAAATAGCAGGAAGTCCCTTATTACTATCCAAGGGATTGCTGATGATTATGATAAAAAGAAACTAGTGGAGGCCTTTAAGAAGAAATTTGCTTGTAATGATACTATAATTGAGCATCCAGAACATGGAGAAGTAATTCAGCTACGGGGTGACTAGCACAAGGACATATGCCAATTCATAGAGATTGGACTGGCTGAGGATGACCAGCTGAAGGTTCATGGCTTTAAGTGCTTGAAGCTTTAGTGAGGATTTCCTCACAATGAGTAGAATTTCCCTTCTGTCCTTGTCACAAGTTTAAAAAATCTCACAGCTTATGTAATGTAACCATTTGGGATCTACTTTTAACTTGGACTAGTGTAACTCCATGCAATGAACTGAAAAGAGCCAAAAAAAAAAAAAAAGTGAATCTTTTATAGGCAGCATATAAATGGGTCTTGTTTTTTTTCTTACTCATATAGCCACTCTGGGTCTTTTGATTGGAGAATTTAGTTCATTTATACTTAAAGTAATCATTGATAGATATAGTGCCATTTTATTAATTGTTTTCTGGCTGTTTTTGTAGTTCCTTTCTGTTCCTTTTTTCTTCTCTTGCTCTTTGTGGTTTGATGACTTTAATGGCATACTTACATTCCTTTCTCTTTATCTTTTATGTATTTACTATAGGTTTTTGCATTGTGATTATCATGAGGCTTACATATTACAGTTATAGCCATAACAGCCTATTTGAAGTTGATAAAAACTTAAGTTTGATCACATTATAAAACGCTACATTTTTACTCTCCCCCTGTGCTTTGTTTTTGATGTCACATTTTACTCTTTTTATCTTGTGTATCCTTTACTAATAATTGTAATTATAGCTATTTTTACTACACTTGTCTTTTAATCTACATACTACCTTTGTTAAATGATTAATTTACTATCTTTACTATATATTTTCCTTTCCAGTGAGATTTATTCATTCATATGTTTTCTTATTCATAATTAGTGCCCTTTCTTTTCAGCTTAAAGAAGATCCTTTAACATTTCTAAGGCCAGTTAGTGGTGGTGAAGCCCTCTGGCTTTTGCTTATCTAGAAAACTCTATCTTTCCTTTCATTGTAAATGACAGCTTTTTTGGCTAGAATATTCTTGGCTGGAAGTTTTTTAGCTTTCAGCTCTTTGATTTTATTGTGCCACTTCATTATGGTCTGTAAAGTTTCTGCTGAAACAAAATTTTTTTACTGCTGCTTATAAGATTCTTTCCCTGTCTTTAACATCTGATGTTTTAATTCTAATGTGTCTTGGTGTGAGTCTCTTTGGATTCATGTTATCAAACTCTGGTCTTCCTGGCTCTGGATGTCTGTTTCACTTCCCATATTAGGGAAGTTTTCAGCAATTATTTATTTAAATAAGATTTCTGCCTCTTTTCCCTTTCTTCTGCTTCTGAGATTCTTATAATGTGGATGTTCATCCATTTAATGTTGTCCCATAAGTCCCTTGAGCTATCCTCACTTTTTTAAAATTCTTTTTTCTTTTAGCTGTTCTGATAGAGTGACTTCCACTTCTTTGTCTTTGAGTTCACTGACCTTTTCTTCTGCTTCATCTAGTCTGCTGTTGAAGCCCTCTAGTGTATTTCTCAGTTGTATTGTATTCTACAGCTCTGTGACTTCCAGCTGATATTTTTCTATATTTCCTATCCCTTTGTTGAGGTTTTCACTGGGTTCATCCATTCTGCTCCCAGTTCAGTGAGTATCCTTATGATCATTATTTTGAGCTCTTTATAAGATAAATTACTTATTTCCATTTCATTAAGGCTTTTTTCTTAAGTTTTATCGTGTTCTTTAATTGGGAACAAATTTCTCTGTTCCTTCATTTTCCTTGGGTCTCTGTTTTGGTTTCTGTGTAATAGATGAAACACCGCCCTTCCTGCACCCCCCCCCACCCCCCAATTCTGGAGTGGCCTCACATAGGATATGAACCTTGTCATTCAGCCCTGTCCCAGATCTTGTTTGTGCTTGTCCCAGCAGCCTATTATATTTTTAAAAGCTCCCAGTAGTTGAGGATATGCCAAGACCTGTCAGTATCCCAAAGAGGAAGAGGATCTTAGGACCTAGATTCAGGCTGATTGGAAGCCAGACCCATAGACAACAACTTTTAAAAGTTTGCATATATATATATATACAGTTCTTTTGGATCACAAGCATAGACCCCTCTGGCCACCAGAGCCAGGCTATCTGGAGGTTTCCTTTGGGCAGCAGTTGCAAAAATTGGGGCTCCAGAGGAGTATATTATAAGCTATTTTCTTGGAGAAGTTTCCTTCTGGGATAGGTCATATGGTAGAAATTAAAGTCATATCAAGTACCTTTTCTGACCACAGTGGTATGAAAGTAGTAAGTAATTTCTTACATGAAGAAAAAAGGAAAATTCACACATGTGAGGAGATGAAACAACATGCTACTGAACATCCGATGGGTCAACGAAAAAATTAAAAGAGAAATTAAAAAACACCTTGAGACAAATGAAAATAAAAATATATCACACCAGAATTTGTGGAAGGTAGCTAAAACACTTCTGAGAGGGAATACATAGTGATAACTGCATGCCTCAAGAAACAAGAAAGGTCTGAAATAAACAACTGAACTTTATACCTCAAAGAACTAGAAAAAGAAGAACAAATGAAGCCCAAAGTTAGAAGAAGGAAGGAAGTAGCAAAGATTAAACCAGAAGTAAATGAAATAGGAACTAAAAAAGCAATAGAAAAAAATCAATGAGGTTAAGAGCTGATTCTTTGAAAACATAAACAAAATCAACAAAGCTTTAACTAAACTCATTAGGAAAAAAGAAGACTCAAATAAATTAGATATAAAGGGCTATTACAACTGATACCCACAGAAATACAGGGGATCGTAAGAAACTACTATGAACAATTATACACCAACAAATTGAACAATTTACAAGAAATTAATAAATTCTTAGAAACATACAACCTACCAAGACTGAATCATGATGAAATAGAAAATCTGAACAGACCAATTATTAGCAAGACTATTGAATCAGTAACCAAAACCCTGCCAACAAACAAAACCCAGAACCAGATGCCTTTACTGGTGAATTCTACCAAATGTTCAAAGAAGAATTAATACTTCTTAAACTCTTACAAAAATAGAAGAGGAAGGAACCTTCCAAACTCATTTTATGAGGCCAGAATTACCCTGATACCCACACCAGACAAGAATGTCACAAGAAGAAAAAATTACAGGACAATATCCCTTATTTTGAAAACAGATGCAAAAATCCTAAACAAAATATCAGTACACTTAATTTAACAGAGCATTAAAAGCATTTTACACCATGATCAAGTAGAATGTATTCTAGGGATTCAAGGTTGGTTCCACATTTGAAACTCAGTTGATGTGTTTCACCACATTAACAGAATGTTGAATAAAAATCATATGATCATCTCAATAGATACAGAGAAAGCATTTGACAGAATTCAGCAGCCATTTACGATAAAAACTTCTCAACAAAGCAAATATATGGGGAACGTACCTCAACATAATAAATGCCATATATGACAAGCCTACAGCTAACATCATACTCAATAGTGGAAAATCTGAAAGCTTTCCATCTAAGATCAGGAACAAGGCAAGGATGTCCACTCTTGTCACTACTGCATAGTATTGGAATTCCTAACCAGATCAGTTAGCAAGAAAAAGAAATAAAAGGCATGCAAGTTGGAAAGGAAGAAGTAAAACTGTCACTGTGTGCAGATGATATGATATTATATGTTAAAAACTTAAAGAGACCAGAAAAATACTGTTGAACTAATAAATGAATTCTGTAAAATTGTAGGACACAAAATCAACACACACAAAAAATCTGTTGCATTTGTACATACTAATAACAAACTATCAGAGACATTAAGAAAACAATCCCATTTAAATTACATCATTATTTTTACTTTTATTTTTATTTTTTTATGTTTTATTTATTTCTGAGAGAGAGAGACAGCGTGAGTGGCGGGGGGGAGGGAGGGGTCAGAGACAGAGGGAGATACAGAATCCAAAACAGGCTCCAGGCTCTGAGCTGGCAGTCAGCACAGAGTCTAGCATGGGACTCGAACCCACTAACCATGAGATCATGGTTAACCAACTGAGCCACCCAGGCACCCCTAAATTACATCAAAAAGAGTAAAATTCCTAGGAATCAATTTCACCAAAGAGGTAAAGGACCTGTTTGCTGAAAACTACAAGACATTAATGAAAGAAATTGAGGAAGACACAAATAAATGGAAAGATGTTCCATGCTCATGGATTGGAGGCATTAATATTTTTTAAATGTACTACCCAAAATGATCTACAGATTCAGTCCAATTCCTATCAGAATTTTGATGGCATTCTTCACAGAAATGGAGCAATCCTAAAATTTGCGTGGAAACACAAAAGTCTCCAAATAGCCAAAGCAATCTTCAGAAAGAACAAAGTTGGAGGCATCACATTCCCTGATTCCAAACTATATTGCAAAACTATAGTAACCAAAACAGTATGGTACTGGTGTAAAAACAGACATAGATTGGTCAAACAGAATGGGAGCCCCCAAATAAACCCACGCTTCTATGGTCAGTAAATTTATGAAAAGGAACCAAGAATACACAATGGGGAAAGGACAGTCTCTTTAAATGGTGTTTAGAAACTGGGCAGCCAAAATAAAGGAAAAAAAAGAAAGAAAGAAACTGGGCAGCCACATGCAAAATAATGAAATTGGAGCACTATCTTACACCATACACAAAAATTAACTCAAAATGGATGAAAGACTTGAACATATGACCTGAAACTGTAAAAGTCCTAGAAGAAAACATAGGCACTAATCTCCTTGATATAGTCTTGGTGATGATTTTTTGATATGACACCACAAGTAAACACAACTAAACCAAAAATAAAGGAGACTACATCAAACTATAAAAACTTTTGCTCATCAAAGGAAACCATCAACAAAATGAAAAGGCAACCTATTGAGTGGGAGAAAATATTTGCAAATCATATATCTGATAAGGGGTTAATAGCAAAAATATATAAATAATTCATACAAGTCAATAGCAAAACACCAAACTGATTAAAAAATGGGAAGAATACAAATTATGGAAAGAGTTCAAATGTCCACTGACTGATGAATGGATAAAGAAGATGTGGTATATACATACACACTGGAATACTACTTGGCGATCAAAAAAGAATGAAATCTTGCCATGTACACTAATGTGGATGGAACTAGAGTGTATTATGCTAAGTGAAATAAGTCAGTCACTTATTTCAAATAATAAGTCAGTCATATGTAGAATGTAAGAAATACAGCAGATTATCGTAGGGGAAGGGAAGGAAAAATAGATAAAAATAGAGAGGGAGGCAAACCATAAGAGACTCTTAAATACAGAGAACGAACTGAGGGTTGCTGGAAGGGAGGTGGGTGGGGGAATGGGCTAAATGAGTGATGGGCATTAAGATAGGCACTTGTTGGGATGAGCACTGGGTGTTATATATAAGTGATGAATCACAAGGCTCTACTCCTGAAACCAATACTACTCTGTTAACTAACTTGGATTTAAATAATTAAAAAGAAATACAACTACTAAATACTAAAAAAAAGGGAGGGAGCAGAATATCTGAATAGATATTTTTCCAAAGAATACATACAGATGGTCAACAGGTAAATGAAAAGATGCTCAATATCACTAATAATCAGGGAGATGCAAACCAAAATCACAATGAGCTATGGCTTCACATCTGTTAGAGTAGCTATTATCAAAGAGACACGAATAACAGGCATTGGTGTGGATATGGGTTGCTTTATTGGTGGGAATGTGAATTGATACAGACACTATGGAAAATAATATGGAGGTTCTTTAAAACATTAAAAATAGAACCAACATATGATCCAGCAATTCCAGAGTGTTTATCCCAAGAAAACAAGAACACTAACTTAACAAGGTTTATGCATCCCCATGTCCATTGCAGCATTATTAACAATAGCTGAGATAAGGAAACAACCTAAGTATTCATTAATGGATGAGTAAATAAAGAAAATGTGGTATGTACATATAGTGGAATATTATTCAACCATAGAAAAGAATGAAATCTTTCCATTTGTGACAGCATGGATGGACCTCAAGGCCATTATACTAAGTGAAGTAAATCAGTCACAGCAAGACAAGTACTGCGTGAGCTCTCTTATATGTGGAATCTAAAAAACAAACAAACAAACACACACAAAAAAAAACAAAACAAAAAATCCCAACAACAACAACAAGAAAACCAAGCTTATGAATATAGAGAACAGATTGGTGGCTGCCAGAGCTGGGGTGGAAGAAAAGGTGAAGGGAGGCAGAGGCTGAAATATTTATATAGCTTAAAAATACAGTATTAAAAAAAATATTTTTAAAAAAAGGAGGGCACCTGGGTGGCTCAGTCAGTTAAGTGTCCAGCTTTGGCTCAGGTCATGATCTCATGGTTCGTGGGTTTAAGCCCTGCGTTGGGCTCTGTGCTGACAGCTCAGAGCCTGGAGCCTGTTTCAGATTCTGTGTCTCCCTCTCTCTCTGACCCTCCCCTGCTCACGCTGTGTGTGTGTGTGTGTGTGTGTGTGTGTGTGTGTGTCTCAGAAATAAATAAAACATCAAAAAAATTTTTAAATAAAATAATCAGGAGCAAAAAAATCACAACAAAGCTTAGAATTCAGTTTCCCTTATTTTACGTAAAAAAACTCTTTAAAGCATCCTTTGAAAGTAAAAATTAGCTGCTTCCCCTACATACTGAGATAACCCATTGATTCCTAACTGCAATCACATTTTCTCAGCATTAAGATTCACAAACAATATATGCAAGTAAATGCGGCTTCCTTAGAATGTCACCCTGTAGTTTTCATGGACACCTAAACATCACTAGAAATATTTTTTGTTTTGTTTCTTTTTATTTAGAAAGAAGTTCAGTTAGATTCTTTGTTAATAGTTTCTAGTCCATAAATTTAATGACTAAATTCTACACATTAACATTCTCGGCTTCTTCCTCTAGCTTTTGATAGTATTTATTGATGTGGGGAACAAAGGCAAAAGAGAAAATTAAATTTTCTTACAACTTACAGCCCTGTCCTTGAAACAGGCAGCGTGACCTTCCTCTATGATGACGCTTTGCTAAGGGTTAAGGCAATCTTAGCTCAACCCCTCCAAGCTACCAAAAATTCCTTTGGAAAATTCCTTTATCTTTACTCCCCCAAGGTATATGTTGGCAGTCATACTCCAAGCATGTGGCCCACTGATATACATCTGAAGGGTCTCATGACTGAGTTTTAACTGAACAGTATATAATAAATGACCTTTTCCTGACAGCAGCTAGCCCCCTCAAGGTCTTGGAAACCTTGCTTCCAAAATTCCTTAGAGACTTACGGACTTAACATTATCCCTGACCCCCTCCCAACGTGAAGGTATTTAGTCAGTCACTTGTCACAACTCCAGTGCAGATTTTTCTGCTCATGGGTCCTGTCCCCATGCTTTAATAAAACCTCCTTTTTGCACCAAACATGTCTCAAGAATTCTTTCTTGGCTGTTGGCTCCAAACCACAACATTTTCTGCATGAGCTATGACTGTCAAATGTACGAATAAGGAGTCGGCAAACCTGGGGTCTAGTGCTGGTTTGGTCTGTGGGACCAGGGAGTCACATAATTACTCTGAACCTTAATAATCTTGTGCCTAAAGGTCAGGGGTGAGGGGTGGGGGGTAGCATCTGCCTTCCCTATTTTATACAGTTGTGCAAATCTTATTAAAAAATGGTAGAGAAAACAATTTGCATCTTTAAAAAATAGTTATCATTATTACTTAGTGCTCATTTGATTGCCTTTATTAATCACCTGAAAAGTCAGAAAGTATTAGATCATATAAATTTAGATGGCTTTGGGGCACCTGGGTGGCTCAGTCGGTTAAACATCTGGCCCTTGGTTTTGGCTCAGGTCATGATCTCACGGTTCTTGAGTTCAAGTCCTGCATCAGGTTCTGTGCCGACAATGTGGAGATTGCTTAGCATTCTATCTCCCTCTCTTTCTGCCCCTCCCCTGCTTGTTATCTCTCTCTCCAAATAAATAAAAATAAACTTAAAAAAATAAATCCAGATGGCACAAAATTACATAATTACACTTGAAAAACTGCATATAGCTTCGGTCATTCTTCAAAACAAAAGAAGAAAGAGAAAAAAAAGCAGCTGGAAGGTATCAAGAAGGTCACTAAAATATTCAAAGGGAAGGGCTGTCAGTGTAAACAACTAGACTAAACATTATAGAACTCTAAAGACTGATACAAGGCAGGCCATGAGAGGAAAGCAATGGATCTTAGAAAAAAAGAAAAGAAAAAGAATCATACACAGTAAGCAGTCAATCCTGATTCCTCCTTCCTCCCAGCCCCTTGCCCCCAGCCCACGGCAACCACTAATCTGCCTTCTGTCTCTATGGATTTACCTATTCTGGATATTTCATATAAATAGAATCATATGTTACTTTTTTGTGTCTGGCTTCTTTTGCTTAGCATAATGTTTTCTGGGTTCATTCATATTGTAGCATGTATCAGTACCTCATTCCTTTTTGTTTTTAATTTTTTAAAATATTTTATTTATTTTTGAGAGAGAGAGACGGCATGAGCAGGGGAGGGTCAGAGAGAGAGACTCAGTCTGAAGACAGGCTCCAGGCTCTGAGCTGTCAGTACAGAGCCCGACGCAGGGCTCGAACCCACGAACTGTGAGATCATGACCTGAGCCAAAGCAGGATGCTCAACCAACTGAACCACCTAGGTGCCCCATCCTCATTCTTTTTTATATCTAAATAATCTATTATATGAAAATACCACATTTTGTGTATTCATTTATCTGTTTATGTATATTTAAGTTGTTTCCACCTTTTGGCTATTGTGAATAGAGCTGCTCTGCATATTCATGTACAAGTTTTTGTGTGGACCTACATTTTCATTTCTCTTGCTGGGTCATTGGGTAACTATGTTTGACATTTTCAGGAACTGCTAGACTATTTTCCAAAGGGGCTGCAATATTTTATATCCCCCCCACCCCCGCAGGCATGTATGGGGGTTCTCATTTCTCTCCCTCCTCACTAAGACACTTGTTTTCTGGTTGATTCTAGCCATCCTACTTAGTGTGAGGTGGTAACTCATTGTGGTTTTGATTTGCATTTCCTTTATGGCTAATAGTGTTGAACATCTTTTCATGTAGCCTATTTCTTTTTAAAATGCAGGCATGCTTGCTGTTTTTGGTTAGGCCAAAAAACCTGTCTGACAGGAACACCATCTTTTTTTAAATTTTTTTGGGAAGTGGACCATGGTGTGCTAGTAAATGTTTACCAATTGGGAATCGAGGGAGAAACCCTGACTTTCAGCATTTGCCAGTTTCTGTCCTGTAAATCCTCCCTCCAAGGCAGATTTCCAGCCACTAACGTGACATTGAAAGTAGGACGGAGAAATGGTGTGCACGGTAGGCTCTCATGAACTGCCATGAGCTGACTCTGTTGCATCCTGGGAGGAGAGAATGGGCAAAGTGATCCTCAGTAGGGCTGCCTGGCATTGTGCAGGGTGCGCACTGCACAGCTGTAGGGCTACCATTCACCTATTAGCCTGAAGAAGAAAGGATATAATGTTATTGAGCGTCTACCACATATTTAATGTTCACGATCTTCTGCGGTAGGTTTTACTGCCTGATTTTCAGAGAAATCCAAGGTTTAGAGAACCTATTAACAAACTCAGTGATTCACAGCTAATAAATGTCCAAGTTGGGATTTAAATCAGGTCTTTCTTAGTGTCAAACTCAGACCAGTTTACCAGGTGCTTTGGAGGGATGGAGGAGTATCTCTAAGGTCACTCCCAGGTCCCAGTAATTGCTGGGGTGACTCACAGGACTCAGCATATGTTGTACTCGTTACTATCATTTATTACAGCAAAAGGGTACACAGCACAGGGAAAAGGCACATGGGGTAAAGTCCGGAGGAGACCAGGCACAAGTCTACAAGAGCCCTTTCTCAGTGGAGTCACATAGGACCTGCTCAAAACCTCCAACAGTGAGTTGTCTACCAAGGAGCTCATTAGAAACTCCATGCCCAAGATTTTTTTTCACTGGTTGGTGGTATAGGCACACTCTGTCTAGCGTGTTCCAAAATTCCAGACTCCAGAAGGCAAAGCAGGTGCTCAGCATAAACCATAAGCCAACATAGGCACAAGGAGCTATTCTTACCTGTGCTGGAGATGGTGGGATCTTCCCAAAGTCCAGGTTCCCAGAAGCCAGCCGATGGCCACCTAAGGAAAGGCAAGTAGACCTTGAGCGGCCTCGAGCCTGCTCTGTTAACTCTTTTCTGCACACTAACTAAATGCAGAAATAGGAAAGAAAATTGAGAATCCATAGACGATGCCTGCTCATATCTTATTATATCTGCCTTTGCCTTCCAGCGCTTGTATAGAACTTGATATATGGTAGGTTTCTAATAATGGCTCACTGAATTGTGCACATCCTCATTTTGATACTCAGCTTCTGTGTGTGTGTGTGCGTGTGAGCGTGTACGCTGTCTGTAAAGCCTCAGTGCTTAAAAGGTTCTGTGTTGACCTAAATCATGATTAATTATGACTGCTTAGCCCAGACATCTCACTGTAGTTCATAACCCTACTCAGAATTCTCGGTGGCTTTTCTCTCTTGAAAGACCTTCATTTGAAATACTGAGGTTTGCAATTTGTGTCTCGAGTGGAAATATTGTTGCTCTTGTTCTAGTGGCCCCAGACATACTGCTTGCCACTCACTTTTACATCAGTGAACTTTGACTAAAAATGGAACAGTTTCCTCCACCTGACCTCTTCTGTGTCTGGGTCCCGTGTGGGGGTCACACCTTGCATTGTTCTCACAGGCAGGGGCTGACTGAATTTTCTGCATGGTATCCAGTTGTCACAGGCACATTCGAAGGGGCCTTGCTGTAGAGGACCAGTTCTGGGGAAGAGCAGACCAGGATACCATGAGCTGACTAAAACCTAGGTTCCTTTTTTTTCTGGGTTACCAGACAGACCAGTTAAAGCAAAGAAAGCTTACCTTCTCTTTGGCCTGCTCTCAGCTTTCAAGTGAAGTAGAAATTATTTTCCTTCCTATGGTTTTGCATAATTATTTTTCCACTAACTATGTTAATGTCATGGCTGGAAATGTTCCTTTTTAGAGTTAAGAAAAGCAAATTTTCTGACTAAAACAAGAAGCATTGGTTATGATGTTAGATGGCCGGTGTCCAAATCCCAGGTTTTGTCACTCACCAGTTTAAATGATGCTAAAGTGAACCTGACTGCTTTGCACCTCAGTTTTGTCATCTGTGAAGTGGGGATGATAGTAATTACTACCTCATAGGGTTGTAGAGAGACTCAGTTGAGACATTTATCTAAAACTTGCACTAAACGAATTTAAAGCAAAGTCTGCCATATAGCAAGCCTTGAAGAAAAGTTTGTAATATTGCCCTTACTGTTAAACCCTTGGTGTAAGTAAAAATCTGTTCTCTCTTTTTGACTGTTTATGCTGATTTGAGTAAATAAAATTCCTTACCCTCTACCCCACACTCCTTTAAAACTTTAATTAACATTGGAAAATTAAGATAATTGTTTGAAAGAACTTCCAGTATGGTAGATGAAAGCCTGTTCACCATAAAACAAGCCTAGAATATGCTGGAATCAGGTAGCCCAGGAGTGCAGTTGTGACCCTCTGACTTTGTGAGCTGCTGAACGACTAACTCGGCTCTTGTTTTTTCTGGAGGGAAAGAAGACTACTTCTCTTCTTCCCCTGAAGGTAACCCCATCATATCTTGAGTCTCACAGCCTCCTTCTGCCTGGCCAGACTTCGAGAACATTCTGGTTTTCCCGTTCCTTTCTCTTCTTTCCTTTTCCTTCTTGTGGCCTGCCTGTGTCTCTTAGATCCTGCTGACTTGTTCTTACATCACCAGCTGGAAGTGACCTCCCTGCCCCTGTGATAGCCTCAAGCCCTTCTTGTTCCTGCAGTGAATAATTGGCATTTATTTCCTCATGTGAACTTCCCTTCTGCCTGCTCGTTCTTGCCCCTTCAAGAGTTGGTATTCCTCGAGGTCCTATTCTAGGGCCTTTTTTTTTTTTTTTTTTCCCATTCTGCAATTGCTCTAAAAGGTATCATCCATTCCAGTGGCTTTGGTTAGCACCTGTGTGCTTATCGATGACTTCTCCAATCCGTATTTCCTAGCCTGATGCCTATTCTGTGGCCTAAGTTTTCTCAGCCATCTCAACTTCAGAATGTATGAAAAGACGTTCAGGACGTCCCAGCTGCCTCTGGTCTACCCAGTTGCTGGTGCCCGAAACCTGGGAGTTGGTCTGAAGTTACACCCTCTCCCTCACCCTCTCTCGAGTCTGGACTCCTAACAAGTTTTGCTGATTCCTCCTTCTATCTCAGGCTTGCCCTTCTCCCTACCTGTTGGCCACCATGATCCAAGCTGTCACTGCCTCTTCTTGGATAAATACAGCTTCTCTATCAGTTAGGATTGACTTCGGCCATATATCGCATAGAACACCTAAGTAATAGTAGCCTAAACAACACAGAATTTTTTGGGAAATTTTCCAAAAAAATTTTTAGATGTTTTCTGAAAAAAGAATGGAAGCAGGCTATCCTGAATGGGTATGGTGGATCCAACCCAGGCACCTTGGGTCCTCTCTTTCCCTTCCGTCATCTTAGCTCGTACCTTTTATTTTGGCTCAAGATGATTGCTGGAGTTCCAGCCACCTTGACTGCATTGCAGGCTGGAAGAAGGAAGAAAGACAGAAAAGCAAGAAAGGACTTTTCCCATCTGAGTTACATCCCTTTAACAGTTTTCCCTTAAGCTCCACGTAGGATTTCCACCTAGATCTCACGGACTACATTGTAGCCACATGGCCGTACCTGGCTGCAGAAGGACTGAGAAATAGTGTTTTAGACTCAGTATCAATGTACAAGTAACAGTCAAGGTTCTATTTCTGATGAGAACGGGATACTGTGGGCAGACAACTAGGGATCTCTGCCTCATTGTCCTAGGCTCCTCTTTTCATGATGTGCCCTCTCCAGTCTGTTGTCCATGAGGGCCATAGTGATCTGAAAAACACAAATATAGCCACATCCCTCTCCGGCTTAAAGCCTTTCAGGAGCTTCTTGTTTCCCCAATTCGAACCTTAAAAATCCTCAGTATGGCCTATGGTCCAGCAACCTGCCTGCCTGTCTACATTAATCTGCGGTTCCTTCTGTTCCTCACTCCAGCCTTCCAGCTCACCAGCCTTCCTGCTCCTTGAAGGCACCCAGCTCCTTTCCACCTTTACAGCATATACTTTCGCTGTGTCCTGTCTCGAATCCATATTTTCCCCTCCTTTGACCGGCTACCATCTTCAGGTTTCAGCTGAAATATCACTTCCTCGGTACAAACTCTCTGATCCTCCAGGATAGATTAATTTACCGTGTATAATATCATCTTTCACTTTTACCTTTTTTCAAGTTTATTTATTTATTTTGAGTTAAGGAGAGAGAGAGGGAGTGAAGGGGAGGGGCAGAGAGAGAGGGAGATGTAGAATCTGAAGCAGGCTCCAGGCTCTGAGCTGTCAGCATAAAGCCTGACGTGGGGCTTGAGCCCACAAACTGCGTGATCATGACCTGAGCCAAAACTGAATGCGTAACTGACCGAGCCTCTCAGGTGCCGCCCCCCCACACACACTCTTTTTAATTTACTAAATGTCTATAGTGCTTACCTTATATCATGCAAGGTCTTATGTGCTTCATAATCATTAACTCTAACCCTCTCAGCTTTGTAAGGGAGATAGAGTTTTCATTCCTATTTGACAGCTTGCTATGGGTTACAGAGCCACGCACAGCCAGGACCCCAGCCCAGACTGTCTGATTCTCAAACTCTGAAGCATTTACACTGCACTGCTTCTGGGTAATTTTATGAGACTTTCTGGCTGGCTAAATTGTGCATTAACATAAGGATCAGACCTATATTTCAT
Source organism: Proteles cristata cristata (assembly GCA_017311185.1). Classification (NCBI taxonomy): domain Eukaryota; kingdom Metazoa; phylum Chordata; class Mammalia; order Carnivora; family Hyaenidae; genus Proteles; species Proteles cristata. The sequence goes on from JAESUZ010005468.1 coordinate 199,939, forward strand.
CTTTATATTCACCAGATCATGAATTAGCCTTTAAGAAAGCCTAACAGCTTAGTAAAAGTGCGTCTTTTAATATGACTCTTATATGCGGAAAGAAAAGAGATTTCGACCAAATTTTGACTAAGTGTCCTCTCTGCTACTGTGTGTTAAGACTGTGAGTTGCCAGAGATGAACTGTTTCTAACGTAAAAAGGAAGTGCTAATATAGTTGCTTGCTGATTCAGTATTGGTTTCATATTATAAGACAGAACTAAAATAACAGCTTCAAAGAATAAAAATAGTACAGTCACATGAAGCATCAACCGTCCTTTTTTAAAAACAGCATTTAAAAACATGGGCTGTAAAACCCATGAAGGTAAAGGTTAATCTCTTTTTTTCCAGTTGGAGAGAGTAGATATGGGTAGACACTGGTCAGTTCTATTGTGTCCTTCTGTAATTTTAGGGTATTGATATTTGTCAAGACCCAAGGAAGAATCTCATTCATGCCATTTTCTTTTATTAAAAAAATTTTTTTAATGTTTATTTGTTTTGAGAGAGAGAGACAGACTGCAAGCGAGAGAGGGGCAGAGAGACAGGGAGACACAGAATCTGAAGCAGGCTCCAGGCTCTGAGCTGTCAGCACAGAGCCTGAAACAGGGCTCAAACTCATGGACCACAAGATCATGACCTGAGTCAAAGTCGGATGCTTAACTGACTGAGCCACTCGGGTGCCCCTCATGCTGTTTTATAAGTCAAATTTGACATCATTCTCTGGAGTCTAGAAAGTAGGTAGGAGGGACTTTTCTTAAATAGAACTAATGGCTCTTGCTTTTATTTTCCCTAAGGATTAATAGGGTTTTGAAAAATAGCATTAATAGCTAAATTTATCGAGCACTTACCATTTGTCAGTTTTATTCCAAGAGCTTAATATGATTCGACTTTTTAAATTTACAGCAACTGTATGAAGGTGTTTGCTAGTACTCATCCCATTTTACAGCTAAAGAAACTGAAGCACAGGGGCGCCTGGGTGGCTTAGTCGGTTAAGCGTCCGACTTTCGCTTAGGTCATGATCTCGCGGTTCGTGGGTTCGAGCCCCGCGTCGGGCTCTGTGCTGACTGCCAGCTCAGAGCCTGGAGCCTGTTTCAGTCTGTGACTCCCTCTCTCTCTGACCCTCCCCTGCTCACGCTGTCTCTCTCTCTCTCTCTAGAAATAAATAAAACATTAAAAAAAAAAATTAAAAAATTAAAAAAAAAAAAAAGAAAGAAACTGAAGCACAAAGAAGTTAAGTGACTTATTCAAGGAGACACAGCAAGTCCCCACCGCTGACTCTTGCATGTTAAACTATAACCACTTGAGGCCACAGTTCCTCATTGCCTGGAAGATTAATAACACAACTCATTAGCACTCCGTGCAGAGCCGTTCATGATCTGATCCTGACCCACCTTCTCAATCTCCTCTCCTGCCTCTTCCACCTGCCCCTCAGTTCATCGGAAGACACCACACACCGCCATGCTTGTTCTGCCATGCTCTTTTGGAATGACAGGCCTTTGCTTATGAGGTTTCCTTGGTAAAATCTTCTCTCCTTTCTTTGCCAGGAAGACTCTTATTCGTGATGCAAGGCTTGGCTGGAAGAGGCACCTCTCCTGTGCAGCCTTCTCTGACTCTTTTTCTGGAAGAGCTAACCTCTTCTTCCTTTATGTCCCACTGCATTTTGTTCAGTGAAGAACTTTCCGCATTGCCTTATGAATAATCATTTCTTGCCACTCAGTTGGAAATTCCTGAGGACGAGAGCAGATGCTGCATAAATTCTGACTAAAAGAGTAAAGAGGTGAGGTGGCGTGAGAGAGACGATAGAAAGATATGGGAATGTTTCAGTTAATTCCTGGCCTTGTCTATTATCTTGTCTATGGACTGTAAAGGCTTTTTGATTTGGAGACATAAACTATTCAGTGTGACCTGCTTTTTTTCATAACCAAGAATGAAAAGTTTCCAAATTGTGAAGTTCACAAGGAAACTTCTATCAAGAAGGAAATAGCTATCAAGTTAGTAATCAAAATGGTGTATGGTTTAAAAGAGCTACTATTAGTCTAGATTAACTGTCTGATTTTTTTCTTCTTTTCTTTTTTTTTTTTTGAGAGAGAGAGAGAGTATGAGCAAGGGAGAGGCAGAGGGAGATAGAGAATCACATGCAGGCTCCATGCTTTGTATGGGACTCGATCTCACGACTATGAGATCATGACGTGAGCTGAAATGAATAGCCAGACACTTCACCGACTGAGCCACCCATGTGTCCCAACTGTCAGATTTTTAAAATTTGGTTAAGTTAAATCTAATTCAAATTCCAACAGTTTCTCGAGTCGTCAATACCAATTATTGACTGGGTTCTGATCGTGCTGGGTGCTGGTGGTAATCACACCAGATGGGCACTGTTCCCATTATCATGCATTGTTCAGTCTGTTTCAGGCATCGGGTATCTAACAACAACCTCACAAATCATAACTTTGGTTATGATTAAGCAGAAGTTAGGAATAGTACAAATGGTTTGTATTTCAGAGGTATGTGCGTAGGACGAAAATGTACTAACTGTATAAAATGTATTGTCAGTCAGAAATTACCAATATTTGATCATTTTGGACTTCGAATTTCTTATGGTGTGACCTGACACTACCCTTGTGAATCAATGAGAAAAGGCATCTCTCTCTATGAATCCACTTTAAAGCCTGTGCACGGTAATATGGAGGTTTCAGATGTACTCATTGGAGTTACTATAATAACTCCTACATGTTCCTCGAAAGCCTTCCAGGGCCAGTTGCTGTCAGGTTGTGCGAAGTCCCACACCCTCCAGAAGGGAGGGGAGGGAATGAGGAAGAGAAAACCAAACAGATCCTGTCCCCATTGCAGGTGCTGGTGGGCTCACAGGGAGTGGACTGGCTATTTGGGCCACGGGGATCTTGTATCTGGCATTGGGGCATCTCTTAGAACATATTCTGCAACATGGATTAACTTTTGCCAGAGTATTAGAAAGTTAATTGCATTAGTGGTAGTAAACTCATAGAGGATGAATACTTTAACTATGGCCCTCAGCTGTGATAGCCATTAAAGACTGACAGATGCAAGAAGCTATGTGAATGTTACCACTAAAAGCAGTTGTGTTAACATCTGGGATTGTTTCTTCTTCTGAATTCAGTGGAGACGTTACCACAAGTATAGCCAAAGCTTTTATTATTAGTAGCAATTAAATGAAGTGATCATCTCTACTTTTTTTCCAATTTATAATGGACACTTCTTATATTTGCACAAAAATTTTTTTATAGGTAGATCCTATAACTTTGATCAGGATTTTGAAAAATGTGATGGAGAGGGGCACCTGGGTAGCTTAGTCAGTGAAGCATCTGACTTCAGCTCAGGTCAGGATCTCATGGTTTGTGAGTTCAAGCCCCACATCGGCCTCTCCGATGTCAGTGTGTAGCCTGCTTCAGATCCTCTGTCCCTGTCTCTCTCTGCGCCTCTCCCATAGTCCACCCCCTCTCTCTCTCAAAAATAAAAAAAAATTAGGGGCACCTGGGTGGCAAAGTTGGTTGAGTGTCCGACTCTTGGTTTTGATTCAGGTCACTATCTCACGGTTTCATGAGTTCGAGCCCTCATGGGGTTCTGTGCTGGCAGCATAGAGCCCGCTTGGGACTCTCTTTCTCTCCCTCTCTGCCCCTTCCCAACTTGCGCTGTCTCTGTCTCTCTCAAAATAAATAAACTAAAAAAATAAATAAATAAATAAACATTAAAACATGTGATAAAGTACTTTTTTTTTTTTTTACCTTTTTATTACAGAAAATTTCAAACGAAAGAGTAGACAGGGTAGTCAGGTGACTTCCAGGTACCCAGAACCCAGACACTTAGCCCTGACTCATGCTTCCCTTCACCTCCACAGCCCTGCAGCAATCCCGCCCACTCCCACGACCCTGTAGAAGTCTTGTCATTTCTTCTACAGTTGCTTTAGGATCCATCTCCAGAAGATAGGGACTACCCATCTTACGTACAGCCTTCATGCTCTCATCCTAGAACATATCAAGAGAGCTTCCTTGATGTCATCAAGCAAGAAGAAATTGGTTTTTTTTTAAAATATTTATTAATTTTGAATCCCTCCTCATCAGGGAAATACAAATCAAAACCACACTGAGATACCACCTCATGCCAGTCAGAGTGGCTAAAATGAGCAAATCAGAGAACTCTAGATGCTGGCGAGGATGTGGAGAAACGGGCACCCTCCTACACTGCTGGTGGGAATGTAAACTGGTACAGCCCCTCTGGAAAACAGTGTGGAGGTTCCTCAGGAAACTAACAATAGAACTCCCCTAGACCCAGCAATAGCACTGCTAGGAATTTACCCAAGGGATACAGAAATGCTGAGGCATAGGAGCACATGTACCCCAATGTTCATAGCAGCACTCTCCACAATAGCTAAAACATGGAAAGAGCCTAAGTGTCCATCCACAGATGAATGGATCAAGAAGATGTGGTTTATCTATACCATGGAATACTACATGGCAATGAGAAACAATGAAGTCTGGCCATGTGTAGCAACATGGATGGACCTTGAGGGCGTTATGCTGAGCGAAATAAGTCAGGCAGAGAAGGACAAATATCATATGTTTGCACGTATAGGAGGATTAGGAGGAACTTAACAGAGGACCAAGGGGGAGAAGAAGGGGGAAATGGTGGGGAAAGGGAGAGAGGCAAACCATGAGAGACTCTTGAATGCTGACAAAAACTGAGGACTGATGGATGTGGGGGGGAGGGGGATGGGCATGGAGGAGGGCACTTGTGGGGATGAGCACTGGGTGTTATGTGGAAACTAATTTGACAATAAACTATTTGTAAAAAATAAAATAAAATAAAAAATAAAAAAATATTTATTAATTTTGAAAGAAAGAGAGAAAGAGCAAGAGGGGAGAGGCAGAGAGAGAGAGAGAGAGAGAGAGAGAGAGAGAATCCCAAGGAGGCTCCATGCTCAGCACAGACCCTGATGTGGGGCTTGATCTCATGAATCATGAGATCATGACCTGAGCCAAAATCAAGAGTCTGAGCCTTAACTGACTGAGCCACCCTGGTGCCCTTAGAAGAAATTGTTTTTAAAATAATTTTATCTATAGAAGGTTTCCAGTTGAGAGGCTGTATTACAAAAGTTTTCTGTTGATTATTTGCAACACAAAGTGAATACCCATCAGACCCACAGAACCCCATGGAGTACATATGAGGTCATTCTGTGTATCTTTCATTGAATCTCTTTCTGAGGGGAGAGTTGGTGGGCAATTCCTCTTCTCTTACTAGAGACCTTGCGTTAAGACTCACGTTTGTCTTTCTTGCCAGTGTTCTTCAGGTGATTCCTTCTCCCTCCCACTTCCCCATCTTCCTTGATTTCCTCACCCTCTCTCAATCCCATTCCCACCCCCAGGCTTGAGCAGAAGCAAAAGGAAGGCATTGTTTCCAATGTGCCTGATCGTCTTCACTGGGGAAGAGAAAGAAGGGGATGTTGCTTCCTTAGGGGTGGCAAGCTAGTCTGGAGAACCTGCCATTATTTGCACCTTAATATTTTTAAAGTATTTAGAAAACAGACGGCAGTGTGATCCTCTTACCAGAGAGAACTAGACAAATATATAGGGGTCCTGTAGACAGTTATTTAAAGACCAAGTTAATTTTCTGCTTTTGCAGTCTTCTAGCAAAGCTCCATTCATTTTAAAATAATACATATTTACAGTTTATTCTTGCATGCATGCATCTTGGCCCTCTACTCATGTCAGATAAGCAGAGAGAGGGGCTTTTCCTGGTGGAGGAAATGGTCTGGTATGGGCAATGTGGAGGTGAAGTTCTTGAGAGCCTGTGAGCCTCCCAACTTTTCACCTGTCCAGAAACTCAGTCCTGCCTCCTAGTCACAGGCGGGTCTCCTGGGGGAGACTGTGGGGCGGTGGCCACAGGAGGTTTCCTCTCCCAGGGCTGCCGTTTCTCTGCATTACCACTTTATCAGTCCATTTGACCATGATGGGGTTACTGGGGGGCGGGGGGTGGAAATTGTGAAGCTGTAGGTCCATTGCGCGTGCAAAAACATGCCACTGTGTCCTAACCGAGTGACACTGCCACCCACCACCCATCCCAGAAATTGTACTTTCTATCTTGCTCTGTTAGCGGTCTGTAACTCTCACCCATCTCGAAACTCACAAAGTTTATGTCCCCCAAGTTCCTCTTAATAAGAGATCATGTTCATGTGATTCTAGGTATTTCTGCTTTCATAAAGTGGCACTTAAAAAACCCTGCACACATGGTGTGTCCACTGGAGAACCTCAGACACGCATGCATGCATACATGCGTACACATGGCTCTGAGAATTCCTGGTACTATAGCAAAGTGCTACTAGTCAGTGTTAACCATAGAGAGGGAAGAACTGAAACCTCGATTAAAGGGCCTTCCTTCTCTTTTGCTGCTAAAGAAAACCAGAAGGCAAACAGATTTGCAGTGACATAACAGTGATTCCCATCTGTGGTTGAGGAGGGATCCCTTGGCAGTAGTTAGGAGTATCTCGGAGGGTTGTAACATGACCATTCCTCTGTTAGCTGGGTGTTCGCTTGTGCAGCAGGACATTTCAGTTGAACAGGCGGCCAAATAAGCAGGACCTCTTAGATCCTGGCAGTTCCTGGGATGCCTGGACCCACCGGTATGGCATATATCTGAGAGAGCAATGGCAAAAAGAAAAGCAGCCAAATTCTTCTCCTAAATAGTATAGTCACGGGGTGGTTCTGACCGGATAATGGGACATTAAACCTAAGGAAGGCCTCCCCCCCACTTAGCTGAAGCCACTCCTATTCATGCATCTCCTCATTCATTCATTGGCTTATTCAGCAAAGTCAGTGAGCACCTGCCCTGTGCCAGGCTCTCGCATGCCAGCCCTGTTGTAGGTGCTGGAGGGGCAGTCTGTCTGTCCTCACTGAGCTACCAGTAGGTGGCCTTCATCATCCCTGCCTTGAGAAAGGAGGTAATGAGAAAGGAAGAAAGAAGAGGGAAGGAGCAGGCGCCAACTTTAGGGGAAGGTATGAAATTAATTTTATTTCTCTCCAGAAATTCACTTAATTCTGGACAAATTGCTTCTAAATTGGGATAAATACTAAGGTAGAGCCTTCCCTTAAATGAGAGGTGATTGATTGCCTACTCTGGCCCTTTGTAAAGTAAAGTTGTTTTGCTTAATTTAAATATCTGTTCATCTCTCTGTCTTATCTATCAGAGGGGGCATGAGAGCGCATGTGCGTGCCGGCATGGGAAAGGGGCAGAGAGAGCGGGAGACAGAGTCCCAAAGAGCCTCTGTGCTGTCAAGATGCGGGCTCTCAAACTCACAAACTGAGATCATGACCAGAGCTGAAATCAAGAGTCAGATGCTTAACTGACTGAGCCACCCAGGTGCCCCTGTTTTGTTTAATCTTTATACCTATTTCTCCCTTTTCTTGGGTTTGTTGGTTTTTCTTTTTTAAGTCTATGATTTGGAACACAAAATTATTCGCAAAGAATTTCATCGTTTCCAAGTCTTCTCATATTTCAAGTTCCATGAGGGCAGGGGCCATATTTTCTTTAGTTTTATTGAGGTATAATCAATACACAATAAACTGCATATATTTAGATTGTATTAGTTGATGGGTTTTGGTATATGTACATACCTGTGAAGCCATCACTACACTAAAATGAACACATCTGTCACCCCCAAAATTCTTCCTCATGCCCCTTTGTGATACCTCCCCTTTCATTCCCACCATCCCTAGTTATCACTGATCTGATTTTTGACACTATACATTAGTTTGCATGTGCTAGTATTCAAGAATAAACAAACCCGTATAGCATGGACTCTTTTTAAAAAAAAGTTTTAATGTTTTATTTATTTCTGAGAGAGAGAGAGAGACAGCGTGGGCAGGGGAGGCTCAGAGTGAGACGGAGACACAGAATCTGAAACAGGCTCCAGGCTCTGAGCTAGCTGTCAGCACAAAACCTGACATGGGGTTCAAATCCACAAACCATGAGATCATGACCTGAGCCAAAGTTGGATGCTTAACCGACTGAGCCACCAAGCACCCCAGCATGGACTCTTTTTAAACCAGCTTCTTTCACTTAGTGTATTATTTTTAAATACATCTATTTTGTTGTATCAGTATTGCATTTTTATATTACTGAATAGTATTCCATTGTATGGATATACCACTATTTGTGTGTCCATTCACTTGTTGATGGACATTTGGGTTGTTTACAGTTTTCAGCTATTAGGAAGAAGCTGCTATGAAAATTCTTGGACATGTCTTTGTATGGTCAGATACCTTTCATTTATCTTGGGTAAATACAATGACATATTTTTAAGTCGCCATATCTCTTTTGCTTAGCACATTATTTAGCATATAACAAGTAAATGCTCAGCAAATAGTGTCCTAAGTAGTTGCTGGACTTTTCCTACATTTTTATAGTAATTGATATGTAAGACTAACTTACTTTTGAAAATAGCTACTTAAAATATTATTTTGCTTAAAGAAAAAAGGTATTTCTGCTATTGTCCTCTTTTCTAGTGTGCTTTGTGATATTTTATGTACTGTGGTCAAGCTTAATTGTCTACTCCTATATTTTTTGAATTCTTGGAATATTTATTGAATTCCTCAATGGAGAAAGTGAAGAAATACTGGTATGTTACCTGAAGAAATAATGTAAAATATTCAAAAGATTTCCATCGCCTTTTTTCTAATTGAATTCTATAACAAAATTAGAGACTATATGTGGGGTAAAAAGAGTTTAAATGTTGAAAAATTTTAGAAATCTTATTTTTAAAGGCAAAAATAATTATGCTAAAATAACTTATGTTGGTGATGGCGATGGGCTAGGTATTGTGCTGAGTGCTTTATGAGCATATCACAGTTAATCCTCATGCTAATCTAGGTTAGGTTATTTTAATATCCCCATTTTATGGATGAGGAAATGGACACTAAAAGAGGTCAGTTAACTTGCATAGGACCATGGAGCCGGCTTTTATACACAGGTCTGCCTGACGCTGAAACTGCCCGTGCTTTTGACCGTTATGATGCATCGACTGTGCTATGTTAAAACATGAAAGCAGTACTCAAAGTATTGTGGCATGTTCAGTAAGTTAATAAAGAGATTCTAATAGTATTGTTAATTGTTGCATGCATAATTCACATAAATTTTCCTGGAAGTTGGTCGACTTGTTAAGTTTCTTCCTTAATAGCTTCTGACTTTATATTTAAAGTCACTTTAAAAGAATGTTTGTTTTTGAGGAAGAGTGCAGTGAGGGGAAGGCAGTGAGAAGGGGGTACAGAGGATCCAAAGTGGATCTTGCCAACAACAGAGAGCTTGACCCAGGGCTCGAACTCACAAACCATGAGATCATTATGGTTAACCAGTTGAGCCACCCATGCACCCCTATATTTAAAGTCAGTTTTTATACTCTTCCCATCACTTTCATTGGCCAGAATGTCTCTGATCACCTTCTTTTAGGCAGAGCTCTCAGGTAGACAGAAATAACCAGCCCTTTTTTCTAGCAGTGGATCCACCACATTGCCTCTGGAACTTGGGGCTGTTTGGCACCCTGTAGATCCGGCAGACCCAAGATAATGTTTTTTTCTGTGATTACTCTTCTGTTTCTTGCCCCAAATTTAAAATAAGTATTGGTTAGGAACCCTCATTTGTCCTGTTAGGGCAATAAAAGGTGTGTTTGTGCGCCCGCACATGTGTTCATAAATGTGTGCCTTATTTACTACCTAGATTATAAGATTATGCAACTAGGAAGTATAGCCCATATTTCTAAATTCTTGCTAAGAAGGCTTTTGACATCACCTAGCTGGAAATCCAGGAGTTACAGAGAAATTTGTCTCCCATTAAGATTTCATGTGAACCTTGGAAGAACATTGTAGTAGACGTGTGAGAATTAAGAGAGCTTTGTTAAACGTGGGGTGGAGGCACCTGAGTGGCTCAGTTGGTTGGGTGTCCAACTTTAGCTCAGGTCGGATCTCAATGGTGCATGAGTTCAAGCCCCACGTCAGGCTCTGTGTTGACAGCTCAGAGCCTGCAACCGCTTCAGATTCTAGGTCTCCCTCTCTCTCTGCCCCTCTCCCACTCGTATTCTATCTTTCTCTCTCTCTCTCTCTCTCAAATAAATAAATAAATAAATAAATAAATAAATGAAATTTTTTAAACCTGAGATGATAAGGTTACTCAGAATCTAGGGTAGAAGGTGACTCTGTGGCTTCTATTTCTTTAAAAGGAGGCTCCATGAAAGGTGAATGTTTAGGTATGGCAATTAATAGAATTAATTTATGTGTTAAGAATTGGACAGGTCATGGTTATAATCTGGTAAACACCTGTTATTTTAGACTATATGAAACAAAGCTCCAGGTATCAGCATACATACTCAAGTTATAGGAAAATAGTCAAGAGAAACGAAGTACTTCCATGATATTGTGCTTGCAAACCTAAATATTAGAGTGTGTCGTGATTGTGAGCACCTAGAAACCCGTGATATCTAACTCAGCATGCTAAGCATTTCCTATTCTGGATACTGGCCATGGATTGTCCTCCCTGAAAGACCTGCCATGTGAGAGACCCAGGTCCAGATTTTCCAGTGTTTTTACTCTTGACATTCTTGGAGAGATGAAGTGGTATAGTGGTTATTAGAAGGCTTAAAAGAGTTAGTTTATGTAAACTCATAGGATAGTACCTGGCACATAGGCTGTGTGTTAACCTATTATTATATTTATTATTCAAATATGAACTGAATCAGATGCTCTGATTAAGTGTATTTAAATTCACTCAGGGAGCCTCATCATTTTCTACCTATGCTGCCAGATTGAGAGCCCAAATCCTAACACCAAGTTTCACATCAGTTCTTATTTTTCAGTAAAACATTGACCTGTATGGTGCCCTCGGCAGGAAATGTGTCCAAGTAGAAGTCTTGCCCAGAGTTGAAGTGTTGCTTTAAAAACCCATCCTCTATTTGTGCATTTTCTGTGGCTTATCAGTAAGGAATATTGAAACTTGGTGGACTAGGAACAGGTAGGCATTTGGGAATTGTGCAGGAATGCATGTCTCCGAGGAGAAAGGTCGCTGAGAATTGTTATGTGTCACATTCATGGCGTTTCAGCTGAATGTGTCCCTGTGGATTTAATCCTGTCACAGATAAGTCAGTAACCCCAGTGTACTCTTAACTCAGGAATGGGAGGTATACCAGGCAGGCCAGGGTTGGAGGAATACAGTAACAAATCCAAAATAACAAAAATCAAGGAATGTTAACATTGGACGTGAAGAGATCATTTAACCCAGTGTTGCCCTAACTTCAGCCATTGTGCCTACTACCAACGTGATTTTGGCATATCTATGTGCCTTTTGTATAGCACTATTATTGACTTAGTGTTTCCTCTAAATAATTTCATGTTCTTTTTCCTTAAGTACACTTAACCTTGAAGGCAGCTATATCATTCAGTAAGTGGAAAACCATTAATAAAAGGTAACCATGAAACTAAAACAATAAAAGCAATGTTTGTCCCAGTTCTACCTAAAACCACCTCAGTTACCACCATAGCATACTCTGGGAAACACTGATTTATTTCTGCGTGTTTCCATTATGGATAAGAAATCTGAAGTATTAAGTAGCTGAGATGTGGGATCATCTTATTCTAGAAGGTATTGTAAAAGGTAGCTAACCGCTGTAACATGCAACCCGCTCAAATCCAATGCCTAAGCACAATAGAAATTTTATTTCTTGCATACATTATAGACAACTACCTTCTACTTGATGACTCAGGGTATCCATGAGCCTTCCATGTAGTGACTCCATTGTGTCTTTTTTGTTCATTTTTTAAAAAATATTTTTATTTATTTCTAGGAGAGAGAGAGAGAGAGAGCGTGAGCAAGGGAGAGAGATACAGACTCTGAAATAGGCTCCAGGCTCTGAGCTGGCAGTCAGCACAGAGCCCGACGCGGGGCTCGAACCCACAAACTGCGAGATCATGACCTAAGCGAAAGTCGGACGCTTAACCGACTAAGCCACCCAGGCGCCCCTTTTTTTTTTTTTTAATATTTTTATTTATTTCTAGGAGAGAGAGAGAGAGACAGCGTGAGCAGGGGAGAGAGTTTTTTTGTTCATTTTCAAGAACAGCTTTATTGAGATATCATTCACATATCGTGTAATTCACCCACTTTAAGTTGTGTAATTTAGTGATTTTTAATATGTTCACAGAGTTGTGCAACTGTCCCTGTAATCAGTTTTAGACCACATTCATCACCCCACAAAGAAACATTATACCCATTATCACTCCATTGTCTTATGGTCCTTAGAATTTTCCACTGGATTTTCTCATCTAACTGGGACACAGAGGAGGAGATGGAACATGGTAGGAAAGGTTTTAGAAAACAGGAAGTGGTCTTACGTCACTGCCGCCTACACTCTCTTGGCCTGAGCTCAGTCCTGTGCCCTCACCTAAATGCATGAAGATGAGAAAATGCGGTTTAGCTGGGCACCCAGGAAGAAGAGGAAAATGTGGCAATCTGAGATCATTGGCATTCTCTCTGCTCCAAGAGATTTGTAATCTTTGGATTGAATGTATTAAGTCTGGAATTGCTTGAATTTGGAAGTCTGTGTACATGAAAGTTATGAAGTAAAGGATCCATATACATTTATCTCTACCTAACTCATTCTAATTTTTACGAATTTTATGAGTTAGACTGGGTAAATCACTTTTAGACTTATTTCAAAACACATGTTAGTAAGTTTTGCTTTCAACTGTAATAAAAATACTTGGTAATAGTTTTTTGAATTGCTCTTGGACCACAAAGGGGATTTGGGGAGAGGGTTGCCAGAAGTATAGAAAAGTCCTAAGAGGGAATGACTACTCAAGAGAAAAACCTTTTTAAATACAGTGAAAAAGTATCTCTAAAAACCGTATAATTGTCTGCATCAGCACTATCATATATGAAGATTACTCTGTGAATTCAGAAATGGAATTTTCTGCCCTAAAATTCCTTATAATTTATAGCAGTCGTTCACCATCCTGTTTTTTTGCGGGATATTATATTCAAAACCATCATTAAACCATGCTTCTCTACGTTAATGACTGGCTGCTTTAAGTAAAAGTGCTGGGTGTTTTTGTTGGCTTTTTGTGTGTGTGTGTGTGTGTGTGTGTGTGTGTGTGTGTGTAGAATCTCTGTAAAATGTGAAGCACCTACATCAATTATTATTATAAGTTGGTTAAAAGAAGAAATAATGTTAGGATGCCAAGTTTCTGTTTTTACTTTCTTTCATTTTTCACTAGAACTCAGTCCTTGGTAAAGAGGGGGCATTTTATCATGGGATTATAAAGTTGGAAATCACTTTAAATTCTATTTGTTCTACTTCTGATGCCAGAAAGGTCAGGGGCGCCTGGGTGGCTTAGTCGGTTAAGCGTCTGACTTTCACTTAGGTCATGATCTCGCGGTTCGTGGGTTCGAGCCCCGCGTCGGGCTCTGTGCTGACTGCCAGCTCAGAGCCTGGAGCCTGTTTCAGATTCTGTGACTCCCTCTCTCTCTGACCCTCCCCTGCTCATGCTGTCTCTCTCTCTCTCTCTCTCTCCTAGAAATAAATAAAAAAGTTTTTAAAAAATAAAGAAAAAAAAGAGAAAGGTCTACATCAAAATTGCTCTCAGTACGTACGCGCATACACACACACACACACACACACACACACACACACACACACACACACAGTGCCAGATCCATCCTGAGGTTTTCCTTGTTGCTTGTGAGTAATGTGACCTGCTGTTCTTAGGCCCATTCTTTGAACTCTGTCCTGAGTGGCAAAGGGAAAGAACTATCCTCATGAATAGAATAGGCCTTTTGACTCATTGGAGATTTTTAGTAAAATGCGTCATTTTCTTTCTTTCCTTTTCAAGAGTTGACTGGAACTCTTCAGCCATGTAGTATTGACCCATCTGAACTTTCATTATAAACAATTACTGTTCTTCTTAACCTCAGCAAATGTCTGATTGTAAACTGCTTAAGACCATGACATTTTGTACTTGTTTATCTCCATCATGGTTGTTCTTTAGTATCTCTGTCTTGCTGGGTAGGAAGAAGCTGGAATCCATCTTTAATGACTGTGGCTGAATGAAGGCATCATCCCGATGGAATACAATGAATATTAACAGCAAATTTGGTGTTACCCATCTGCCGAGGACTGCGTGTTCTAGGAATTTAATTTTGGGGTTCTTAATTTGATGGCCATATTTCATGCAACTCTCCCAGCAATATTACACGTACACACATACATATACATAATATTACATGCATACATACACATATATAAGATATACTTCCTGTCTATATTTTTGGGGTGGTCCCTTGTCATTAAACGTGCCTTGCCAGTAGCCTATCTTTGAGTTTATATCTACGACGATGTTTTACTTATTGTGGCCTATTGAGAAAGAACAATGGCTGATCAAACACTAAGCAATTCAGTAGTGCCAAATGGAAGCCTAATGCTACGATGGCAGCAGGTGTACATGTAGAGGTTTCCCTTAGCTGGAATTGAGAGAGAGGCTGGAGCTGGTTGTCACATGGCCCACAGGAATGCAAGCTTGTGGACGCCGAAAGAACTGGCTTTGGGAGAGAGATTCACTTCCAGCAAACATGCCCATCCATCGTCACATCCAAGTAGTGTTAATTTAAATTGTATTTTTTGGAAAGTTTTGTTTCTATTTTGATTTGTAAACTAGCTTTGGTCTTAGAGATGTTAAGAGCTATAAGCATAAGAAATTTCCACTTATTTCATGTTTGTGCTTAGTCCAATGATATTGTCACTCAAGTATGTGTAGCACTTAAGAATTCAAGATGGGAGTTGGACCAGAGTTCAAATCCTGGTTTATTGTGTGACGTGTGGCAATTAATTATACCCTCTAAGCCTTGATTTCTTCATATGTTATATGGGATGACAACAGTTTTCATATAATGCTGTGAAGATTCATTGAGTCATCCATGTGAAGAGGTTAACACAGTTCCTGATTCATAGTGAGTGCTCTACAGTTGTTAGATTTTGACATATGTTAATTCTATTTTTTACAACGAGACTGTAAAAATATCCAGCTTGAGAGACCTGGAGTCAGATAAACGCTTTAGTGTTTTTGAGAAATCCGGGTTCAGTTGTGGCTCAGCCTCTTAGCCAACCTTATAACCGCTCAGATGCTCAGTTTCATAACAGCTTCCCAGCGTTGTTGTGAAAACTAATTGATGGGAAATGCTGTGTTTAGGGAGTGACTTCATATGCCAGACCCTGTGCTAGGCCCCTATGTGCATTATCTTTATTCCTGCTAGAAGCTTATTCCTATGGACAAGGAACTGAGAGGGGGCAGAGCTAACTCCAGGCCATACGACTTCTAAGTGGCAAAGCAGAGGGTTGACTCAGGGTCTCCCAGTCTCCACAGCTCATACCCACTACCTGAGATCCTATTGCAACAGAAGGGTGATGCATCTGGCAAATCTCCTCTGCGGCATGCTGCTGGGAATAGGCATATTGGGAATAAAAGCTGTGATGGGGGAAAAGGGAGGGATCATTTGCCATATTGGAGGAAAATTCTGGTAGATCTTTTACTGTGCTTAATGGGGTCTCAGGACACCTGGGACATAGGGTTAGGAGAAGATAGAGTCTCCTGAAGATAAATGGCTGACTTCCCAAATTTACCTGTGGCCAGCCTGGGTGCTTGTAGATGTTAAATTTTTTTTATTTCATTAGTTTAGGATTGATACTGATGTTTTTAAAATATCAAGTGTTCTGGAAATTAAAGGAAAACAGGGCACCTTGTAAGACTTACTGGGGGACAGGATCTCTCGCATCTCCCTCCCAGTTCTGCCATTCAGTTGATGCGTGGTTTAAGGTATAGTTCATCTCTAGGTCTAGTTTCTCCATTTATGCTGGTTTAGAAATGTGCAAAATGGCTATTGCAAAACTCCTTTTCAAGCTCGGTAAAATATATAGAGGATGTGCAATAGAAGAGATATGTATATCCTGTGTACACACACACACAGACTGGCTCAGCACACTGTTGAATAAGCATCCGCTAAGTGCCAGGCAGATTTTTCAGCTTGGATGATTCAAAATTGACTCCGCTTTTTCATGATTTTCAGTCTGGTGGGGTTAAGGCCATAGAAATTAAAGGGAAGCTTCACATGAGAAATGGAATGACCTTGGATATTTCTCCATGGGCCACAGTAGTAACAGGTAGTATATGTCAGTTATCATGAGGTAAATTTCTTGAGGAAATGATAAATCGTCTGAATGGAGAAAAAACTGTGTGTGTCCCTTCTCTGTGTTAACTGTTCACCAGAGTGCAAAGACCAGATGTTAAGAGGGGACAGGTCTCTTTCAGTAACTCTTAGGGGTCCATATAGCAAGTCTCTTAATCCCTCTAAACCTTTTCTTACTCAACCTTGCCTAACTTCCTAGGGTTCCCTGAGTTGTGTCTAGAATAAGGTTCTATATATCCCATATATGTGTTGAGAAAAGCAGAATTCTCTTTACTGTAAAGAGCCTCATATTTTCTTTTTTTTTTTTTTTAATGGTTATTTATTGTTGAGAGAGAAAGACAGAGTGTGAACAGGAGAAGGGCAGAGAGAGGGAGACACAGAATCTGAAGCTGACTGCAGGCTCCGAGCTCACAGCACAGAGCCCGACATAGCGCTTGATCTCACAAATCACAAGACCATGACCAGAGCCAAAGTCAGACGCTTAACCACTGGCACCCGTGAGCCTCCTATTTTCATTTCCCTCCAAACCTTTCCAGTGGGTTGTGCAGTAGTCAACTCAGACATTTCCCAACACTGCATTTTCAGCCCTGATTCTCCTGTGCTCCTTATGGTTCATGGTATTGGTGCCTACTGCTCACTCAGACTCAAAATCGTTGAGGCTTCCTAACTCCTTCCCCTCTCTTCATCCCACATCTCATTGATGCCAGAGTTATGTGGACCTTATCTTCTAATGCTCCAGTGCCCCTGCTTTCCTCACAGGACTTACCGCCATTGACTGGGTTCATGACCTTGCCATCCCTCACCTGAACTACTGTGGCAGGCTCCTGGCCAGCCTCCCTGTCTCTATCCATCTGTCACCCTGCCAAGTGGATAAACATAAACTAACTAAACAAACGTTTCTACAGCACTCTTCATTCTAAACTCTTATGCCTGGCATATAGGCATCTTCCTAATTTGGTCCCAAATAACCATTTTGGTGTCATTTCTTGTACTTCCCCTGAACCACTCTGAGCCACAGTGGATTTCTTTCTGTTCCCTAAATGAGTACTTTGCCTCTTCTGCTGCTTGGAGCTTTTTCCCCCCTACTTTCTCTAGAGGAAAACTCCTTATCCTTTAGAAACCATATCAAAGTGGTACTTTGGTACTTCCTCCCTGAAACTTCCTCATTTCTCTTGGCCCAGTCACTGCCCTATTCCATAACACACCATGCGTTCACATGACTTCTTCATTATTTGATTATGAATCATACCCCTCTTCTCCTTCCACCCGGGATAGTATTGTGAACTCTCTTAGGGAAACCCTTACCCCCTTCCGTAACTTTGCAGTTGCAGCACACAGTGTGCTCTTGGTGTCTGATTCATGTTTTCTGGTGGGATAGATAAAATCATGCAGGGGCGCCTGGGTGACTCAATTGATTAAGCGTCCGAGTTTGTCTCAGGTCGTGATTCATGGTTTGTGGGTTCGAGCCCTGCATCAGGCTCTGTGCTGACGGCTAGCTCAGAGCCTGGAGCCTGTTTTAGATTCTGTATTTCCTTCTCTCTCTGACCCTCCCTTGCTCACACTGCTCTCTCTCTCTCTTTCTCTCTCCCTCTCTCTCTCTCCCTCTCTCTCTCTCAGAAATAAATAAAATATTTAAAAAATTTTTAAGAAAAAAAGAAAAAATTAAAAAAAAAGAGAAAAGAATAATGCATGAGCAACTTAAATTTGAAACTGTATCTGCAAACCCAAATATTAGTACAGTATATGAATAGATTATATATCACAGAGCATGAGCTGAGGGGGCATACGTCAACCCAGTATACAAGCCATCCTAAATTTTCCCGTATGGACTGACCTGCATTTAACAGCTGCGTTTAGTAGCCGGGCAGTAGTGGGTAGAGATGAGTGTCCTGGAAGCAGACCACATACAGCCTACCGCTCAAGGGCTGAGAGGCCTGGCAGGTGATCAGTGACCTCTGTGAGCATGTCAGTGATTTTTTTCCAGGGTTGGGAGATTAAGGGCCATTTCATTCTCTTTGTGCTATTAGTATGTACTATGGTTTCTACGTTGAGCACGTGTGACTTGTTATAAAGGAGGCTGGTACCATGGCAATTTCTTCGCCCCATTGACTGGCACAGGCCCCAGGAGCAGGGCGGGTGGCCGTGTCTGACCAGACCTCCTGACGTTTGTGCACCAAGACTCTTTACAGGCCGCCCCCTGCCTCTCAACTTTCTGTCCTGCCTCCTGAGCCCTGCACTCCAGCCAGCTACATCGACCCTTTTGTGTTACTTATTTTATGTAGCAGACACTTCCAGATATCATATCATAGGCCAGACAGACACTAATCTAAGCACTTTGCAAATACCCACTCCTTTGACTCTCATAGCTGTTATTATTCCCATTTCACATATGAACCAACTGAGCTCATTCTGGATTATGTTTTTCTTTGTGGGTGCTGTTTACTCCTTCCCTATCATGTATCAGAATTTATCTTGCTGAATTATCCCTTAATTTAAGCATCAGCTCCTCCGTGTCCCTGAGCATCTTTTTTTTATTACAAAAGATAATTTTTTTGTGATAATTATTGCAGCATTGTATAATAAATACCATGTCTGTCTCTCCCACAGACAAACTTGGGCAAATTACTTAATTTTAATTTCTTCTCTCTGCAAAATGTGTCTAGTAAGATTTACTGCACAGAGTAGCTGTGAGGTTTAAATGGCACAAGGTTTGAGCTCTCTGCTCAGGGAGTGGGCTTCGCTGATCCTGACCGTGTATTCCTTGACATAGTTGTGACACAGGACAGGTGTCACAGGGATGCTGTGGGACCCTGAAGGGCAGGGAGGGAAGGAAAAACCAGATGACCCTACGTCAAGGCCGCTCGGAGAGAAGAGAGTGTTGGCACTTTCAAATGCCTTATAAAGGTTTGAGTGGATGACAGTTGAGCATGGACTGTTGGGTTTGGTCGTCATGTTTTTGAGACCATCTGAGCAGGCTGTGGTGAGGTGGGAGGTAAACTGCAAGTGGCTAAGCAGGAGGAGTGGGCGGGAAGGAAGTGAGGGCTGAGGGTGTAGGGATGTAGTCATCGTCTCTTTCAGGAAGGGAAAAGTGAGGGCAAAAGCAGGGGCCTAAAAAAGTGTTCTTGGTGTGGATGGGAGAGGCCTGAATGTGTCTAGAAGTAAGTCCCTCAGAAAAGTGCGAATGGGGAGAATGTCCCTCTCTCTGCTCTGATGAAAGCTCAGTCCATGCTCAGAATCTGTTGCCCGCCCTGGGGACTTGGCTTCACTAACGCTGTCACTTGTCTGCAGCTGTGGGGTAGCCCAGGGTCTGGTGGGCTTGGGGTCAGTTGGGATCCTTGGGTAATTAAT
Source organism: Proteles cristata cristata (assembly GCA_017311185.1). Taxonomy (NCBI): domain Eukaryota; kingdom Metazoa; phylum Chordata; class Mammalia; order Carnivora; family Hyaenidae; genus Proteles; species Proteles cristata. Next base: position 219,558 of record JAESUZ010005468.1, read on the forward strand.
ATATTTAACTTGCCTGAGCTTCACTTTCCTCATCTCCTCCAAGAGACAGGAGGAGAGAGAAGAAAAAAAGGACAAATCTTAGAGTGCCTAGATCTACAAAGGGAAGAGGTTGAAGGCGATGCTCATGGGATGCCTGCTCTCTTCTCCATAAAGCAGCGAGGAAGCTCTCTCAGGACCAAGGGAATCGGAAGGGTTTGTGGTTTGGATAAGACCAGTGGTCGTCATGGAGGCCCCCAGGTTCTCTTCACTGGAGATACACAGAGGAGCCAAGGAGCAGCAGGGAAGGCCTGGGCAGTCATGGAGGAAGAAAATTAGGATTATTGTTAGCCTTCTACAGCCAGGTAGAAAGGAATAGGGAGGGTATGGATAGAACTGGGTTTGATAAAAAGGCCAAAGGATATATGGCATGTGTGCAGGGGTTGCGGGAGAGGGACAAGAGAGAGAGACAGGGTACTATGATGGAATGACCTCCAGAATAGTCTAGTCATCTGTCAGGTGGGAGCTGGTGGTCTGGACAGTGGACAGGTCTTAAAAGTCTTATGGTGACAATAAAAATGCAGAGCGGGTTCCTTGGAGGAGGATACCAGCCCCAAAGTTTGTGACCAGAGGGCAATTCCAGAATATTCAATGAAGCAATTTTGAATGACCAGTGCCAGGGAGTGGTTGGGTCACCCCAGATATTACAGTGTTCTTCATTTCTCTACTTTTTCTTCTGTTCCTCATCATATGAATATCTACCCTCCTCTTCCCAAAGGTAACTTTAGTCTTTCTACAGCTTTTTGTGTGGAATATGTCCGTTATTAATATTATTCGGGAAACACTTTTTATTTCTACATTGTTTGTAATGGTTTTTAATGGGTGTGTTCTATCAACTTTTGTTTGCATATACTACTCTGTAGTCTTTTGTTTTTTTTCCCCTTTGATAAAGTCTCAGGTGTGAGGTTACTAAGGTTAAGGGTGGAGGGATGTCTTGAAATGTCCATACTTAATTGCTGCAGGCAGAATTGCAGTGAACAGAGAGAGGGCAGTAGAGAAGAGAAGTAGACCATCCAACAACAGAATGAGAATGGAAGCTTTATGTGACTACCTCAGTCCACCTCACATCCTCCTGAGTTCTGTGTGCTGCAGGGGAAAATGGAACTGGCTGGAATTTGCATCTGTGATCAATTCCCTGGAGTTTCACTTGGTTTGGTCTTTGATGCTCGTTTGGCAGGGTGGGGATGTGGGGGTGGAGTGCTGCCATCACAGTGCTGAAGAAATTGAAAAGATCTATGTCTGAGAGGGGAAGGTGACCAAAAAAAAGTCATTTACGTGTTCTAGACTGTTGGTGGCAAGGATAGAAAAATTTCATCTTTAGAAATAACTGGAATAATTCCTTTTATTACAATTCTCACAGTGTCAGTATTTTGAAATGTTTTGACAATAAATGGAAACATCTAGGTAATAAGGAAATAGTAATATTTTGAATCAGTGATTTCATTAACAAATATTACTATTAGTAATCCTTTTTTCTTATATCTTATGATTGTAATGGTTCTCCCTCTCTACCCTCCTTTTTTTCTTTTAACAGAAAAAATACCGAAAGGGATTTATTGATATTTCAAAAATCAAGTGTGTGGAAATAGTGAAGAATGATGATGATGTTGTTCCTTGCCAAAACAAATATCCATTTCAGGTGAGCTGCCACGTTTTTTTGCCACAGTGAAATTCTGGGCTTTTAGTCATGCTTACTACAGTTTCTTGCCATTGCCGTGGTCATTGATTAAAAATTTTTTTTTTCATCTTTATTGAGGTACAGTTGACACATAGGAATTGTGTATATTTAGTGTGTACAACTTGATGTTTTGATGTATATGTACATTGTGAAATGACCACAGTCGAGCTAATTAATATCCATCACTTGACATAGTTACCATTTTCTTTCTCCCTTCCCTTCCCTTCCCTTCCCTTCCCTTCCCTTCCCTTCCCTTCCCTTCCCTTCCCTTCCCTCTCTTCCCTTCCCTTCCCTTCCCCTCTTTTTTCTTTTTTCTTTTCTTTTCTGTGTGAGCACTTAAGACCTACGCTCTTAGCAAATTTCAAGTAAACCATCCAGGACTGTTAACTGTAGTTAACCATGCTGTACATTAGATTTCCAGAACATTCATCTTGCTTAACTGAAACTTTGTACTCTTTGACTATTATCTCTCCATTGCCCCCTCCCCCTGTCCCTGGCAACCACCCCTTTACTCTCTGCTTCTATGAATTTGACTATTTTAGATTCTGCCTAGAGTGAGATCATGCAGTAATTGTCTTTCTGTGTCAGAAGGGAGATTTCTAGCCTTGTATTTATTTGCAGCCAATCAAGATGTTTCTGCTTTGTGACTGTGATCAAGGGTAAAGTGACAACAGACCAAAGGCAAAATTCTTGGGTTAGTTTCCCAGGCTGAATTTTGTTACTCTATTAAAAATATTAAGAATAGGACTTCAGTGGCTCACCAGAAGTTACCTCTAAAAGAGGCACTGTGGTTCAAAGTTTGGGCTCGGAAGTCAGGATCCTGATTTTCTGGATTACTGGCCAAATGTCGACAGGTAGGTTAAAGAGCACAGCATTGGGGGATACCACATGCCGCATGTTCTATATGAATGGTGTCTCCTGGAGTTAACATAGAAGTGGAAAGTCTGGGGGTCAGCCTTAGTCTCCTCTATAAAATGTAAATACTGATGCCTTGATTGTAGGATTAATTGAGTTAATGTCTATAAAGCACATAGTGTAGAGTTGGGATAGTATTTAGTAAAGTTAGCTACTGCTATTATTTATGGTGGCAAAAGGAAGGTATAGGAGTGAAACTGAGAGAGTAGTCCATTCATGTAAAATACTAGTCAGAAAAATCCTAGATTAGAATAATCCCGGAGACACCAAATTTACAAAAGGATCTTCAGTTAATTAGATTGTAAGAAATAAGATTAGTGAAGCATCTTGGCCTCTGTAGATTTTTTTCTTCTATAAAAACACAGTCCTTTGCAAAATATGTATCCCACTTGATGTCGGCATGAAGAAACTGATAGGATTTTGTAAGAAAGGAATGTAGGTTCTTTGGATCCGAAGTGATTGGCTTTTACTTGATCATTTCAGAATCATTTATTGGCGCCTGTGGCACCAAGGGCTCTGTGCTAGACAGAAGTGCTGTGCCGAAATATTTCTCACCTATTGCATGTTTTGTTTTGTTTTAGGTTGTTCATGACGCTAACACACTTTACATTTTTGCACCTAGTGCACAAAGCAGGGACCGGTGGGTGAAGAAGTTAAAAGAAGGTAAAACTCATGTAATATTAGCTATAAATAATTTTAAGATGTTATCGCTAAAAGAGAAATACAGCTAATGTATCTGGCATTTATAATCTTTTAATCTCCAGTTAGTGTTTCTTCAAGGACATTGTTACTGTGATTCATGTTCAAGATAACTTCCTTCTTTATAATCTGATTCCTTCTAGTGGTATATACCTTTCATTTAATTCCTAATACACTTAAGGATGATCAAGATGATAAAGCTTTTATGATAACAGGATTTGATTTTCTAAGAAATTGCCTGCGTAGTCAACATTTAGTGTGGATGAATTGACTTTTGGGTACAGTGTTTAAATGGGTGATCTGTGCGGAACAATCCTCATCCCTTCTTCTGGTTGTGGGCTGACTTTTGTGTTTATCCATCATGGTATAGCAGAGGTCACTTCTGCTAACAAGGGTGCTTCACCAAAATAAGGTGAAAGAGAACCATATGGATTTTCTGAATGCTGGGTTGTATGATGTTGTGAAGGTGTTTTCATAATAAACATAGTATCTCAGAAATAAAGAACAAGCAACAGTGTTATTTACAGAACATTCTGTCATCTCTGTGTTATTTCACTGATCATTTAATGTGTCTGTGAATTACAGAAATAAAGAACAACAACAATATTATGATTAAATATCATCCTAAATTTTGGGCAGACGGAAGTTACCAGTGTTGTAGACAAACTGAAAAACTAGCACCCGGATGTGAAAAATACAATCTTTTTGAGAGTAGTAAGTACTTATTGTATTTTATAATTATATTGCGTGCAGGATGTACATGCTATTGGGATAGTGAAAAAGTGACTTGATTTTTGATTTTGATTTTATAAAGCCCATTTTGAATGCATACATTTTCTGGCACAGTGGATTTTGTAAGAATGATTATATTTAGTTAGCAGGGAGGTCATGTCATGAAATCAAAAGGTCTATTTCTGAGAACTTTTATCATAATATGGAAGCCTATTCAAAATGACTCCCATTAAAAGCATGAGCCTAATGTGGTACCATCAATGGCTTCCCTCCCCCTTTTTTTTGAGAGAGAGAGAGAGAGAGAACAGCAGGGGAGGGGCAGAGGGAGAGAGAGAGAGAGAGAGAGAAAGAAAATCTTAAGCAGGCTCCTTGCCCAGCGTGGAGTTTGACGAGGGGCTATGACCTGAGCTGAAATCAAGAGTCAGGCACTTAACTGACCACCCAGGTGCCTCAGCTCTTTTTATTCAACTTTACTGAGGTATAATTGGCAAATAAAATTGTAAGGTATTTAAAGTGTACAGTGTGATGATTTCATATACTTATGCATTGTGAATGGACTCTTCCCATCGAGTTAATTAGGACATTACTTATCTTACATGTATACCTTTTTATGTGTAAATGTGAGAGTATTTAAGATGTACTCTCTTAGTACATTTCAGTTCTACATTGCAGTGCTTCAGTGTAGTCTCCACGTTATACATACACTTACACATCTTATAAGTGAAAATTTGTGCCCTCTACCAATATCTCCATCTCCCTCCCCACAAGCCCCATCCCCTGACAACCATTTTTCTACTCTCTGTTACTGTGAGTTTGACTTTTTAAAAAAATCCCACATATAAGTGATACCACATGATATTTGTCTTTTTTTTCCCCTTCTCTGGACTTATTTCACGTAGTATAATGCAAAAGACATCCATGTTGTCACAAAAGGCAAGATTTCCGTCTTTGTAAAAGCTGAATGATATTCCATTATGCATGTACATACATGCACAGCACTTTTTTTTTTTTAAATCCATTCATCTGTTGCCGGACACTTAGGTTGTTTTCATACCTTGGCTATTGTGAGTAACGCTGCTATGAATATGGCAGTGCAGCTGTCTCTTCAAGGTACTGATTTCCTTTCCTCTGTGTAAATGCCCAGAAGTGGGATTGCTGGGTCATAGGGTAGTTCTGTTTTTAATTTCGTGAGGAACCTCCGTGCTGTTTTCCAGAGTGGCTGCACCAGTTTGCATTCCCACCAGCAGTGCACGAGGGTTCCCTTTTCTCTACACCCTCACCAGCATTTGTTATCTCTCGTGATTTGATAATAGTCACTCTAACAGATGTGACATGTTATCTCCTTGTGGTTTTAATTTGCATTTCCCTGATGATTAGTTGTATTTAGCACTTTTTAATGTACCCATTGGCCATCTGTATGTCTTCTTTAGAAAAATGTCTATTCAGGTCCTATGTAGCATTTTCAATTGAATTTTTTTTGCTATTGAGTTATAAGAGCTCCTTGTATATTTTGGATATTAACCCCTTATCTGATATGTGGTTTGCCAATATTTTCTCCCCTTCTGTAGGCTGCCTTTTCATTTTGTTGATGGTCTCCTTTGCTGAGCAGAAGCTTTTTAACTTGTCATATTCTTACTTGTTTACAAAGAATAAGACGTGGCCCCGATCCCCTATGGCATGTATAGTCCGTTCAGGAAGGCAAAAAACCAAACCAGCTGTGATAGCCTTTTCAGTTCTTTTCGAACACAGTGATAGAGACAAGCAGTATGCACCAGAGTGAGAGAGTCCGGGTGGATTTCTTGTTCATTTTCACCTTTTGTTAAAACTACCAGTCGTTGGTGGGCGGCATTTGGACCTATTTTTGTTGCTGTCACTTTCAGGTATAAAAAAAGCACTACCTCCAGCCCCAGAAACAAAGAAGGTAGGTGGTCTTTGCCTTTTGGAAGCATTTGCCATTTGCTAAGTAAGTTTATATTCATTCATGTGATTCTGCCCCTCCTGCCCCCCCTCCCCATATCCTATCAGAAACAGATATGCTATGGATTCTTGAGTTTTGAGGGGCATCAAATAACATTAATGTAATCATGTCAGATATTATCATCAGGGCCTCATCCTCATCTGACATTTAGCTTGTATTTTGGCCTTAAGAATTGTCTAAAGGCTGTGGGACTTAAAAGGAATATTTTGGTCTCAAGACCACAGTATTATGACGAATCAGTGACTTCAGTGATTTAATGATACACTTTTGAAGAGGGAGTAAGGTGGGAAACACCGTACTCAGTACTTTGGACCCAGACGGTACTGGATCCAGTGTGAATCTGGTACAAGCGACTTTGGATAGATTACCTAAGGCATGTTTCCTCTGTTATCAAATGGGAATTTATACTCCATTTCATGGGATCAGTATTAAGAATCAAGGAGAAAAAGTGTGTTAGGTACTAAGTGTGTGCCCTGCATATAGTAAGGACAAAGAAGTGCAAATTCTTTTCTCCCCAGGACCGAGAGGAGACCTGGTAAGAGACTCCCTCCCTGTGTGCCTTTTCCCCATTGCAGGCCGTTTGAATGGTGGGTCCGCCTTTAGTCCCCTGGTTTCTACTCCCATATTATCCTTCGCTGTCCCTTGGAAGGCTAGTCCTGACACGGAGCAGAGGCTGTTTGATGTTTAAAGAGGGATTTTGCTCATGTCCTATATTCTGAAACCCATGAGAGGTCCAGTTGCCCCAATATCATTAAACTGACGGGAGGGTCCACTAGGTGGTATTAGGTAGACTTGAGGTTTCTGCTTTATCCTCTGGTGCCGTGTGAATCATTTAGGGTTTGATTTCGCACCCAGTTTCAAGCAGAATGACTCCGTTTTCATATATTGTCTCCTCTTCTTAGCGAAGGCCTCCCCCACCAATTCCGCCTGAGGAAGAAGATAATAGTGAAGAAATCGTTGTAGCCATGTATGATTTCCAAGCGACAGAAGCACATGATCTCAGATTAGAGAGAGGCCAAGAGTATATTATATTAGAAAAGAATGATGTTCATTGGTGGAGGGCAAGAGATAAATATGGGTAAGTGCTCCCTCCCTGTGTATGACACTCAGAAGGCGGTAGGGGTGGGGGTGAAGTGCTGAGCAGGAAGAGGATCATCTGGAACTATCATGTAATGAGACCAGGTCACCCAGCAAGAAATGAAAGCACACATTATTACTTTGCAGTAACAAAGTGTAGTCCCGGTAATGACTCATTAAACGTAAATGGATCAAGCACTTCTTTCCAGAAATTAGAATGCATCACATTGGTCTCTTTGTCATTCATTAGATTTTAATTAGATCATTTTCATCCTGGGGGAATGATATTTCAGGCTTTTCTCCCCTGAGGTAGGTAATCATACGTTTTTCTAAGAGGGAGAACGTGTGTGTGTGCTTATGTGCGTGTGTGCTTAGAAAATACATGTATACACATATATGCAAGAAATTAAAAAACAAGCATTATTTATACAAGATAATTTTGTATTTAAAAGAACAGTCCTTTCAACTTTATTCTTGGTATGTAACAAACAAATATGGATAAATGTAGGGGATGAGCATCTTTTAGGCTTCGTTAAGGAAGCTCTATCCTGTGCTCGCCTCTGAAATATGATCCTGTTTATATTCTGAGTTCCTGTGGATAAAAAGAGGAGGACTTTTTGTCCTAGCCAGAGGCATACCTTCCCTCCAAGTCTGCTTTCTCACCTCCTTGCCCCATTCTCACTTCCAATTCTTTATTCCTCACTTCACAGGTAGACTGATTTACCAATCCTCCCAATTGTTTTCTTTCTAGAGTATTTAAAAGTAAATTCAAATCATTCTGGCATTTTCACCCCTAAGTCTAACTGCTAACGGTGTTTGTCAACCACTGCCATGTCATTATCATACTTAATAATAATTTTGAAAAATATCATCTGTGGACTTTCCCCTAGCATTTTCAGGACTGAAAGAAGAGTACAAATGAAAGCCCAGATATCATATATCTAAATAGTTTGAAGTTATAAGTCAAGCTGGAAAACTGGTCAATAAAATAACATTTATCCTCTAACCTGACAAACGTACCTTCCAAATGACAGGAGACAAGAGTTGAATTAGAGTTCCATGCCAGAGTGTGACAGTGCATAGAGGGCTGACTCCCTGGGGTACCTTCCTTTTTCTCTTCCCTTCTACCCCAGCTCCGTCTCACATGGACCATACGGCCCTCCCCGCCATACGTCCAAGCTCTGACCACATAACTTACAGAAGCCACTCCCCAACTTGGCCATCCTTGGACCTGGGCTGAAGGAGTTGCACATAAGCAGCATAATTTGCTTTTCAGAGTACAAGAGGGGGAAAGGTCTGTGTTGGCCTTAGCAATGGACAGAGAATGTTGGGGTCCTAGTTACCCAGATGATGGTCTAGAGGAGGACTGAGGGAACATGGACTTTAGCTTCCTCTTAAAAGTGCGAGGCCATGGCAGGGACCTCTCTGGCCAAGGTCTAAGGATGGTAACAATTATGTAATTCCATTTTCCCCTGAGTAACTCTAACATGTATTTATGCAGTTGAAGTAGGATTAAAACAAGGTCCACATATTGCTTTTTGGCTGATATGTCGCTCTTTTATTCTACAACAGCCCCCATCCTTTTTTTTTTTTTTTTTGATTTATTGTTGAAGCTAGGTCATTTACCCTATGAAATGAGCCACAATCTGGATTAAGCTAATTGCTTTCACATGGTATCATCTAATATATCTCTGTGTCCTGTATTTCCTGTAAATTGTAATCTAGATGCTTGATCACATTAGAAGTTGATATCTGGTTGTCCCTCTTTTAATGATGGGAAGATTACTCAGTGTTTGAGGTGAGGAAAAGGCTCCTCATCAGGGCTGCACCTAATGATTTTGGCCTTCATTAGTGATTACTGCTTAGATCCATTATTTCATTAGGGACTATAAAACAATAATTTTCTGACTCTGTCATTCCATCCACGTTTATTCTCTAAAGAAGAGTGGCCTCATCCACCAGTTCATTTAGTTTGTGCAGCAAAGGCAAGAGAAATGTTTGGTTTGTTCCTTTTACCACTTTTAAGAATAGTGCGTTGATAACTGGGTTTCCTCTAGTGATAGCAGTGGTAACCAATTATTTTTTTTAAGTATTACTATGGATGCATATTGCAGCCATTGCAGTCATTATTCTTTTTGCTTGAATTATCCTGTCTTAGGTGAGTGGTAGCTGTTTTTGGTTGGGATCACTTAAAAATTTTTTTATGTTTTATTTTATATTTGAGAGAGAGACCGAGTGCAGGGGCAAAGAGAGAGGGAGACACAGAATCCGAAGCGGGCTCCAGGCTCTGAGGTGTCAGCACAGAGTCTGACACGGGGCTCAAACACATGAACCATGAGATCATGACCTGAGCTGAAGTTGGACGCTTAACCAGCTGAGCCACACAGGTGCCTCTGGTTGGGATCACTTTAATCTTTCTTAGATTCCTTGCTTTCTGAGTAAAATGAAACAGCTTCTCAAGTTCATCTTGTAATTTTCCTGTCCAAACCTGCAATTTGCTGTTTTCCCAAGGAATACTGCCTCCTTTTAGTGAGTTAATCTCTGGACAGCAATTAGAGTGCTAGGATTCTCATTACTACTAGATAGCCATTGTTTCTAGGCCGTTTCAGTGCAACAGAGCTACGTATATGTACTGTGTGTGTGTGTGTGTGTATTATGAGTTCTTACTAATAGTTCAAATTCAAATTTAAGATTATGAGGATTTTAGTCAATTTTTAAAATTTTATACATGTATGTCTTCTAAATTACACTGAAAGTCTTGGCTCCTACCAAGAGTCTACCTATTATGAGTGCTTCTTTTTTTATGTAAAATTTTTTTCAATTAAAAAAATTTTCCCAGTTTTACTGAAGTATGATTGACAAGTGAAAATTACCTGTCAATTTTTATATATTACAATACAAATATTACTTGTATATTTAAGGTGGACAACCCAGTGTTGTAATATACGTATGCATTGCAAAGTGATTTCCACAATCAAGTTAGAAGAGCTGTCATCTCACATAGCTACCTCTCTGTTTGTTAGCATTTGAGATTTTCTCTAACAGATTTTTAGGTATGAAGTCTTCTTCAGCTACAATGTGTAAGAGTCATCGAGGGTAAAACTGTACTTTTGGGGGCCTCGCATAGGCCTTCCCATTCGGTTCCCTTGGGGTATGACCCAAGCATTTGCTTTTTTAACAAGTGTCCCAGATGGTGATGTAGAGGTCAGGACTACTGTCTGTGAAACAGTGCTCTACACGGACTTTTGTGAATATTGGCAAGATGGTGTTTAATCCAACATTTTAACTTTTCTGAAATAGAGATTTCTTTCAAAAATCCCAAGAAATTGTGAATTCAAGGGAAGCATCGTGGAATATTGGAAGGGCTCTGAACCTAGTCACAGGTTCAGATTTTAAATTCTGGCCCTGTCACTTACTAGCTTTGGGACCTGGAGACAGTCCTTTAAGTCTTTCTAAGCTTCATTCTCCCCACCAGGAAGTGGGTACAGTAGTGCCTACTGACCTCATAATTTCAGGGAAAGTCAAATGAGGAAGTACTTTGTAAATCCTCAAATGCTATATATATATATATATATATATTGAATTATTGGAGGTTAGCTAGTTTTTCTTAAAGCTTTAGGCAATATTATGCTTTAATAATTTCATAAAGACAGTAATCTTTCTTTTAATAACTTCTCAGTAAAATCATTTCAGTTTACTTAAAAGTATTTTACTTCTTTTCAGGAGTGAAGGCTATATCCCAAGTAATTATGTAACAGGAAAGAAATCAAACAACTTAGACCAATATGAGTAAGTAAATGGCTATTTTGTGAATGTGGAGAACCAGAAAATGTTTTCATTTTCCTAGTTATGTAAGACATTTTGGAGATGAATGGATATCTTTCATTAAGTCAGTTGTCCAGAGTGGATGTTGTGAGACTTAGTTTCTCTAATATACTTTACATGAAGGTACTATGTATGAATGCAGTTACATGGGCAAATATAATTGAATTTATTTAAAACAATTTTTTTCAATGTTATTTATTTTTGAGAAGAAGACAGCATGAGTGAAGGAGAGGCACAGAGAAAGGGAGACACAGAATCTGAAGCAGGCTTCAGGCTCTGAGCTGTCAGCATAGAGCATGATGCGGGGCTCAAACTCACAAACTGTGAGATCATGACTTGAGCCAAAGTTGGACACTTAACTGACTGAGCCACCCAGGCACCCTGAATTTATTTTAAACAAATCACAGCTTAGCTGACTTTGAAATACAGATCATTGTTCATTCATTGAAGAAATCAGAATACAGTTCCTGAGAGTGGCCTTAAAAAACATGTTTTGTTTCATTTTTCTTACTATGATAGCAATATGATTATTATTTTTTAAATTGTTTAAAATTTGAAAAATGTTAATAAAAAAATTACTCATAAATCAACCAGTGTTGGCCCATGTTAACATTAGCATATTTCCTTTCAATTTTTTTACTATTACTTAAGGAACAGAATCATGCTGTATATGTTTCGTATGGTTTTTGTTCTACTTCACAGTATACTATGAGTTGAGTTTTCCTCATGCCATTAGATACTCTTCAAAAACATTTTCATGACTGCATTATGTTTTATTCAGCCACACATTCATCAGATATTTACTGAGGCCCTAGCATGTATGAGGCACTGTGCTGGGCCTTAGCAGGTGCAACCAGGCACATGGCCCATGGATGTTAAGAATTTGTATAACCATTGCCTTGTTCCGACAGCACTGTGTCACGTAGCATCTGTGTTGTGTAACAGTAGCTGGGACAGCCTCTTTTTGCTTATTGTCTTCAACTAGATCTCTAAAAACTTACGTACTGGTCTAAAGGCTAGTCATGAACTTGTTAGAACTCCTAATGTGTGCTGTCAAAGTACCTTCCAGAGAAAGCAATGGGCATACTATTTATATGCCCATTAGCAGTGCGTGGCCAGGTTTTTTTTTTTTACTGTTTTATTTATGTTTGAGAGAGAGAGAGAGAGAGAGACAGTGTGAGCAAAGGAGGGTCAAAGAGAGAGGGAGACACAGAATCTGAAGCAGGCTCCAGGCTCTGAGCTGGCTGTCAGCACAGAGCCCAATGCGGTGCTCGAACCCACAAACTGTGAAATCGTGACCTGAGCCAAAGTTGGATGCTTAACCGACTGAGCCTCCCAGGCACACCATGTGTGGCCAGGTTTTAATGAGAAGCTCATATATACCAGATACTCTTTGTGGTCATTCTAAGGTGGTCATTGTGATGCTTTGTTCACTTATTTAAAAATACCATCACCACCACCACCACTACCAGCACCACCATCAAAAAGTTGTGTCTCCTCTGCCTATGTCACTTCCTGTAATGTGAGTATACCTAACAATCTAGAAAAGGATTAATAGCACTCAGTGGTGTGATTGCCCCAAAGTTGTTTTAGAAGTAGGTAAAGGTATTAAAAATATGTAAAATAAATAATGTTTCTGTTTTTAAATATATTTTAGGAAAAAATACCAAAATCCTTCGAATTAGGGAAGGTACTAAACAGTGAAAACTTTGACCTTATTTTCTTTTTTTTTTAAAGTTTATTTATTTACTTTGATAGAGTGAGAGAAAGAGCACACACAGAAGTTGGGGAGGGGCAGAAAGGGAGAGAGAGAATTCTAAGTTGTTAGTGCAGAGCCCAACGCAGGACTCGATCCACCAACTGTGAGATCGTGACCTGATCTGAAATCAATAGTTGGCTGCTTAACCACCTGAGCCACCCAGACCCCCTTGGACCCTACTCTAAAGTAATCTGACTGACAGAGAAAGACAGTATGATATGTTTTTCCTCATATGTGGAACTCGAGAAACTTAAAAGAAGACTCTGGTAGAAGGGGAAAAAATAGTTACAGAGAGGGAGGCAAACCAAGAAACTCTTAAATACAGAGAACAAACTTAGGGTAGATGGGGAGGGGAGGCAGGGAAATGGGTGATGAGGTTGAGGAGGGCACTTGTTGGGATGAGCCCTGGGTGTTGTATGTAAGCGATGAGTCATGGAAATTTACCCCGAAAACCAAGAGCACACTGTATACACTTGACAATAAATTGCATTTAAAAAAAAATAAAGTGATCTGACCGAGACATAACATGATTTGGGGAGGGTTGTGCTTGGAGGCCAGATTGTCCTTATCTAATTATGAGAACCCCCCTGATTCTTGGGATTACAAGTAAGGATTTTATGAAGGTTGTGATTCATCGCCATGAATTTTTTGGCTTTATCTTAGTTCGGAAACGTTCTCTCTTCTAAGGGACTCTCCTACTCTGTGTGGCTAAGCGCGGTCTCTGGTGTGGCAATCCCCTCCGCTCTCTGCCAAGGGTCAAGGATTCCCCCTGGCATGGGCCGTGCCTCCCTCGATGAGGACAAAACCCGTTTTCAGTGTAGACTGTCAGAGAGCCCCCTCCCCCTTCTCCCTCGGTTTTCCCACGCCAAGATTTGTGCTGTTCTCTGCTGCAGCCCGTGCTGTAACGCATTTCAAACGTCCCCAAGGATTTAAAAAAGCCTTTTGCCAGCTATTGAATCAAGAATCCGCCTGCTGTTTGTTTGGGCCCAGGCATCCCAGGCAACAGACAGTCCATGGGGCTGGACTCAGGATTGCCAGCCCGAGGCCCCCAGGGCCAGCAGAACCTAGCTCTGACCTCCGCATCCTGGTAACACTAACAGCCTGAAGAGGAGAGGGTCAAAAGAGCTGCCGCAGGAAAGAAAGTGGGTTCGTGGTGATAGTCATGATGAGTTCTTGATGGAAAGATGTGAAAGGAAGCAGGTGACAGAAATGTAAGGGCCCTTCGAATGGGGCAAAGTCTGAGATAAGACTGAGTGGGTGGCTCAAGGGTTAAGGGTCAAATTACAGAACCAGCAATGAATCATAACTTGGCTTGTTTCTGGTTTTCCTTCATTTATACTGGTTGTCGTCTTCTTCTTCTTTTTAAGTCTATTTATTTTTTAAAGAGAAAGAGAGAGAGAGAAAGCACGAGTGGGAAAGAGGCAGAGAGAGAAGCCCAAGCAGGCTCCGTGCTGACATGGGGCTCCATTTCACAAACCGTGAGATCTTGACCTGAGCTGAAATCGAACTGGATGCTTAACCAACTGAGCCAGCCACGTGCCCCCTGGTTGTCTTCTCTTTATGACTTACCCAACCCATCCTCCCCAAGAGCATTGGCCAGTTTCCAAACTTTCCAGAAAAGACGGAGTGTCTCCAGCTCTCCTTCCCTCTCTATTCAGACACCACTAAGAAGTCTGGTTCACCTGGAGTGTTTTGCAGTGACCAGCCAATCCAAAAACCTTATTCATATCAGGTTTTGCTATCTAAGAACAGAATGACAAGTTACTTACAAATCCCCAGCCATTCTTTTTAGATGCAGGGTGAGTCTTTCATCAAGGGGAGCTAACTAACCCCTCACACAGAGACGTTTGTGTGCCGGGCTAGGAGAGATGTATGCGGGCCAGCATCTGCATCAGCACTCCCGCTTAGCATGTGGGCTCCTTCCGTGGCATGTGAGCCACCGCTGGCTTTGCTGTCTTGCCTGGTGATACGTATCATAGAAGAGGGAGAGAAACCACAATGGGCCATTGGGAAATACCACTAACTGATTCATCCATTTGTTCATCACTCCTTCTTCCTTTCCTTCCGTCAACATATTCTTAAAGGTCTGAGTTTATGTCCTAGTGAGGGGAAATGCCCTTTCTGGGAAACCTGCAAATGCCATAAAAAGGCATACTACTTACGGCAAGGTTTCAAAAAGCCTGCCTGCCTTTGTGCCGTGGATTCCTTTCCTTTCTTATTTCCTTTTTCCCTTCCCAGGAGCTGAATGTACTAGATAAGGAAAGGACCTCTTTCTTTCTCTGAATATCTTAAATTTAATTTCCTCCTGAGAGTCATAAGTTAGCCTTACGGATTTCCTACATCTGAATGTGAGACCAACCCTCCATTGCTTACTCTGGCTGTGAAGATGTGGGGTTGAATCTTTGTTATTTACAAAGAGATTTTTTCCCCTAATCTTTCAGGTTCTGCTGGTTTATAATATATGTGACGAGAGCTCCAGTTGCCTTTCCTTAATTAATTTTTATGACTTTTTTTGACATTCTGACGAATGTTTCTTTTATCAGTGGAAAAGCTCAGACACAGAATCCATTCTGTCCTCATTTATCATATCTCTCTATTGCTTTGGAAAGTTGATTGATTACAACTGCGATTTTGTTAAACTTGGTCTCAGTTCATAAAATGGGATCCAGGGCAATGAGATCTTAATGCCCATAATTCTGGTCAATCACCCCACGCTCCAAGAGAAATAACAGTCATCAGCTTGTATTGAGATTGTAGTTAGGCTGCTACACATGCATAAAAGCATCCAGACCAAAAATGGATCTTGTATTTTTCCCTTTACGTTCTCTCGTCTCAAGGTGCTTGCTGGGTCAAAAGCAGATGCTGGTTCTTTTATAATAAAGCTGAACCAGTGGTAGAAAAGTCAGATGCCCAGAGGGGACAGTCTGGTTTCGTAATATTGGAAGCCTTGGGAAACAAGACTGTGGCTGAGATTTCTTTGCTCACTCAAGGGCGTCTAAAACAAGCAGATCAAAACAAACAACAACAAAAGTTTAAAAGTGAACGCCAAAGGAAGCAGTCTGAGTTCATGTTCTTTGGCCTTATAATCTCATGGAGAGATTGCTCTGGAGGAGCAGGGAGAGGGAGAGGTGGGAGATGGCAGTTTCCCTCTTTCCTCGGAGAGGATTTCCCAAGGGTTTAGAGGGGGCACTGATATGCAGGGGCTTGGGGTCGTTGCGCAGAGTGGTGACAAGCCTTGGTGTCAGGGCTGGCGCTGCTGCTTGGTCATAGCAGGGTTCCTATGACAGAGACTCAGGTGACTGCCAGGGCATGGGGCTGTGCTACAGCTAGTAAGTCTGGAAAACCCAGGAGGCCTGTTCTTCTGTTTTGCTGTCTCTTTTGACACGTGGGGGCCTTTGTGAAATTCACTGGGAGAGCCTCCATTATGACTTGAAATGAAATCTACTGCCTATTGGTGGGATAGGGGCTTGTGGTAAGTTTTAATTTGAATTAAATACAACAATGAAGGTAGGATGATGTTTCCTGCGTGTTTGAATCTGTGGAGTAAAATTTGTTCTTGCTATTACTACAGTCGTGAAAAATTGGAAATGATTTTTATGTTCAATAATAAGAGTAGCTTAAATAAATTATGATGCATTCATACCATGATGCATAGGATTATATTGCTTTGCAAAGATGTCTGTCATACACTGTTACATAAAAAGTTCTGGTTATGATATAGCAAGTATAGATTGATCCCATTTTAATAACAAAATACGAATGTTGGCGTATGTATATACATCATAAAAACATGAGTAGAGAAAGTCTGGAAGTATATATATCCAAATAGTTGTTGTCTATATCATTGAGATTATTCTCATTTTAATGTCTTGTTGTTCTTTATTGTATTTATTATTGATGAGCAGTGTTACATGGTTAATCCTAGAAAGAATAAAAAGTAATTTTAAAAACCTGAGGCCTTAAATGTACTTTTCTCCCCCCTGTTCAGATGGTATTGCAGAAATACGAACAGAAGCAAAGCAGAGCAACTTCTCAGAAGCGAAGTAAGTGTTTGTGCTTGTTTTGTGAGTTTGGTTTCAGCACAGATTAATTGTAACAAATCTCTATAAGTGACTTCACACATCTGTTTCTACAGGCTAAAAAATACTGTGATATAAGTGGCCTTTTTTAATCATTTAACATTGAGGATTCGTATACTATTAGTTTCTTGGGGCCACCAAAACAAGGTACGACAGACTGAGTGGTTTAAGCAACAGAAATGCATTGTCACGTGGCTCTAGAGGCTGGATGGAAGCCGGCAGTCCACGTGCCAGAAGAGTTGCCTCCTTCTGAGGGCTGGGAGGGAAGGACCTACTTCAGGCCTCCCACCTTTTCCCCTCTCTGCTCCACATTTCATGCATATCCGTCTCTGTGTCCAAATTTCCCATTTAAAAAAAATATTTATTTATTTATTTATTTATTTTTAAATTTTTTTAATGTTTTATTTCTAGGAGAGAGAGAGAGACAGCGTGAGCAGGGGAGGGTCAGAGAGAGAGGGAGTCACAGACTGAAACAGGCTCCAGGCTCTGAGCTGGCAGTCAGCACAGAGCCCGATGCGGAGTTCGAACCCACGAACCGCAAGATCATGACCCAAGCGAAAGTCGGACACTTAACCAACTAAGCCACCCAGGCGCCCCAAAAAATGCTTACACTTTTTAAAAAGCAATAAAACAAAAGGGTAAATTGTAATATGGAGGAAGCTACAGTAGACTAAGTAAGGAGACCTGAGTCTAGCTGTGACTTCCCTTATCCATTTTGTGCATCTGTAATATAAGGAGGTTGAATCAGAAGGTTATCTGTACAGTTCTCCTCATTTATTATCTATTCTATTTAGTAATAGTTCTCCATTTTTCCCTAAGTTTTATGCATTTAGTTTTTAAAGAAAGAGAGAGTGCATATATAAGCGGGTGGCGGGGGGAAGGGCAAAGAGAAAGGGAGACAGATAATCCCAAGCAGGCTCCATGCTGTCAGCACAGAGCCTGATGTGGGATTCAAACTTCCGAACTGTGAGATCATGACCTGAGTGGAGATCAAGAGTCAGAGGCTTAACTGACTAAGCCACCCAGGAGCCCCAATAGGTGTCAATTTTTTTAAGCCCATGCTTTCTCACTTTATCTCCTTCTTATTACTACCAGACAGGGTTTTGTTTGGACACTTGTTTCCGTAGTTTATATTAAAGAGCAATAGCAAGTGACTTTGCTTAATTCAGATGATATGTTACCGCACCTACTTCCCCAACAGGATTCTTACATGCCTCCCTGGTGACCCCACAATGAGAGGCAGCTATAAGGGAGCAGGTAGCTAGAAAGCCTGTGGTCCAAATTTGACTCTATTACTCACTTGCTGTGTGGTCTGGGGCAAGTTGTCCACCTTCTCTGTGCTCCATTTCCTTACCTGAGAGGTAAAGCAGGGTTAGCAGTACTACCTTCCTCAAAGGACTGTTCTGAGGATTAAGCACATCCACATATTAGAACATATTAAAACTGAGTAAGCTCTCAATAATTATATTGTAGTTATTATACTTTTTACTGATCGATGAACTATTATGATCACCGATTCTCTTTCCTATGAAGAAGAATGAAATTTATTTTGTTTTTTGACCATTAAATACACTCATCTTTTAGAGTGGCGTAATCGGCAGGGAGGTGTTTGATGTTCCTGGCTCCTGTTTCTTGCTGTGTCACTGAAAACCTGATGAGAACTTATTTTTTAGTCATTCCGTATTGTATTGCTTTTAGTTTTCTCTGCTTGCTTTACTTGTGCTTGCGCCTCTCCTTTTGTGAACAGTGATATTTAACATCGATTTCCGGGGGAATTAGGGATTTTAAAAATGTTCTTATAAAGAGCAGCGAGATATTTACAGGAAAAATGCTATGTGGACAGAAGGTGATATTGAGTCAAGATTCAAAGGTTCTAGCAAATATGAAAAACATATGATATGAAACCCAGTTATTAGGAAATACATTTTTTAGTAACTGTTTCCCTGGATGTCCAGAACAGCTAGAAACTGCAAAGTCTTGTGTATTGGTTTCTAAAGGGCACTTCCAGATATCTTGTTGAAATATCTCATGCTGTTATGTGTGAAGATTTGTGCTTGTGGGGAATTGTGAGTGTACTTTCTTCAACTGCTCTCCCAGCACAGTAATGTGAAGGGGAAAGTCGTGTGGTTACACCCTGGTTTTTTTTTTTTTTAAGTTGTGCTTCTCCAAAGCAGATTTTTGAAGCAAAGGATAATAAACATGAAATACGATTGGCTTCTTGAATCTTCTCTGTGGCAGAAGACACTTGTTATTAGATTGACAAAATTTTCTTAACTTGGATTTTAGGATAAAGAAGGTGGTTTTATGGTCAGAGATTCCAGTCAACCAGGCATGTACACAGTCTCCCTTTATACAAAGTTTGGAGGGTAAGTAATCAATCAGTCAAGCCCCCACCTTCTCTCTCTTTCTCTCTCTCTCTCTAAGAGTTTTTGTATGAAGTTCCTATGTAGTTTTTATGGATTCCTAATTTTCAAACAATAAGATGCATTTCATCATTAAACAAGAAAATCTGACTTGATCTCTAAAATCTAGCCTGCTTTTCTATTCATATTTCTTTATGTCCTATACTTGGTAATTTTCCTTATAGTTTTCCATATATATCCACTGAGAATGTCTATGGAAACGTTAGGAACATTCAAGAAATAAGTACTGTGCGCTGCACTGAGCACTAAGGATGCCACAGTGAACAAAGTAGACAGACCCTGCCCACCTATAGCTTAGCAGGGGATTCAGACAAGCAAACAGGCAGCTGTGGTGATGCATGAGGAAGTACCATGCTCAGAGAGCAATGTGTGTATGTGTGTGGGGGTGGTACGTGGCCCAGACACATCCGAGTTAGTCACCAATATTGTCTAGGGACATCTAGATAGATGCGCAGTGGAGGTAGAAGTTGGAGGGAAGGGAGAGTGTTTCTGACTTAAGAAACTGGACCCAGAGTTGAGGGAGGCTATGGTGAGTTCCAGGAACTGACAAATGCGTATTTTAGCCAGAATGGGAGGGGTGGGGTGAAGAGAGGAAAGAGAACCCTAAGAGATAAAAGTCGAGGTCAGGTCATGTCACTGTCGAGGAGCTTTATTTTAAGAGCAGAGGGAGTTCTCTTGAAAGAATTTTTAGCAAGAGATGACTTGAGAAGATCTGTGTTCTAGAAAGATATCTAGAATATAATTTGCACATTTTTTAGAAGTCAGTTCACTTTTAGAAGTGTAAGTCTTATAGACATTTGCACATTTACATCAATAGCAGGGACAAAACACGATAGCCAGCTAAGAGCTATTTTAAAACTTTTAACTGTTGGTAAATGGAGTTGGTAAATTTTCTCTTTCACAATCTCATGCAAGGGCCAAGTACGTTACCAATGACCACTTTAAAAACTTCCACCTGTTATTGTGAAAAGTGAAGCTAAGAAGAACATGGGGAAAAATAAAAGTTATGCAGAGACTAGAAGGGGCCGAATGTAGAGACCTGTGGTTTCTTGGTGGAAAACATCTTAAGAGCGACGTTACATTATTTCAAAGTGGTGCTAACACATTTTGATTTTTGTTTCAGAGAAGGCTCATCAGGCTTCAGGCATTATCATATAAAGGAAACAACAACATCCCCAAAGAAGTATTATCTCTCAGAAAAACATGCATTTGGTTCAATTCCTGAGATCATTGAGTATCATAAGCACAATGCAGCCGGTAAATGATCTATTAAAACATTTTTCAAATGTAGGGTCGGAATGAAAATGGTCAGACATTGTGATGAGTTCTTCCTTGAACAGTTTTAGTTTGTAGTTAATTGTAGATTGTGAATGATTTAAAATGATTGCATATTAAGGAGGTGATATATACAGAGTAAAATAGGGTACTATTAAGTCTCATAAAAGGGTGTCTTGGGCTGTCTGGGTGGCTCAGTCGGGAAGTGTCTGACTGTTGGTTCGGCTCAGGTCATGATTTCATAATTTGTGGGATTGAGCCCCGTACTGGGCTCTGTATTGAAAGCATGGATCCTGCTTGGGATTCTCTCCTTCTCTCTCTGTGCCTCCTTTGCTCTCTCTCTCTTAAATAAAGGAACTTAAAAAAATATTTTTTTAAAAAGCTGTCTTAACCTCAGGACATGAGTTATTCTTACTGTGTATGATGAATGTTCACACTCCCGTGGCTTACACCCTTGGTACTGACAATGACTCCTTGCTTGACCAAGCTTTAGTCAGGCTCCTGAACCATCCTCTAGACCCATTTGTGCACTTTCTTGCAAGATCCAGTTTTAGCAAGAACCCTGCTAAGTCAGTTTCACCAGAACTCCCACCCTGGATATCCGCTCACACTCAGTATCTGATCAGGTTCCTTATTTTCCACTGAGTGATGTCCGGTCACCGTGGCTTGGATTCAGCAAGGTCCTGTTGGCGTATCCCAACCCCCTTTATTGCCTGGAGTTCCTTGGAGTAATTTTCCATCCACAGACCCCCACCCTGCTCCTTGGGTATAAATCCCCACTTGCCCATGCTGTATTTGGGGTTGAGCCGGACCTCTGTCGAACTGTAAAATCCTATTGCAATGGTTCCTATACCAATCACGGTGGTCCTGAATAAAACCTGCCTCACCACCTTTACAGGTGCCATTGGATAGTTTCTTTTCTTTAACAGTACTAAACTAAAAGCTAAGATAGGTCTATGTCAGGGTTGTCACAGAAGCAGTCAGACAAGACCAGGGTTTAGGGCTACGCTAGTGACTTCTCAAGACTAGGGTAATCATGTCCTGGACAAGTTTTCCATCTTCTTGAATATCTGCTATATTTACTACCAGAGTGGGAACAAACCAAACATGCAAACCAGAATCTACATTGGTGGCCATTTTCTCAGATAATGATAAGGAGCAGTTATTGAGATATAATTTAAATATCGTAAAATTCACCCATTTAAGTATACAGTTGAGTGGTCATTAGTGTATTTAGAGTGGTTCCAACTATCACCATAATCTAAGAACATTTTCATCATCCTCAAAAGAAATATGGTGCCCATCACCTGTCTTCCCCCACCCAGTCCCCACCCCACTGCTGGCCTTCTTTTGCCAGTGCATCCCTTGGCAACCACTAATCTACTTCCTGTCTCCTCAGATTTGCCTATTCTGGACATTTCTTACAAATGGAATCATACAATATATGATCTGCTGTGACTGCTGCTTTGACTTAGCATAATGTGTTTAACATTTGTCCATGTTGTAGCCTTGTATAAATGTTCCATTCCTTTTTATTGACAAATAATAATCCACTGTGTTAATTTCGTTTATCCATTTGTCATCATTCATCAGTGGGTACACATCTGGGTGGTTTCCACATTTTGGCTTTTATGAATAGTGCTGCTATGAACATTTGTATACAAGTTTTTGTATACAGGTTTTTGTTTCATTTCCCTTGGTTACTTACCGAGGAGTGAATTTACTGGGTTATATGTTAAGTCTGTGTCTAACATGTGAGGAGCTATTTTCATTATCGATTTATCCCCCAAAGAACTTTTACTTATCTCTTATTACGTTACTTTCTTTTTCAGCGTTCATGTTTCCTTATTTCCTTCTTTCGTGTTCTTATATAAGAACTGTTACCTCAATTCAGTCATGTAGCAAACAAGAAGTAAGTGCCAGGCACTCTGCCTGGTTTTAGGGCGTCTGTGGTAGACCAGAGATACTGATTGCCCCTGTGTCTGTCAGAACTTACCATCTGGTGGGGGAGATAGAGAAGTAGGTAACACTTTAATTGTATGTGACCCTTTAATTTTTTTTTCTAATGTTTATTTAGTTTTAGAGAAACAGAGAGACAGAGTGTGAGTTGGGGAGGGGCAGAGAGAGAGGGAGACACAGCATCTGAAGCAGGCTCCAGGCTCTGTGCTGACAGCTCAGAGCCTGACGCAGTGCTCGAACCCACGAACCATGAAATTATGATCTGAGCTGAAGTCAGACGCTTAACCGACTGAGCCACTCAGGTGACCCATGTGACACTTTAAAGTTACTATGAGATATGCTGTAACTGAAGAAACACAGAGGGAAATAGGAGAGGTATCTGCCATTTCTTCTTATTTAGTTCTGTAAGCAGCTTATGTATGTTAAAGGGTTTACCCTACCTCGCTGATTTCCAGTAGTTGCTATTACAGTTGTTGATATTTTAGAGCCCTCTATTTATGCTAAGATTACTAGTATTGAGTTATCAAGGTGAATCACTTTAATTTTTAATAAACTACCTTAAATCCCTTTCAAAGTTCAGATCTCACTGGAAAACAACATGAAATAATAATTGATAACTGTTAGAAACCTTTTAACATTTTTTTAAATGTTTGAGAAGAGAATAGTGCTAGCAGAGAGCTTGATAAACACTGAGTATTTATTTAAGTTCATTTAGTTATTTCTGAGAGAAAGTGGGGGCTGGGAGGTAGAGGCAGAAAGAGAGGACGAGAGATAGAATCCCAAGCAGGCTCCATACTGTCAGCACAGAGCCTGACCCAGTACTCGAACTCACGAACCATGAAATCATGGCCCGAGCCAAAATCAAGAGTTGAACACTTAACCAACTGAGCCGCTCAGGTGCCCCCCAAAACACTGTAACATTTAAAAGGCAACGTTTGTTGAGTGAATCAAAGAAGCATTTCTGTCTTTAAAAGTTTTTTATGTTTTTTTTTTTTTAATGTTTTATTTATTTTTAGTAGAGAGAGAGAGACAGCGTGAGCAGGGGAGGGTCAGAGAGAGAGGGAGTCACAGACTGAAACAGGCTCCAGGCTCTGAGCTGGCAGTCAGCACAGAGCCTGACGCGGGGCTCGAACCCACGATCCGTGAGATCATGACCTAAGCGAAAGTCGGACGCTTAACCGACTAAGCCACCCAGGCGCCCCTTTTATGTTTTGTAAAAATGTGAAGTGGTCAACTCAAAGTGTAGGATTATCTTCCTCCTGCCAGCCTTCCTGTTTCTATTTTTCGCTAGCATATAGCAGAGTGCCGTCTGTGCCTACAGACATGAGCACTAAGTGAATAAATGAAGGGACTTGATACAGGCATGTCTAAGTTTCGTGCTTTGCCGTGTAGAATGACTGAGAATGAATTGAGCCGCCTTGCTTTCTCTGACTTCAGGGCTTGTGACAAGGCTGCGGTACCCAGTGAATGTGGAGAAGAGCGCACCCACCACTGCAGGATTCAGCTATGGTAACGCATTTCGTAGCTGCGTTTTTCCTGGTGAATTTTCCTTGAAAAAAATCCATCACCACAAGACCAATTTAGATGTTTAGAATTCCGCACAGTAGAACTGTTTTTATAGTTGTATAGTATGAGGTTTTTATTTTATTTTATTTTTTAAATGTTTTATTTATTTCTAGGAGAGAGAGAGAGAGAGAGAGAGAGAGACAGCGTGAGCAGGGGAGGGTCAGAGAGAGAGGGAGTCACAGACTGAAACAGGCTCCAGACTCCGAGCTGGCAGTCAGCACAGAGCCCGACGCGGGGCTTGAACCCACGAACAGCGAGATCATGACCTAAGCGAAAGTCGGACGCTTAACCGACTAAGCCACCCAGGCTCCCCTAGTATGAGGTTTTTAGATGATTGTACTCATAGCCACGGTAACCCTAGATTTTCTGTTTTCATCATTATTCGTACTTCAGCAGAAAACTTTCTGTTGGTGAAAAATAAGCATTGCCACGATATTTCTAAAATAAACCAAACCCTTTCCTGGTGCTCACAAGCCTTATTGGTTACTCCCGGGAAAGTAGGGATGGAGGTAATAAAGAAAGTGTCCACTTGAAGTCTGTTGCTTCCAGCAAAAGCCTTTTAAACAAGATTAAATTCTTTCCAACCTCATGTAATGGGGGGAAAAAACCAAAAAAAAAAAAAAAAAAATGAAACCGAGGGGGAAGAATGCTCAAGGAGGAAGTATTTGATTTTTTTTTCCTAAGTACCTTTAAGCTCTATTATTATTAGCTTATTCAGCATCTTGTTGCTTTCTGCAGTTCACTTGGCTTGGCTTGTGACGGCTCAGAAGGGAGTCCATCCTCCCCAGAGGGTAGAAAGCCACCATTTGCAATTTAGATGCACATTGCAAGTCTTCTCTATGTTTTACTGGCAGTTGTATTATCCTGTAACTTTGACATTGGCTTTGGGTGTAGTTTCTTTGTTTTGTGCTGATTCATACTGTGTTCTCCTATTAATGTTATCACTTTCTCCCTCTGTCTTACAGAAAAATGGGAGATCAACCCTTCAGAGCTGACCTTTATGAGGGAACTGGGGAGCGGGCTCTTTGGAGTCGTGAGGCTTGGCAAGTGGAGAGCTCAATACAAAGTTGCAATCAAAGCTATTAGGGAAGGTGCCATGTGTGAGGAAGACTTTATCGAAGAAGCTAAAGTGATGATGTAAGTTACCCTGTTCTTGCCTCACTCCAGCGGAGACCCCTGCTGGTTTCTTTTCCAATAGTAACTGTATGTATGCATGACTTCCCTCCCAGGAAGCTGACACACCCGAAGCTCGTACAGCTTTATGGCGTATGCACCCAGCAGAAACCGATCTACATTGTTACGGAGTTCATGGAAAGGGGCTGTCTTCTGAATTTCCTCCGCCAGAGACAAGGCCACTTTAGCAGAGATATGCTGCTGAGCATGTGTCAAGATGTGTGTGAAGGGATGGAGTACCTGGAGAGAAACAGCTTCATCCACAGAGATCTGGTAATCAGAAACCACTGGTATTCCCAGTTCAGTGGCCAAGTTCCTTTGTGACGCTGGGACAGCGAATGAGCAATGATGTATTAATACCCACTTTCTGTTCTCAGCAGTGTTTCGTCATTATCTTTAAACTCGGTAAATTTAACATGCCTCATAATTTTAACAGAAAAATCTTTATTAAATCTAATACGTCTAATAGATAATTACATAGGCAATCGTATAAATAATACGTAATTGCATAGGTGATTATTTCTAAGCAACTTACCATGTATTAAGTACTTGATCTCCATAAGAATCTCAGGTGGCAGCTGAGACTTCTTTTTTTTTTTTTTTTTTTTACAAATAGTTTATTGTCAAATTAGTTTCCACATAACACCCAGTGCTCACCCCACAAGTGCCCTCCTCCATGCCCACCCCTCCTCCCCCCCACATCCACCAGTCCTCAGTTTTTGTCAGCATTCAAGAGTCTCTCATGGTTTGCCTCTCTCCCTTTCCCCCACCATTTCCGCCCCTCTTCTCCCCCTTGGTCCTCTGTTAAGTTCCTCCTAATCCTCCTATACGTGGACACATATGATATTTGTCTTTCTCTGCCTGACTTATTTCGCTGGCAGCTGAGACTTCTGATCATCATTGTTTGATATGGAAGAAAATTAGCTTCAGAGACCTGAAATGTCTTGTATATGGTGATACATGGGGAAGCTAAGGGTTGACTGTCACTAAATCCCAGGCTCGTTCCCACCTCACACACTGTAAGCTAGAACAGAAGATAGAACAGAGATCCTTGGCTTATTTTCCCTCTTTCTCAAATCACTGGGAAAAGATGGAGGCCCGTGTTAACTCCTCAGAATACTAGAAAAAGGACTCTCTTACTGGTTCTAAATTATTGTGATGAAGATACTTCTTAATTTCTCATCTCTCTCTCTGTCTCTCTCCCTATCTCCTCTCTTTCTTCTTTTCTTTCCTTTTTTGTTCTCTGCTTACTCTTCTCAAATGTGTCTATTTTCAGCATGTTGACAGAACTATGAGTTCCGGTTAAACCTTAAAGGTGATTCTTTCACCAAAAAGAATGTGATTTTCCACCTGGGACTGTTTTCCATATTTAAGGTGGTGTTGTTGTTTTTAAGTAGTGCTGGCTTCATGACCAGCACAAAGCCCAGTGCAGGGTTTGAACTCACAACCCTGAAATCAAGACCTGAAGTGAGATCAAGAGTCAGAAACTTAAGTCAGAAACTTAACCTTAACCAGCCAGGGGCCCCTTCACACTTTAGTTTTAACTTTCTTGTCATAAAGTATGGATACATTTCTTCTGGAGTAACAGCAAAGCATTTGCAAAAATTTAACGATCGTCTTAAACAGGCATTGCTTTAATAGGTATTTAATACATATTGGCTCATTTAATCATTATAGCAACTCTAAGAAGTAGGTACTATTATTATTTTCACTTTGCAGATGACAAAACTGAGGTGCAAATAGGATAAAGTAACTTATCAATGGTCAAGTAAACTGTGGAGTCGGGATTTGAACCTGGGGAGTTTGGCTCTAGAGTCTACACTATAAGCACTGTGCAGAAACCATATGTAGTTTTAGGGCATAATAAAGAGCAGAAGATTTGTAAATGGAAGACCTAGATTCTGTTTCTACATCTGCACATTGTGGGTGGGTTAGAATACTGGTTTGCTGTCAAGACTGGTTCCCCCTGCAGCTTTACTGAGGTATAATTGACAAAATTGTATATATTTAAAGTATACAGCATAATGACTTGATATATGTATACATTGTGAAATGACTATCACAGTCAAGTTAATTGTATCCATATCTCACATGTGATAAGAATGCTTAAGATTTAATCTTTTAGTAAATTTTAATTAAACAATAAAGTATTAATTATAGTTATCATGCTATACATTAGATGCTCAGAACATAATGAGTTTCATATTTTTTCTTCAGATTCCCTATATAAATGATGTCATACAGTATTTGTCTTTCTGTCAGGCTAATTTCACTTAGCATATTGCCTTCCATGGTCATCTCTGTTGCTACAATAACAAGATTGTTTTTTATGGCTTATTCCTCTGTGTTTGTGTATGTGTGTGTGTGTGTGTGTGTGTGTGTGTGTGTGTGTGTGTGTGTACACACCATATCAACTTTATTCACTCATCCTTTGGCAAACAGATTGTTTCATATCTTGGCTATTGTGAATGCTGTATTGTAATGCTCTTTTGAATATGGGGTTGCAGACATCCCTCTGAAGCTCTAATTTTATTTCCTATTGTGTATATTTAGAAATGGAATTGCTGGATCATATGGTAGTTCTATTTTTAATTTTTTGAGTAAACCCCATACTGCTTTCCATAATGGCTCTACCAATTTACATTCCCATGAACACATTCCCATGTCTTTTTCTCCTCTTTTTCCTCATTGCCAACTTTTGTTATCTCTTGTGTTTTTGAGAATAGCCTTCTTGACAGGAGTGAAATGACATCTCATTATGCTTTTGATTTGCATGTCCCTGATGATTAATGATGTTGAGCCCCTTTTCTTATTCCTGTGGGCCATTTGTATGTGTTTTTTTTTGTTTTTGTTTTTTTTTTTTAGTTTTTTAATGTTTAATTTATTTCTGAGAGAGAGAGACAGTGTGAGCAGGGGAGGTTCAGAGAGACAGGGAGACACAGAATTTGAAACAGGCTCCGGCTCTGAGCTGGCTGTCAGCACAGAGCCCGAACCCACGAACCATGAAGTCATGACCTGAGCCCGTCGGATGCTTAACCAACTGAGCCACCCAAGCGCCCCATGTGTTTTGTTTTTTTTTAAACGTGTATTCAGGTTCTTCCTCCTTTTAAAAAATTGGATTATTTGCTTTTTTTTTGGTATTGAGTTATATGATTTCTTTATGTATTTTATGTGAAACCTCTATTGGTAAAATGGTTTTGCAATACTTTCTCCCATTCTGTAGTTTTCCTTTTTATTTTGTTGACCGCTTTCCTTTGCTACGCAAAGATTTATAGTTTGATGCAGCCTAGTTACTTATTTCTGCTTTTGTTGCTTGTGCTTTTGGTGTCATATCCAAAAATTCATTGCCAAGGCCATGTCAAGAAGCGTTCCCCTGTTTTCTTCTAGTCCTGGATTCAGGACTTACATTTAAGTCTTTAATCCATTTCAAGTCAATTTTTGTGTATGGTGTAAGATAAAGGACCAGTTTCATTATTTTCATGTAGATATCCAGTTTTGCCAGCACCATTTATTAAAGAGACTGTCTTTTCCCCACTGTATGTTCTTGGCCTTTTTGTCAAAGATTAGTTGGCCATATATGCATGGGTTTACTTCCGGGCTCTGTATCCTTTTCCAGTGGTCTATATATTTGTTTTTGGGCTAGTATCATACTACTTTGATTACTGTAACTTTGTAATGTAGCTTTCAATCAGAACGTGTGGTGCCTCTAGCTTTGTTCTTCTTTCTCAAGGTCGTTTTGGCTACATTATGTCTTTTGTGGTTCCATATGAATTTTAGGATCGTTTTTTCTGTACGAAGGAATGTGCCAAAGGAATTTTGAAAGGGATTACATCAAATCTGTAGATTGCTTTGGGTGGTATGGATTTTTTAACAATATTAATTCTTCCAACCCATGAGCAGGGATAGCTTTCCATTTGTGGTGTTTTCAGTTTTTTTCATCAGAAGTTTTTGAGTTTTTGGATTTTTGCCCAAGTTTATTTCTAATTATGTTATTGGTTTTGGTGCTATTATGAATACATTTGTTTTCTTAATTTCTCTCAGATGTTTCATTGTTAGTGTATAGAAATGCAACTGATTTCTGTGTATTGATTTTGTATAATGCAACTTTATTGAAATCATTTATTAGTGCTAATGTGTTTTTTTGGTGGAGTATTTAGAATTTCCTTCATATAAG
Organism: Proteles cristata cristata; assembly: GCA_017311185.1. Lineage (NCBI taxonomy): Eukaryota > Metazoa > Chordata > Mammalia > Carnivora > Hyaenidae > Proteles > Proteles cristata. The sequence continues at coordinate 248,906 of JAESUZ010005468.1, forward strand.
ATCCTATCAGTTGCAAACAAAGACATTTTTAATTTTGTTTTCCAATTTGAATGCCTTTTATTTTTCTTGCTTTATTGCTATGGCTAGGTCTTCTAGTACTATGTTGAATAGATGTGGTGAGTGGACATCATTGTCTTGTTCCAGATCTTAGAGAAAAAGCTCTTAGCTTTTCATTGCTGAGTATGATGTTAGCTGTGGGTTTGTCATATATAACCATTATTATGTTGAGGTATATTCCTTTTACACCAACTTGTTTATAGTTTTTATCATAAATGGATATTGAATCTTGACAAATGCTTTTTCTGCATCTGTTGAGATGATCATGTGATTTTTATCCTGCATTTTGTTAATGTGGTATGTACCTACACATATACCACATTTATTGATTTGTATATGTTGAACCATCCTTGCATCTTGGGGAGGAATCCGTCTTGATCATGGCATATGATCCTTTTAATGTGCTGTTGAGTTCTGTTTGCTAATATTTTGTTGAGGATCTTTTTAATATCTGTGTTCATTAGGGATATTGACCTGTAATTTTCTTTTGTTTTTCTTTTTTTTTAAATGTTTATTTATTTTTGAGAGAGAGAAAGAGAGAGTAAGCAGGGGAAAGGCAGACACACACACACACACACACACACACACACACACACACACACACACAGAATCTGAAGCAGGCTCCAGGCTCTGAACTGTCAGCACAGCTGACAGCCCCCTGACGCGGGGCTTGAACTCACAAACTGTGAGATGGTGACTTGTGCCGAAGCTGGACACTTAACCAACTGAGCCACCCAGGTGCCCCTATTATTTTCTTTTCTTATAGTGTGCTTGTCTGGCTTTGGTGTCAGGGTAATACTTACCTCATAAAATGAGTTTGGAAGTATTCTCTCCTCTTCAATATTTTGGAAGAGTTTGAGAAGGATTAGCATTAATTTTTCTTCAAATTTACCAATGAAGCCTTCTGGTCTTGGGCTTTTCTTTTACAAGACTGTTTTAAAGATTACAACATATGAGTGGGGCAAAGGACTCTGTAAAATAGAAGATGTGATATATATAACATTCCTTATTATGCTTAGCAATGATAAAGAACTCTCTGTCATATTGAAAGTTGTGAATTAAGCACCTTCCTCTTTTGTTGTACTTTCAAAACTGATGAAAATCGAATGCCTACATGAATATGGCAGACTACATCTGTCCACACAGACCATATCTTGGTGAAAGCAATTTTGATAATTTTGTGCTTATGATGTTGACATCACTATGGTAGGTTTGTGTCACCCCTGAAGGGAAGATTCTGATGCTTCTGTCTTTTGAGCAAAGAATGTTGTTGACCATAGAATGAAGGCATCAGATTGCATCTCCATAGCAAGATGGGGCAAATCTGGGTAACTTTAGAAGAGAAGGGTAACTCTTAAAATGCATTCAGCAGGAATAATCTCATATAAGTGGAATTGCCACAGAGAATAAAATGCTAGAAACGTCAGGAATAAAAATGCACCTGGGTGCACATAGGTGGTTCAGTCGGTTAAGCATCGGACTTTGGCTCAGGTCATGATCTCATGGTTCGTGAGTTTGAGGCCCCCTTCAGGTGAGCACAAGCCCCGCTTCCAGTAAGCACAGGCCCCGCTTTGGATGAGCCCTGCTTCTCTCTCTCCTTCACTCTCTTCCTCTCTCTATCTCTCTGCTTCTCATGGAATTCTGTCTCCCTCTGTCTCTCTCTGCTCCTCGCTCACTCGTGTCCTCTCTTTCTCTCAAAAAAGAAAATGCATCTTAGTTCACGGGTTATGGCATTAAAAATATTGTTACCATGTTTTCCTTCTGAGAAATACTATCTTTTTACCAAACTGTTTTCTTGAGTCTTAAAGAATGGGCAAGAAAATATAAATTAAATCATCCAAAGTTGTATTTGACCAATGTATCATATTACAGTATACTAGAAACATTATGAATGACAAAGCAAACTATGTTGCCCATGGCTGAGGGTTTTGGGTTTTTTTGTTTGATGGAGATCAGGATGACCAATCACTGAGCAAAACTATTGGGTAAAAGATCAATTACCTATCAGTTACTACTTTTGTTTTTTTGTCATTAAACTCACCTAGCGAGAGCCTAGATTAAGGACTTCCCAGAGATGTCATTAATCGGGCCGCCTGGGTGGCTCAGTTGGTCGGTTAGGTATCTGACTCTTGGTTTCAGCTCAGGTCATGGTCTCAGCATTTCGTGAGACGGAGCCCCACATCAGGTGCTGACACTGCAGAGCCTGCTTGGGAGTCTCGCTTTCCGTCCCTCCTCCATTTGTGTGCATGTGCACGCTCTCTCTATTTCTGTCAATCTCGCTCTCTCAAAATAAATAAACTTAAAAAAGAGAGATGTTATTATCAATAAGGAATCTCACAGTTTAGTAAAATAGAAATGGGAGGGGGGAAAGCAGGTTGATCTTATTCGTTCTCATTTAGGTCTGACAATTGGTGAAGTCACGTAATAATGCCTTGTTGCACATTTGACCTTCTGACCTGTCTTTCTACCCATTTTTTCAAATATATGTTTGAGACATATCTGCAGGGATAAAAGCAATGTATAAAGAGACATCTCCACCTTCTGTGAATGTTGACTGGGCTATATTAATTTTCATATAAACAATTTATATTTTTCTACTTTGTAACTATTATACCATTGCAATGTTGTTTTCCAGGCTGCCAGAAATTGTCTAGTAAATGAGGTGGGAGTTGTGAAAGTATCTGATTTTGGAATGGCCAGGTAAGGCTGAGTCTATGTGAACATTTTCTATCAATTTTGGATTAAATTAATATGAGACTGTGACCTTTGAAAGAACAGAAATCCTGACTTTTTCTTTGCAATTTGACTCTGTCAACTTCTTTTTCTGAGCCCTATTTAAGAGCTGTTTTTAAACCACATCTTTTGTTCTAGGAGCAAAATATTTGTAGCACCCATCGTTTTCATAGAAAGACTAATTGCTTTTTCTGCCTTTTAGTGTGTCTTGGATGTAAGGCAATAAAATAAATTAGATTCTGTATATTTTGAAAAATTTCTTTGCTGAAGGTATCCATTTTACTGTTACCTTGGGCTTTTCCTCAGGTAAACAAATTGTTGAGAAATTATGACTTCTTCATGCTTCATTATGTGGCTTCAGATGATAGTCACATTAGCTTGTAGAATTAATAAGTATGGGAATAATGTGCACTGAGGAAGCAGAAAGGAAATCTTGTTAGCTGTTCTGCCATAAATGAATTCATTAAAAAGCAAAGTGTACATTGTGATGTTAATAATTCTCTCCACTAGGTGGTAGTATAGCACGTTAAATATGTTACTTTCATTTTTCCTTGGCATAGGTTAGATTTCTAGAAATCTTTTGTTTTCACAGAAAATGTGTTTAGGGGGTAAAGTTCTTAGAATACCCAAATCTGCTGTGTTTTTAGTTTCTTAATTTTGATCATTTTAAGAGAGTGTTAGGAAAGACCTTGAAAACACAGTTTGTCCTTTTCCTCCTCTCTGTCCATCGACTCATCCATCCATCCGTCCATCCGTAAAGAAATTAGGTGCCTACTGTGTACCAGGGTGTTAGGCTAAACCAGAGCAGAGAATAAGCCATGTGGGACCCTGCCCTCATGCAGCTTATATTCAGGAGGAGAGAGACATAAACCTGAGAGAATCACGAAAAAGGGAAGACACAGTGATGTGACAGAGCAGGGACCAGCGCACCGTGGCCTCTGGCCCAAATGTGACCCAACACCTCTTTGTTCAGCTTGTGAGCCAACAGTGGTTTTCCAGTGGTATCGTGTCATGATTTTGATTTGTATTTCCCTGATGTTGAGCATATTTTCATGTGTCTGTTAGCCATCTGGTTGTCTTCTTTGGGAAATGTCTATTCATGTTGGAAGACCTCTTTGAGACCAGAATATTTGACTTGAGACCAAAAAGGCAGAAGTAGCCAATTAGGTAGAAATCTGAGGATAAAATATTCCAGGTAGAAGAAAGAGCAAATATAAAAGCTTGAAATCTGGGACAAGCTTGGCATGCTGAAGAAATCGAAAGAGGGCCAGGTGGCTGGCCCAGGGCCACAGCTCGAGGAGCAGCTGTAAAGGCACAGAAGGAACAGGCCATGCAGACCGAGTTTAGTTCCTAGACAGGGCAGGACTGCTGCCTGTCAGGGCAGTGCTTACTCTGCTCTTTCTATGCTTTTTATGAAGATTTTCTCTGACGGGCAGCCCGCCAGCTTCACATGTTTGGCTTTCAGAAAATCTGTGCTTTTGCATCAGCGCCTCTAAAATGCTCATTAACCACTGAATTCAGACTCCCCTCACTGACAGACAATTCGATCCCGCCCATGGTGGCATCATTACCGTCTTCGTCCATGCAGCAAAGGAAGTTTGTGCAATTATTTGAATGTTTTTTCATGGAGCCTTTTGAAATTAACTTGATATGTTCATACAATACGTAAATGCATTCCTCTTGTAAATACATACTGAACCCATAGCAGAAAGGGCTGAAGTCCCCGTGTTCACCGCCCCGATCAAAGGGCCTTCCCAGGTAGCCAAAATCATCAGTTTGTGTGTGCCTTTCCAGAAGAACATAAGTGTGCTTGCATAGCAAAAATTACGTAGTATTGTTTTGAGTGTGTGATTGTGCATGTGTGTGTGTGACAGATGTCATGGCCTATAAATATATACTCCACCATTTACATATGTCATTTTGCAATTTGCTGTTTTCATCTACTGTAGGTTTAAATTGCACTGTTGTGGAATTGTGGGGCTACAAGCACGAATGTCTCCAGACTCTCTGCACCACTTCCTTTAGAGCAGCTCTGCTTTAGATGTTTTACGTGTGGGCCCTTTGGGTTAAATTCTGTTTAAAGAACAAAAATTGCTTACCAAAAAAAAAAAAGTTTGCTAACTCTTTTATTGTGTTCTGCTTCTATCATAAAAAAGAAAACACACAGAAAAACAAAAGAGCAGATACTAATGTTACAGTGTGCCCATCTCAAGCACATAAATGAAGCTCAGAGGAAGATGGAAATCACCAGGCGTGGCCACTGAGGCAAACATTTAGCTTCAACCGGATGCCTGTTGGACTTCAGTCAACTGTGTTTTTGATTCTAAGAGGAAAAAAAATTAAAGAACGTGTACAAAATGTAGATCGTGACTCAGAGGCGTAAACCTATGTTTTGTCTTACTTTAGGTATGTTCTGGATGATCAGTACACAAGTTCTTCTGGTGCAAAATTTCCAGTGAAGTGGTGTCCACCAGAGGTGTTTAATTATAGCCGCTTTAGCAGCAAATCAGATGTCTGGTCATTTGGTAAGAACATAGTCCGTTTTTCCTCGGCTCTGCTCTGAAGAGGAAGTGGATGTATCCTTGGGTAATCCTTCTCCTTCCTTTTCCAGGCGTTTTAATGTGGGAAATATTCACTGAAGGCAGAATGCCCTTTGAGAAAAACACCAACTATGAAGTGGTAACCATGGTTACTCGCGGCCACCGACTCTACAGGCCGAAGTTGGCATCCAAATACGTGTACGAGATGATGCTGAGGTGTTGGCAGGAGGTAAAGATTTTTTCTGTGCTTGCTTTCTGAATCTCAAAAACATGTAGGGATCTGGGCTTGGTAGACTAGTAACATATAGTCTTCACAGCCGAGTGAGTGAGTGCATGTTTTGTATGATTTCAAACTCTAGGTGAAAAGCCAGCCCTCTCAAATCAGATCTGAATAATGGAAAGAAGAATGAGAAGACATGGAAGAGGAAAATAATTAAGATAATAAATTCAGGCTGCCACCCCACTCCCAAGTAGAAATCCTGTCACAGTTGCCTGAGTTAGCAACTCAGGGAATAATCCAGGAGAAGTAGCCCTTCTTTCACCAGACTTCTTGTGTTGTTGGAGTATTACTCTTTTCACAAGAGAGGAGTTCTTTCTCCAAACCTCAACTTCCCCAGATTTCTTTACTTACAGTCTTTGGAAGTATTCCTTCCCCATGTATTAAAATGTCACCTCAGAGAAGAGATTAGGCACTAAAATGACTTTTCAAAGATACTATTAACTTAGATGTATCATGTGCTAGGCACTGCACCAAGCCTTTCAGATTTAGTTCTCAAAAGAACCTTTTGAGGTACAGAGACTTTTACTGTGACCACGTGGTGGATGAGAAGACCAGGGCTCATGAGGTTGACATTTGTCTGAGGCCACTTTGCTACAGAGAAGCAGAGCCTATGCTTGGTCACTTAACTATAATGCTTCCAAAGAGCACTGATTGACATGGGAGTGGCCTGGGCAGGAAGTGCCACTGGGGGTGGGAGAGGACAGCATGAGCAAAGGTAAAGCGGTGGCAACGAGTGTAGTGTGTGTACATGAGGATAGAGATTGGTCTGATAGGATAGAAAGCCCATGTGAGAGTTTTCGTGAGAAATGAAATCGGGTAGCAAGGGTGGGGGAGGGGCAGGCTCTAGAGGGCACTGTGAATTAGCAGGACTTGATTTTGCAGGTGATAAGGAGCTCTCTTAGCTTCCTGAATGGAAACACAAAAGCAGTGCAGTAGAAAGGTTTGTTGAGGGATGTGTAGAATCCAGTAGATCCATGTGGAGATGCCTGCATGCTCTAGTACCAGAAAATGAGTGTCTTGCACTAGCCTGCTCTGTTATGTGAGTTTGAGCAGTGAGAAATTAGTTTTGGAATGGATTCTGGAACCCACAGCGTCTCTTTGATTTTTAATTGTAGAAACCGGAGGGAAGGCCTTCCTTTGAGGATCTGCTGCGCACGATAGATGAACTAGTCGAGTGTGAAGAAACTTTCGGAAGATAAGTGATGGTGTGATCTGTGGCTTCCGGATTCCAAAGCATTGGGAAGAAGTGGCACTTTGTGGCTAACTTTTAATTTATTTAGCACTCGGACATGTAGATTGTTTTGCTTATATGAAGTGGAAACACCCAAAGCCTTTGCTTCTAGACCAGCCTGAGCTCTGAGACTGAATCTTTCAGATTATGGAAACGCTGCCTTAGAGATGGTGATTTAAAGCACTCACTTTTATCCATTTCACAAGTATTTGAGTGCCCACCATGTGCTAGGCACCATGCCCAGACCCCAAGTTTTGCCCTTTTTAGGGTTGTACCTGGGGCCATCTTAGCTGGTGCCAGTGAAGGTCAGGATATTTGGGAAGAGATAGGGAGTTAGGGCCTTGTTCCAGCAACCCATCTCTTTCCTTTGACGTCAGCAGAAATCTGGGCCTGAGGCATTGTCTGGAATGTGGGTTCTGGAAGAATCAGGAACCCATCTTGGATAAGTAGCCTTCTTTTGTTTTTGAAAACATCTGTTTTTAAGACTGCCATTAGTATTACATTAAAAATATTTTCATGCTGTATATATTGTAAATATATATAATATATAAAGATATATATTTATAAGAAACATGAGTTGTCTTTTAATTCAAATGTTTAATTCTGTAACACATGAGCTTTCCTTTTTAGGACTAGGGACTGTACCTTGCAGCTGTCAATTTCTTTTCCCTCAGGGATCAAATATTCCTTATTGGATAGAAAAAAGTCTGGATCCTTTTGCCATTAGTATTTCTTCTTCCTTTAGGCAGACATGTTTGGGGGGGCCTGTCCAATTTAAGCCCCTAACCAGGCCCATGTTTGGGCTGATTGACCCCACCCATGGTATCTGTCACAAAAAGGAGTTAGGTAAAAATTGAACTAGGGATAATCAATCACTTTTTACATCTTGAGAATCTGCACCAGGACAGAGATGCTGTAAATGTGGAGGTGCTGAGCTCTGGGGCAGAATGATGAAGCGATGTTCACAACAAAGCCTGTCTCCACTGCAAGCAAGAGCAGGAGCGAGTTCACGTTCTGGCAGAGAGACCAGGAAACATGGAGAGAATGGTGTATTGAGCCATCTCGCAGATGGTTTTCAGGAGACCTGGTTGGACTTGGATTCCTGGATCAGTGAGATTGTCTACAATAGCCTTATGGTAGACCCTGTGATCAAGTTTTTGTGAGTGGGTTTTTGGCCATTACAGTCTCTGACGAAGACACCAGCTGAGGTGGAGACTTCAGTTTTCCTCATGAGCCCAGGGAAGAGAAACAGTCTCTTGTCAGAAGCAGAGGTCATGTGGGGCGCCTGGGTGGCTTAGTCGGTTAAGTGTCCGACTTTCGCTTTGGTCATGATCTCGCGGTTTGTGGGTTCGAGCCCCGCGTCGGGCTCTGTGCTGACTGCCAGCTCAGAGCCTGGAGCCTGTTTCGGTCTGTGACTCCCTCTCTCTGTGACCCTCCCCTGCTCACGCTGTCTCTCTCTCTTTCAAAAATAAATAAACATTAAAAGAAAAAAAAAAAGAAGCAGAGGTCGTGTGTTTGCCCCATACATTGTTCTTGGTATTATGGGAGTAGAAAGCAGAGAAGCACCCAACAACACACAGGGCCTTTCTGTAAGGAGTTTTGATCCCTCTGGGGCCTGCTGAGGTGTCCCCTGTGCCACATGTGTTGTGTGAACATGCAGAGCTGTTGTTGGCTGCTCTGAGTAGTGCCTCCCTGTGACCCTGGAGGGCCTCTCTTTCCCTTCAGGTCTGTCCATCCACTGAGAGCTATCCTTCCGTTTCCTCCTTATGATGGAAAAAAAATTATCATAAGTCTTGTCACTGTCTGTTTGCCACCTTCCTCCTCATCTTCCTGTTTAACTGTACCCCCATCACAAAAACATATGCACCTTTTAACTGAATTGTAGCTCATTCAAGGAGTTGACCATATTCGTTATACTTGGGTTTGAGTATGGTTGTTATATCTTTCTCTTCACCTTGACGCCTCCTCACCCCTCACTATCCCTTCCCACACTTCCCTGTTCACCTGGAGGAGCTATGCTCAAAGTGCCAGATGGTGTTGAAGAAAATGAGGACAAAATATAGTCCTCCTGCTAATCATTATAGAAACTATTTATGTGGAAAACAAGGTGGATAACACCTGACGACATTAGGGAAGCTTTTCTTCAAAAATCTCCAAAATTGTCACCACAACTTAGAAGAAGTTGTTGTATAAAAGCATAACTAAGGCAAAAAGTGAAGTAAAAATAGAAGAATCCACCCAGAATGCTTAAAGAGATCTTAATCTGCAAAGCAGGAAAAGGAAGGGCAATGTGAATATGCCATCTTTATTAGAATTCTTCCCTTTAGTTTTAATTCTTGGTTCTATTTTCCAAGGGAATGAAGTAAAACTCCTAAGTGCATTTCTTATTAATGTCATTTTTATATTTCTCAGCCATGGCTCAATCACCTTTTGGGTATATTATTGAATTGGCTTTCCGTCCCCACAAAAAATGAAGTTTCATAATATGGTCCTTGAAGTGTCAGTACTGAGTGGGAGGACAGAACATTCTAGACTTTATACTTCAGTACCGAGAATCTAATTCTCTTTCTACCACTGTAGAAAGTCCTCTCTGTGCCTCCATCTCCTTCTCTGTCCAGAGAAGGAAGTTTGATTTGATGATTTTTAAGGTCTCTTTTACAAAAATGTTGTTGACTTCTTGAAAATGTTGTTTGCTGGAATCGCCCACACAGTTGGGAATGAGGAACCCATAGCAACTACCCTCAGAGATCTGGATGTAGATTATTGAACTTTCTTATATAGGCCATTCGGTTGTCATTCACACACTTTTCTCTGAGGTTTTTAGAACAGGAAAATAGGTGGGGTTAACTTTGCTCGTGAGAAACATCTTGGGTGAGCTATGATATCAGTTAAAAGATGTGTTTTTGTGACCGGAGCACCGCTGAAGAACAGAAGACTGCTTTGTGTACTCCCCGCAGAAGTACAACATGATTCTTTCCACCTGTAAGTACGATGGCTTTGCAGTCATCAGCAGGGCTTGTACTGGGTGTGTTACTGATTCTTGAGCCCCGGAGGACGGCATAAGGCTTGCAAAATTTTGAGGATCAATCATTTCCCCAGATGTTGTAACAGGGTTTTGTGCATTATTTAACTAACCACTGTAGTGATGTAATTTTAGTAAAGGTTGCTCATGGAGGCTGCAAAGGGAAACAAAATACTGTCCTTAAATCTACATGCATGTATGGAAATGCAGTTTGAAAAGTGGTGTTTTTTAAATTATTTTTAATGTTTATTTATTTTTGATAGAGAGTAAGAGAAACAGAACATGAGCAGGGGAGAGGCAGAGAGAGAGGGAGACAGAATCTGAAGCAGGCTCGGGACTCCAAGCTGACAGCACAGAGCCCGATGCGGGGCTCGAACCCACAAACTGTGAGGTCATGACCTGAGCTGAACCAGACGCTTGACCAGCTGAGCCACCCAGGTGCTCCCAGAAAGTGTTTGTTTTTAGAGTGATGTTTAATGTAAAGAACTCAGAGCTGAAGGCCAGGAGACCAAGATGTAGTGTCTGGGTTTGCTGCAGCCATGGAGGGCCACCCTTGACAACTTCTTAGACCGGGTCCCTATCTGTAAAACGGTACCCTCTTTCTGCCCATCTCCCAACAAGATTTCATATACAGCAGCTAGAAATAACAAGGCCTTCATGATCTCAATTCTGGAGTTGCTTTGGAAGACTGTTCAGTTCCACGTGCAATGTTGAAAATGCCTGTTAATTTAGCTTTGCGAGGGCCTTATCATGCAAAGAATTAAAAAATAAGGACGGCAAGTACTGTCCTTGATTTTAATTTGGAACGACTATGGGACCTAGTTTTAACAAAGCTCGGTCATATCAAATGAAAGCAACCAAAGACCATCTAGCGAAGTTTTTACCTTTCTGATTCTTAAGGGGCAATAGGAACAATTGATTGACTGTGATTTTTAAATGTCATCTGTTGAAACCAGATCACCTCACAGGACCCAGCACCGGTTGGTAGAATTTGTAAACAATAAATGAGGCTATTCCAGTTGCACTCACCTGAACATAACTTCCAGTCTTGACCCACTCCTAGACAAAATAGGGCTCCCTGTTATCAGAAGTGCATGGGAACCAGAGTGCAGCAGAAAGAGCTAAGAAGCAACAATTTGTGTCCCCACTTCCCCCAATGGTAGGACAAAGATGAGCAGTGACTTAATCTTTTTATTAAGAGCTATGTGAGCATCTGTTCTTCATATCTCCTGAGGTCAGAACTAGAGAAAAGGCTGTAAATTACAACAGGGGAGAATTAGGTATATATAACATAAATAATGCTAAGGGTTGAGACAGGATTGGGTTGTAGGGGATTAAATACGAGACTACCTATTGGTGGGGCTGTTTTGACGATTGTCCTGGCTGGCCTGGAAAGGCATGGGTTTGACAAACATTCACCGTCTCTTCCAGCATCTGGTAGTTTGTGTGATGGTAAAAATCACCTATTTGCTTCTGCCACAAACCACATGTAGCTCTGGTGCTATTTGCTTCTGGGTAAAACAGTAAGTGTTTACTGTTGATAAGAGAAAGCCAAGAGGTGTCTCCAGGCGTAGGACTGCTAATCAGAAAATGTGTGTATGTGTTTGCCAGGCCAGAGTTTCCGCCAAATATGTTTGTTGTTTGGAGCTGTCAAAGAAGTCTGGCCGACAGGCTGCTATAAGGCAGGAGGAAATCATTGTCGAGGTAGAGATATTGGTCATACTGAATGGTGGGGGGAGGCTGAGTGGGGTCTCAGGGCACTGCCCCAGTGAGCTCATGTGGTGAAACGTAAGTGGGTGCTGCTTAGGTTTCTACCCATAAGCAGTGGCTCTGAGGACAGACCCAGCGTAGTAAAGTTATTTAGAGGACAGAGCCCAGGGAGAAGAGCCAGGGAAGGGTTTGGAAAACTCACCTCTTTCCCTTCCCCTCCACCTCACCTTAAGCTAAGTCCTCTGCCTTTCTTTTCTTCCCAATTTATAAAGTAGAAGGGGAAAATATACTGATGTATATGAGTGATTCTTAGGAGTATATGACAGTGCCTGAAGTATGCACGAGACACTGTTAAAATGTGGATTTCCAGACTTACCTCCACAGCTGGATCTGGCGGTGAGGTGAGGATACCTGATCACATTGCCTTTCTGGGCCCTCTATTTTTTTTTTTTTTTTAATTTAAAAAAAAAGTTTATTTTGAGAGAGAGAGAGAGAGGGAAAAGTATGAGTTGGGGAAGGACAGAGAGAGGGAGAGAGAGAATCCCAAGCAGGTTCCATGCTGTCAGCACAGAGCCTGATGTGGGGCTCAATCCCATGATGATGATGACCTGAGCCAAAACCAAGAGTCGGATGCTTAACCAACTGAGCGCCAGGCATAGGGCCTCTGTTTTTAAAGCCCTCTCTCAAAACTTGTTGTATTCGATTTCCACACCAACCCTACCAAGTTAATATCTTCTATCATCACCATTATTATGAATATGAAGACAAAGAGAGTCCTGCATAGCCACCTCCCAGATGGCCCCAGTGTTGTCCACTTCCTGGGGTCACACCGTTGTGCTAGCCCTCTCCTTGAGTTCGAATTGGACCTAGCAACTCACTTCTCATGAATAGGATATGATAAAAACGGTAGAGCGTTATCTCTGAGATTCGGTTTTAAAAAGACTGGGGCTTCTGACTTCGTGCTCTTGGGTTCTCTGTCTCTTGGATTACCGGCTGCCATGCTGTGAGCGTTCTCAGATGGCCTATAGAGAATCCCTATGAGGAACTAAGGCACCGAGGCCTCCAACAGCTTTGGACGTGAACATGGAAGTGGATCAACTCAACCTGACTACATTTTCATGAGCTTCGTGAACTTGTTGACCTCTAGCTGCAGTCACCCAGCTGAGCTGTGCCTGGACTCCCGCCCCCCTGAAACTGTGAGATAAAAACTTTTTTTAAGCTTCCAAGCATGGAGATGATTTGTTTCCAACAACAGATAATGAATTCAGTGGCAGAAGCAGGGAGAACCATGGACCAAAATCAAACTTGGCCACTTCTGCCACTTTTCTGCCTCAGGCTGGACTTGGTCCTCTTTATCAAAAACAGAGAATGTCTCAATATGGACACTAGGAGATGCATCTTTTGTTTTTAAATCATTTCACTTTTATCCCCCTACGACTGCCCAGGTCTGTCATGATAATGGTAACTGCAGCCGCCATTTGTAGCTCTGTCCGTGAGACTTCCATGTCTTCCGGCTGCTGAGACCTCCTGTCGTTCCTCAGTGAAGGCCACCTGGCCAGCATCACGTGTATACTTCCCGCCCGCAGAGGGTCAGCGCACATAGCTTCCGGCACACTGTCAGTGCTGCCAGCCGGTCTTGTGGTCACACATTCACGTCACAAGCTGGCTCAGTGTCTTGGGTGTGATATCTGTGAGCTCGTCATGAATGTTGAGGTCACAGACAGCGGTCTTCTCGGAAACACTGCTCTGAGACCTGGCAGCAGAGAAGGGTGGTATACGTGATGGCTGCCCTGCCCACCTCACGAAAGCTCATTCCTGGGAAAAAAAACCCATATTCTTGCATAGAGCAAACTGTGGCTTCAGGGTGCTGGAACGTTTGCTGCCTGGGGCTGTGCTCTGGCCAAGGCTGTGGTGGGTGGTCTTCAGGGAGGCTCTGCCTTCCCTCGCAACATCCTTCACTCCCCGGAAATGATCTCCCCCAGTGCCCAGCACCCCATCCCGCTTCTCAGGCTTCTAGAATCTCTTCTCTCCTTCCACACACCCAGCACTCCTTCAGGCCCCAACCAGGTCAAGCACCATTTTTGTCTTCCACCAAATTTATCAGTTTCCTGTTATATGAGCTACATACCTGTTTTCTGTTAGTGGCCAAGGAATCCCCTAAAGTTGTTATTTCACGTACTACTTTAAGGTAAGACCAAGATGATGTCAAAAAGCCAGTTTGGGATTTAATGCAGGGTTGTTAACTTTTTTTGTCAATCCATTCAAAAAGACTGACCTCTGGTGGCTATCATTTCTTAGAAGCACGGACATTTTGATGTCAAAAGGAAACAGACACTGGAGTGTTCTGGTAGCATTCCTCTTGGAAGGAGTGTCTTTTTAATATCAAAAGGAGCATATACACAGAACAAGGATAACACCTCAAATGTTATGCGCAATATGAAGAGCATAAACTCAGAATAAAGGATAGCCTTCTAAATTGAATAAACATTTCTTTTTTTTTAATGTTTTATTTATTTATAGGAGAGAGAGAGAGAGACAGCGTGAGCAGGGGAGGGTCAGAGAGAGAGGGAGTCACAGACTGAAAGAGGCTCCAGGCTCTGAGCTGGCAGTCAGCACAGCCCGACGCGGGGCTCGAACCCACGAACCGCGAGATCATGACCTGAGCGAAAGTCAGACACTTAACCGACTAAGCCACCCAGGTGCTCCTTGAATAAACATTTCTATGAAAAACTCAGTGCGTCACTTCTTCCCTCCCTCTCTGGCCCCCTTCCTCCTCCAGGTCTGTCCTTCCTTCCCTCCTTCCCTCTGTACCTCCTTCCTTCTTTCTTTTCTTACCCTCATTACTGTGAGTTCTTTGTTTGGCATCTGGAGAGCCTTTTCTGATGCCTGATCAGAGGTAGAATTCCATGCTAAAGAAAAGTTCACCATGTGTCACACTTCGCAGACAACATCCGTCAAGTCATTGACAGCTTGCCTGTCTTTATTATTTTTTTCAAGTTTATTCATTTTTGAGAAACAGACAAAGAGTGTGAGCAGGGGTGGGGCAGCGAGAGAGGGAGACACAGAATCCGAAGCAGGCTCCAGGCTCTGGGCTGTCAGCTCAGAGCCCAATGCCGGGCTCGAACCCACGAACCGTGAGATTATGACCTGAGCTGAAGTTGGACGCTTAACCGACTGAGCCACCCAGCACCCCATTTTTATTTCAAAAAAATATATATATATTTTTTAAAATTACAGCATGCCTGTCTTTAAAAGGCCCTTAAGAAACAGATCTGGTGGCAGCCATTTATGATAGTCATGAGGAAATTTGGCGTTTTGGAGAGTTTCTGGAAAAAATAAGGCATGTCTTGTAGTGAATGTAGAGACTCACTAATCAATCCATCACCCAGGTTTTCAAGGTTTTCCTCCACAGCCTTCAGCTGCACTCGCAGCCCAGCTGGCACCAGAATTCCTTGCCTGGAAACCACAACCTGGAACGTGTTGAGTTGTGCAATCGGCCTGGTCTTTGGCTCAAGGCAGCTCTTGAAACTAAGCCAGTTATTCATGTTTTCACATACACATCAGCAGCCATCTGCCAGTTATTTTGACCAAATTCAGTAGGAATGAATTTCACTTGAGGCTCTGATTCAAAATGAAACCCTGAATTCAGACACGCCAGGGGAAGAAGGCGAGGTTATGCCGATGTAAACTTCGAAACAGTAGAAACGGAGGGAAGGGCACCGGCTTGGCCTCCCAGACAGCTGGGGCCACAGTTTTCCACCTGCCACGTATTTGGGTGCCGGAAGGTGGCTCTGAGAAGTGGTGCTTCTCACATTCGCTTCTCCGGCGCCCCCTGGTGGCCGCCTGTTTCCCCGCAGCCCTGTTGTGGCCACCCGCTCGCGTCTGGAGGCTCGAGGAGCCTTGTGCGGGTGACACAAGGCGGAGAAAACTTTCCCAGGAAAGAACACGAACACCAGATAAAAACGAGAGGTTCCACCGCCTTCCCCACGAGAGACGTGCCGTTGCTAAAAGGTCACAGAGCGCCTTTTTCCCGGCTTGCCGGTGCCTGCTATATAATTTAGGATATTTGCTGGGGAATAAGAAGCAGGTGAAAAGGTCAGCCTGGGAGCGGAAGCCCCTTCCTGAGATAATCCTCAACCCTGCCTGCAGGCAAATAGTCACGGCCCATCTCTGGGGCTTCTGAAGTCTCTCTGGCAAAGGCCTTTGATATGCACGAGCTTCAGTCTAAGCTGGGAATTTCCCAAAGACGCAGAAGAACTTTCTCTGGGCAGGTTAATCTGCAGAGAACGGTGTCTATCAGCAGAGAATGCATGTGCAAGTGACTCTCATTTGTTCACTCGCCTCGAAGACCTGTAATGCCGTATACTGAAAATGACCACAAATCTTGATGATCAGTATCTGCTTTGGAGAGAATCAATACTTCAGTATATACATAAAGATGCCTGGTGTTGTGGGAAGTCGCGCCGGTCAAAGGAACGCCAGCAGAGTGCTGCTCGGAGCTCGCAGTTTGTTTTTCACTCGCTCAACAATTATTTCTTGGGCCGCAGCTGCTTGGGCAGAAGGGCTGGAGCCGTAAAGCCTTCCTGCCGCGGCTGCTCATGGTCCTCAGGGGAGAAGAAAAGCTTTACACACTTAAGTCCGTGGCGGCATAGGTCGTACCTTTTTTTGAAGGTAATTGCCTTTGCTACTGAATCAGGAAAAATAAGTATTTTTGAACATACTTCCTCCTAAATCCCAGACTGCAGAAGACATCAGAGGTAACCCAAGGGTTCTTGGCCTGTTTATAACCCACTCTGCAGGCGTGTAGTCCTTCAAATGAGCAGCGGAAGGCCTTTTCCTAGTGTCCAGATACCTTTCCCGCCTGTGACTGATACCAGCAATTCCTCTGGAAAAGGTCTGTGTTTAAATTTAAGGTACTGGTAGGTACTTTGATGAGTCTACTTGTCTGGGTATGTTGCCCACATGTTTGGCTAAATATTATTCTGGATATTTCCGTGAAGGTGCTTGGGGAATGAGAATTTAAATCGGTGGTCTTTGGGGTACCTGGATGGCTCAGTTGGTGAAACCACCAACTTTGTCCAACTAAGTCCGACTTTGGCTCAGGTCAGGATCTCGCGGCTTGTGAATTTGAGTCCCACGTCGGGCTCTGTGCCGACAGCTCAGAGCCTGGAGCCTGCCTCGGATTCTGTCTCTCTCTCTCTGCCCCGCCCCCACTTGTACTGTCTCTCAGAAAGAAGTAAATATTTTTAAAAAACACTGTAGTACAATTTGGTTACTATTGTATCTGTTTATCATATCATTTATACCAGGAATAAGTTTCAGAGCCTCTCCTGAGAGCTGTTTTGATAATAGGGAGAGAGCCCCTTAGAGTGTGGAATGGACGGAACATTTGCCTTTGAGTCTGGGGTAGAGAATGGCCCCAGGACAAGGGACTTGAGCGCTGAAAATCGGCTTTGCCTGCTTGGCTTTATTTCCCTCTTTTGTCTTCAGAGGGAGAATCACATCTGCTTACATCTGTTTACCTTAAACAAAGCCTGTGCGTACCTAAAAAATACTTGCTGAGTTAGTTCTAGGGAACTGGGTAAGGGAGAAGGTTGGGAATACAAATGAATAAATTGTTTATGTTCTAGGTGCTTCACCTCTGCTGTCTTATTTAATCTCGTCCATAACGATAGTCTCGTTTTGCTCCTGGACTCGGAGCGAAACTCTCTGGTCTAAAATGCTGACTCAGCGGGTTTTTAATTCTGTGGCTTTGGACAGATTACCAAACCCCTCTGTTAGTGTTTTTACTCTGTAAAATGCGGTGATAATGGGCCTATTTCAATGTTTAGGGAGTAAGTTAGTAGAGTATAGTAAGATCTTAGCCTGCCTCCAGAAAGGGCTGTGTTAGTAGGAACGGGAAACTGCCTTTCCTGGAAGATAGCTTTCATTTCTATATTTTCCAGATAAGGCTGCTGAGTGATTTCCCAGAATCCCATTGATGCCATAAGAAAATGGAGCCATGATTTGACTGCAGTCTGGTCTGACACTAAAACCAACCCAATCCCCATAAGCCATCCTACAATGGATAAAACATTTGAACACCAGAGAGATTATAACTATTTCATTTAGCATCTCATGTATTGATGCTTGATTTTGGATAAGTTTCTTCTTTTTTTAATGTATCTAGAACAGAAAGTTAGATGTATGACCTATAAGTACTAGCCAGAGCTCCGGAAACTGTTTTCTTTAGCTTGGCTGTTCCGCTTAGTCAAAAGGTTGTGGTCAACCTAGCTTTCTGTGCAGCCAGCATTGAACTGTGAGATATCACGCAGTAGAACGAGTTACTGAAAAGTAGAACCCAGGTGTAATGTGATGGTGGAGGTATCGGTGAGGCCCATTTATTGAGTTCTCGTTGTATGCCAGGCACCGACGCTGGGTGCTCTGGAGAAGACAACAAAGTGCAAAACACAGTCCCTGAAATCGAAGAGCTTACAATGTAGCTTGGTAGTTCTCAAAATCAAGTGATTTTGTCCCCCTCTCCCCCAGGGGGATATTTGACAACACCTGGACGTTTTTTGGTTTTCCTGACCGAGAAGGGGAGATGGATGTGAAGGGGTGAGGGGTTTCTGCTGATACCTAGTGCATAGACGTGCCACTAAACGTGTCCTACGATGCACAGGACAGCACCCCCATCCCCCCAAGAATCATCTGATCTAAAATGTCAATTGTGGTGTCAGTGAGAAACGCTTTGCAAAATGGAGCCCACACAAAGATGGTCACCTACCTGACAATCTAACATGGTGCCCAGTTACGAGCCACGGGGCAGGACAGATCCCTTGTTCTCTGGGAGCCCAGAGGACCACCGGACGGGAGTGGGTTGCCGCGGAAGTCCTTTCCAGGCCGGAGGCAGAAATGCTCAGGATGTTTGTGAGATCGGCGCAGGTGGAGGAAACTGGCACAATATGAGGGGTGAACCTGGAGAGCTGACGTGGAGTTGGCCAGGCTATGGAAGGCAGCGAACAGAAGGGAACGTGTCATTGTGATGCCGTATGTAGCTGCGCGTCTTTAGGAGCTGAGGATGGAGAGCAGTTGGCCGAGACAGACTTAAGGAAATGAACTTCGAGGGTAGAATGAAGGAGAGAACCCTCAGTGGCAGGGACTCGGGCTGGTTTATTCAGTCGCTGAGCGAACACTGTGCCCAGAGGTTGAGAGCAGAGACTCTGGCGCCGCTCTGCCTGCGTTCCAATGAACGCTCTCAATGAAAAGCCCTTTGACTCTCAGCAGGGAGGCCCCCCTCTGTGGTTCAGATTCATCACCTGTAAAGTGGCACCTACTTGAGTGAGGAAAACGTGAGTTATTGTAGGAATATAGGCGCGGGCTGCTGAGGGCTCGGAGGAGACTGGCAGCAAGGGAAATAAGAAGTAAAAAGCTAAACAATCTGAACAGATTAACAGCAGATTCTATACAAAGGATGGGGCTCAGGGAGAATCCACGATTTCTGTGGTGGAATGATACACAGACAAGGAAAGATTAGACAGGGGAACCAAAAGGGTAGCTTTCTTTCTTTTTCTTCTTATTAATACCGTATTTATTTGTCTTCCCTCTCTCTCTCTCAAACCCCAAGCCAACCAGTCTCCTCAGGCTGCCTCCTCAGGGGAAGTGTAGGAAAATAAGCATACAGGGCAGGCGAGACGGGGGGAGGACCTGTGGGAGGTACAGACGGCCCTTTCACATGGCGAAGAGGAAGAGAAAGGCCGCCATCAGGCAGAAGAGCCCCATGGCCTCCAAGAGGGCAAAGGCCGGAATGGCCCAGGAGAAGAGCTGTCGCTTCAGACAGGGGCTCCTGGCCTAACCAATGTTGAGGCGCCCAGACACAGCCCCAGTTCCTGCCCCAGAGCCAGCCTCCCCTCCCGCGGCAGTCCCAGCCTCACAGTGAACTTGGCTGCTGTGCTGATGTCCCTTGAAATGGCCCCAGTTGGGAAGCTGCAGCTAGGAATCAGTGAGGTCAGGGGACCTGGGGCTGCCTGGCTGCTGAGGCTCGCGTCTGTCGGCGTCTCCGGCGGTTTTAGTGCCACTGCAGACAGTGAGCTGCTCCCCAGCCGAGAGGTGCTCCTGACCAGGAAGGGGGTGGAGATGAGCTTTGCACTGGCATAAATTCTCAGGGGGTGAGGGGCTGTGGCTGAAGAGCTGCTTCCAGGGCAGAGAAGACAGGTTGGGGCTCGTGAGGGAGATGAAAATTCTGGTTAGGCAAAAAGTAAGTCAGTGGCTGAATCGGAGAAATAAAAAGCCTTTTGCAACGATTACTAAAAATCATGTACATGCAAAAAGTTATCAGTCCTAGAATAGACACTTAACGAGCTAACCACAGGCCTGCCTGATTTTTGGGGGGTTTCCTTTGTTTCATCTATAAATTTTAGTTTTGAAGTGTTTCGAGCATTTGGAAAGATATAGAGAATAATATAACATGCCAGTGATCATTCAAGGAGTAAAGAGACTATTATAGACACTTTTTTTTTTAAATATTTTTTTATTTATTTCTAGGAGAGAGAGAGAGAGAGAGAGAGACAGCGTGAGCAGGGGAGTGTCAGAGAGAGAGGGAATGACAGACTCTGAAACAGGCTCCAGGCCCTGAGCTGGCAGTCAGCACAGAGCCCGACGCGGGGCTCGAACCCATGAACCGCGAGATCATGACCTAAGCGAAAGTCGGACGCTTAACCGACTAAGCCACCCAGGTGCCCCATATTATAGACACTTCTTGGCCTCGACAATATTAAATGGTTTTAGTTTATACTAAAACATGAGGCCTTAGATGGTCATTGCTTACCTTACTGGACCAACCATCTTACAAAGGTTTGTAGACTGAGTACACGGTTTACTCTGCTCTGGCCTGTGACCAGACTGTTCTCTTCAGTATCTAATAAGACTTCCTACTACCTAGGCACTCAAGGTCTTATCTTCCTTTATTTCAAGGACTTTCATAATCTATTCCTACATCACCACTCTTACTATTTACTGCTTTCTACTGCACCTGCTTATTCCGTCCTCAAATACAGTTTTCATTTTCCCATTAGGACTGAATAAAGACAGGTGGATGTTCTGAAAAGGTTATAATTTGATGCTCTTTCAAACTAATTTCTTCGTGTACCATTTACTCAACAAATATTTATTGAGTGTGTATTATATGTCGACAACTGTTCTAGCCTCTTGAGCTATAACTGAACAGAATAGACAAAGATCCATGTTTACATTCCAGTACAAGAGACAGACATTTTTAAAAAATGATAAAATCAGTGAATCGCATAGTGTGTTAGAAGGTGAGAAATGCCATCAAAAAAAAGAAAGAAAAGAAAAATTAAACAAAGTAAGAAATCCACTAGCCAGTGAGTGCAGGTGGCAGCAATAATCTGTCAAGGTACTGAAAACATTGAGAAGGTTAAGATTTTGAGCAAAGACTTTAAGGATTGGAGACAGTTAAGAAGGTTGGATGTTGGGGGCACCTGGGTGGCTCAGTCGGTTAAGTAGCCGACTTTGGCTCAGGTCATGATCTCTCAGTTTGTGAGTTCGAGCCCTGCATCAGGCTCTGTGCTGACAGCTCAGAGCCTGGAGCCTTCTTTGGATTCTGTCTCTCTCTCTCTCTCTCTCTCTCAAAAATAAATAAAAACATATTTTAAAAAAAGAAGGTTGGATGTTAATTCCATTTTTAATTTTTTGAAGAGCCTCCATATTGTTTTCCACAACAGCTGCACAAACTCACATTCCCACCAACAGTGCATGAGGGTTCCCTTTTCTCCACATCCTCGCCAACACTTGTTATCTCTTGTCTTTTTTGATATTAACCATTCTGACAGGTGTGATATGATATCTCATTGTAGTTTTGATTTGCATTTCCCCGGTGATTAGTGATATTGAGCAACTTTCCATGTGTCTTTGGAAAAATGCCTGTTTAGATCTTCTGCCAGCTTTTAAATTGGATTATATGTGTGTGAGGGGGGAGTTTATATTGTTATATGAGTTCTTAATATTTTTTGGATATTAATCCCTTATCCAAAATATCATTTACAAATATTTTCTCCCAAAAGGTAGATTGCCTTTTCATTTTGTTAATGGTTTCCTTTGCTGTGCAAAAGCCTTTTAGTTTGATATAGTCACAGTGATCTACTCTCCCCACACCCCCTTTTTTTGGTCATTTCCTGAGGCCGTATGAGCTAGTAATTCCACTTCTGGGTATTTACCTGAAGAAAACAAAGCCACTGATTTGAAAAGATACATACATCCCTATATTTATTGCAGTATTATTTACAATAGCCAAGATATGGAAGCAACCTGAGTGTCCACTGATAGGTGACTGGATAAAAAAGATGGTGTGTGTGTGTGTGTGTGTGTGTGTGTGTGTGTGTGTGTAATGGAATATCACTCATCCTTGAGAAAGAATGAAATCTTTGTGTTCACAACAACATGGGTGGACCTAAGTGATAGAAGTCAGGCAGAAAAGACAAATACCATATGATTTGACTTACAGGTAGAATCTAAAAAACAGCTGAACAAACAAAAACAGAAACAGACTCATAACTAGTTGCCAGAAGGGAGGAAGATGGGGAGATGGGCAAAATAGGTGAGGGGCGTTAAGAGGTACAAAGTTTCAGTTATAAAAGAAGTCAGTCACAGGGATGAAAAGTACGCTATAGGGAATATAGTCAATAATATTTGAATAAGCTTGTATGGTGATGGATGGTAGCTACACTTATTGTGGTAAACATTACATAATGTGTGTAATGGTTGAATCTCTACGTTGTATACCTGAAACTAATATTTTATGTCAACTATACTTCAATTTTAAAAATATTTGAAAAAAAGAAGGTTGAAACCTGAAGGGGAGAGTGGTCTTGACAAAACAAAAGCAGAGAAGCCCTGGGGAGAGCAGGCCTGGTGCGCTCAGAAATAGTGGGGAGGGCAGTGTGAAACGAGCAAGAGCATATTGCACAGAAGTGAGAGGCCAGATCTTGGAGGTTTTTATAGGCTCGTGTGATAAATTTGGCTATCGCTGTCGGTGAAATGGGGAGCCATTGTGGGGTTTGGAGGCAAGGAGCAAAATGATCCAACTCAGGGTTTATTTTATTAAAAAAAAATTGTTAATGTTTATTTACTTTTTGAGAGAGAGGGAGAGAAAGTGTGCAGGTGGAGAAGGGGCAGAGAAAGAGGGAAATGCAGAATCTGAAGCAGGCTCCAGGCTCTGTGCTGTCAGCACAGAGCCCAATGTGGGGCTCAAAGTCATGGACCACGAGATGATGACCTGAGCTGAAGTTGGACGCTTAATTGACTGAGCCACCCAGGCGTCCCCAGCTCAGGTTTTAAATCAGTTACTCTGGCTGCTATGCTGAGAAGAAACCATAGGGAGTTTAGGGTAGAGGCAGGAAGAAGTCAGGAGGCTGTTGATAAAATCCAGATGAGTGATGGTGGCTTGGTCCATGGTAGTAACAGAAGGGTGGAGGAAAGCAGTAAGATTCTGTGTGTGTGTGTGTGTGTGTGTGTGTGTGTGTCTGAGTTTTAAACCATCGTGAAATATACATAACATAAAACTTACCAGTTTAACTATAAGTGTACAGTCCAGTGACATTAAGTACATTTGAATCATCATACAACCATCTCTCCCCATGGTCCATCTCCAGAACATTTTCGTCATCCCAAACTCTTGGATACGTTTAAGGCAGAGTAACATGCTTCCTGACAGATTGGACTGGGATGTGAGACAAAGAGAAGAGTCAAAGACAACTCCAAGACCATTGACCTGAGCAACTGGAAAAATGGAATTGCTGTTGACAAGATGGAGAGGATGCATGTAGCAAGTCTGGGGAGGAAGGAAGAGAAGGAGTTCAGATTTCCTCATGTGAATTGGAAATGTCCACTAGACATCCAAGTGGAGAATTTGAGAATGCGTTTGGGTATGCAAGCCTGGAATTCTCACTGGAACGGGATGGAGGTATACATTTGGATGTCATCAGCAGATAGATGGTTTTTAAGATGCAGAAAGGAATGAGATAATCAAATGAGTGAATGAGACAGAGAAAAAAAGAGATCAAAAGCTTTGGGGGCAGGCTATCCTTAGCCCCAGTCTAAGAGGTTAAGGTAAGAGAAGAAAGCTGTGAAAGAGAGAGAGGAAACAAAAGCCAGAGAAGAGTATTAAGTGCTGTGGAGAAGCCACAGAATTACCCATGGAACACAGGGGCGTGCACCTATATTCCATGACCCTAACAAGAGAAGTTTTAGGGAAGTGGTTGGGACAAAAGCTTGGTTGGAATGGGTTGAGAGAAAATGAGAGAAGAATTGAAAGCAACAAGTAAAGACTACTCATTTCTAGATTATATTGTAAATGGGGAGCAAAGCTGATCAAGGAAATAAGATCAAGCGTAGTTTCTTTTGTTTTTAATGGGGAAAGTAACAGTATATTCATATGCTAATAACAGTGATCCAATGGAGAGGGGAAAATGGTGAGTCAAGAGAGGGAAGGAGCATTTAAAAATTTTTGAATCTGAATACCTCCACAGGGGACCACAGTTTTTGCCACTTTCTAAACCATACTCTGACCTATTCGTTCATTTGTATGACCTACATTTGATTTTTCATCTCTTGGCCTGGATAGATATAGATCTATATGGGGCTCTAAACAACATTGGAATCAATTGTCAAGAATGTAAATTAGACCTAGTCCTGCCAGCAGACAGACAGACCACCCCCATGTGCTAATGTACTTTTTTCACAGGAGTGTTTTTGACCATTTGTTCATGCAGACGCTACCAGAAAATTGACAGTCAGAAGCAATTGAGATCTGAAAACCTATTAATACACAATATAGTGCAGATTTGGGGGACTCAGTAATTTATTTTATTTTAGTGTCTAGAAGTGAACGTTGGAATGGTCCTTGGAAAATGGATGGTTTCTGGGTACAGGCAAAGGAAGAAAGAAAGTTATTAAATTGGGAGTAAGGGATAAAATTGTGGGAGCAAAGATGAGTTTTTGCCTGGGCTTGGACTGGAACTATGTGTCCATGGTGAAATGAGATGCTTACCACTAGACCACCAAAGTGCCAGGGACCCAAAGACTGAGCAATGGTAATGTCCCAATCAGCGAAAGGCAAACAACGAATGCATGAATCTAGGTTTGGAAGGTCAAATTCTATGAAAGGAAAGGGAGCTAAAATATACCTATTACTGTACTGAATATCCTTATTCTTATCCACCTAATTACCCTGGAGGGATGAGCTATAGGGATTAAATATGGTGGCCAGCTTCCATGATGGCTCAGGGAGCCCATCCTCTTGGTGTTCATTCTTCACCTTGTACTCTATCCTGGAAATGTAATCTGTAGTAGTTGGATCAATATGCTTTTAAGCCCCAGCTTCTGGTCGGATTACACAAATGAGGAGCCCTGGAAGGAAGTTGTGGTGAGGTTGCTTTGAGCTGGCTATGTCCCTCAAGAGCAGATCATTGCTCCAATCAAAGAGGTCTCTGCTGTCCTTAAATCTCTCTCACTTTTCTGGTCCTTTTGGACCTAGGGTTGGTGACAGTTCCAATACTGTTGGACCCTGTTTCCTGTACATCCTTTGTGGTTCCCTGACCCCCATCCACACCTTTGTAATTGGTGACTTTGTCAATGAACACTTTTCAAATTATTCTGCTTTTAAAATGTCATGTTTCATATTGGATCCCTGACTGCTACAGTGATGAGTATGAGAAGTGGCTCCAGGAAAGAGTCAAAATTGGATCTGAGATTTATTTGGTCATCTATTTAGAGGCCCAAGGATAGCTTTATTGCTGGGGGAAATAACTCAATAATCAATTCCTTTTATTATCATCGGCAGGAGCCTAGAATGGAGTGCAAAATGCTAGCTGCGTGGAGCTTCTCTAAAGTCTCAGGATGAAAATCAGCACAACCCCCCAGGAATTTGGAGTGATGCCTTAACACTGTGCTGATAATTATGTTTAGTTTGAAAATAGCTGCTGGCCAGGGGAGCCTGGGTGGCTCCAGTCAGTTGAGCTTCCGACTTCAGCTCTGGTCATGATCTCACAGTCTATAGGTTTGAGCCCTGTGTCAGGCTCTGTGCTGAGAGCTCGGAGCCTGGAGCCTGCTTCCAATTCTGTGTCTCCCTTTCTCTCTGCCCCTCTTCCTCGCACTGTCTCTCTCTCAAAAATAAACACTAAAAGTTTTTTTTTTAAAAAAGAAAATAGCTAGTAGTGTGCTCCTAGTGAAGACTGAATGGTCAACCATGGATCATGAAATATTTAGGTGATTCAAACTGCCTATCATGAGCTCAGTGTTACCTGATACACAGAACCATAAAGTTAGGTATGAATAACAGTAATTCATCATAATGTGGAAGTGTTTTATTTGTAAGTAGCCCCCAGTAGATCTAGAAGGCTCAAGATAGCTTCAGGAGCAGATGCCTTATATGTACATGGTGCCTGTTCTTTCTGCTTCTACTTCAGTCACATGAGGGGCCTCTGAAGGAGGTCCTCATCACACCTGATTTCTAGATTGATCCGCATCCTAAGCATATATGAAAGGGAAAATATACAGCCATTGTGCTATAGCCACGTTCAGAGGACTCCCGAAAGAAAGCGCTGAAATAAAATCCTTCCAGCACGCCAAAAAGTGCATCAGTTTGCTTCCTTCATTAGGAAGAGATAGTATGAGATATTGATCTGCAATAACTAATGGGCAGTGCAAAAAAAGTTGGTCTGCTCGTCAGGAACACGGAAAGAACAAGGTCAGAAGATTTGTGACAAGATCTGGGGGAGAGGATTATGGTTGAAACTCTTGGAATGAGGACAGAATGGAAAGATAAAATCAGAGGTCCACAAAATGATCCACGTCTAACATACTCTGCTGCCTTTCCTCAGTTTTGTTTGTGTTTGTTCAGCAGTTCTCCAAATATTCTTTTTTTGTTTTAATTTTAATGTTTATTTTTGAGAGGGAAGGAGAGAGAGAGAGAGTGACAGAGCATGAGTGGGGGAGAGGCAGAGAGACACACACACACACAGAATCCAAAGCAGGCTCCAGGCTCTGAGCTGTCAGCACAAAGTCCGACGTGGGGCTCGAACTCACAAACTAAGATCGTGACCCGAGCTGAAGTCAGATGCTCAACTGACCGAGCCACCCAGGCGCCCCTGAATATTCTTAAGCATCATGTCCCATGATTCAGAAGCACCTGGCTTAACCAGAGAAATAGCCTGCTAAAGGGTCTGTTACTCTGACATCTGGAAGATAACGTCTTACAGTGTTGGAGTGGTATCCTATAGGATGCAATAAATGTCTTAAACCACAACAAATGTGTAGCCAGGATGCATAAGTTGGGGAACTAAGGAGTGGAGTTTGGAGTGGCCTTTTTCACCATTTTACCTAATAACCCACTGGCATATTGTTCTTTACCTGTGATCTCGAGTTTGGTGGGTTTGGAGATTTCAGTGCCCAAGAGAAGAATCTCCTTCTTAGGGAACACCGGAAGTTGAGACTGCCCTCTGGCATTTTTGGATTCCTTGTGTCACTGAATCCATAGGCACAGCAAGGGGTCAATGGAGCTGAGATGAGTATCCTGATTACCAGGAAGAAGTTGGATTGATTCTTCACAGAGAAGACAAAGAGGACTTCAAAACCCAAGGAATTTACTAGCGTTATTTCCCAATATTCATAATGGTCCTGGTCAGTGGAAAATCATAACAGCCTATAGAGACAAGACCAACTAAGGACCCAGATCCCACAGGAATGAACATTTGGGTTATTTCATTAGATAAAGCACCTTTTTCAGCCCAAGTGTTGACTGAGGCAAAGGGAAACATAGGATGGATGGTGATAGAGCATATCTGTGATCAACTGAGGACAGCGCAGCTCTGGTCGTGGGAATTGTAGCAGCTGTGTTTTCTGTGATTCTTCTTCTCTCCTTATTTCCTTCCCTACCTTACTAAAAGAATCCTAATGGTTGGGGAGCCTGGGTAGCTCAGTTGGTTAAGTCTCCAACTTTAGCTCAGGTCATAATCTCACAGTTTGTGAGTTTGAGTCCCATGTCGGGCTCTGGGCTGACAACTCAGAGCCTGGAGCCTGCTTCGGATACTATGCCTCCCTCTCTCTGCCCCTTCTCACCCATGCTCTGTCTCTGTCTCTCTCAAAAACAAACATTAAACAAATTATAAAAAAGAATCCTAATGGTTAATTTACAAAGTTTCAGGTGGAAGTATGACCACACTGATATCACCTGGTGATAACATGCTGACTGATGGGACTCCATTGCATCCCCTGCTCTGGGGGGACAGACCAGAGGCTGAGGGGTGGATTGTACTGGGTATCCTCTGTTTGAACCCCTCCTCCATTTTCCCAGGATGATGGCTAATTTAATCTTCTCAACAACCCTATAGTAATAATAGCTCTTCTCGATTACCCTCTTCCTATATACCTGGCATTGTTCTAGGTGCTTTCCATGAATTGATTCAGTTAACCCTCACAGTACTCTTTCATACTAAGTGTCTCCCATACTCCCATCTTGCAGATGAGGAAACTTAAAAAACAGTTTAGTAACTTCCCCAAACCCGCAAAGTTAGAGATTAACTTCTGCTTTGTAAGCCTTCTCAAAGGTGTAAGGTATGATTACCTTGGTTTTGCAGACAGGAAAGCAAAGACTTGGAAGAGTAAATAAAGAACTCATCCCAGATAAAAGCAGCCCCATGGTGAAGGTTCAAACCCAGGTCTGTCTAACCTCAAAACTCATGTCTGACATACTCTGCTCCTTAATGCTTCATTTTCAGGTGTTAATATGAGAAAGGGATGACTGGGAAATAGGTTCAATGGACATAAAATATTAAATAATAAAATATTAAAATAGTTTTAAAAGAAATGTGATGGATCTGATTGAAAATCCCTGCTAACATTTTCTAGGAGAACATTGCTTTTTGAATCATGTTCTTTTTTACATTTATTAGCTGTCATTAGCCCTGATCAAGGTAAAGTAGAATACAGTGGTCACTTATCATTCACAGACTGAGGAAATGCACAAACCAGACTGGGGAGAAGAGCCTGAGAAGGGAAACCACACTGGCCAGGATGCCAGTAACTTCTTTTTACTTTAGTGACAGTTTCTCATCCTTCCACTAGTAAAGAAGGGCATAGTCAAGACCTAGTATATGCTTTATAATAATTTATATCCCTCCTGCCCTCGAAAATTTCCTCCACCAGCCTCATCTATCCAATGTCATGGACTAACAGCTCTCTCACAATGATGTGCTTTTCAGATAATACCATCCAGTCGATTTTCTGCTGCTGTTGCTGCTGTTCCGTGCAGAAGCGGTAAGTCTACTTCTAGGGGCAACTTCTTAGAAATTAATTCATTCTGTTTCTTTTTAAAAAAAAATTTTTTTTAATGTTTTATTTATTTCTAGGAGAGAGAGAGAATGTGAGCGGGGCGGGGGGGGTTCAGAGAGAGGGAGTCACAGACTCTGAAGGGCTCCAGGCTCTGAGCTGGCAGTCAGCACAGAGCCCAACGTGGGGCTCGAACCCACGAACCGTGAGATCATGACCCAAGCGAAAGTCGGATGCTTAACCGACTAAGCCACCCAGGCGCCCCTCATTCTGTTTCTTTACTGTCTATTAAGTCTCCGTGTCTCTTTGTATCTGCTGTTCCCTTTGCCTGGGAAACCCTTCTACCGTTTCCTCCCCATTGAATGCCCACTGATTTAAAGGCGTAAGTCAAATTTCAGCTCTTCCATGATACATCCTGGATCCCTTTGACTTTAATTGATCCTTCCATTGCATTCCTACAGCCTGTGTCTTGGTTCTCTACTTAATATTTATTTGTGTGTATGCCGTTTACATATCTGTGTTCCACTATGTAATTTTTACACATTAAGGGCAAGAATCCTGCCTTATTTATTTGAATATCTCCCTCAAATGATCAGAGTGTCTTGCACTTTGATGCCCAGCAAAATTTTGACTCTCTGTATTTATTGTATAGAATAAATCCAAAGTAGCTTGATAATAGTAATAGCTAGCATTTAATGGGAGGTCCTCTCTGTCAGACTGTGCTAAGAGGTTTGCATTCATTAGCTCAAGTGTCTTTCAAAAACACCTATAGTTTTTACCATCTCCATGTTACAGATGAGGGGTTGAGGCTTAGAGAGATTCTGTTGCTTCCTCAAGTCACACTATGAAATGGTAGAGCTGGGATTCAAACTCTGGTTCTTAATCATGACACCGTGTCTATTTATAACAATGGATACCATCAAATGAAGTAATGCATGTCAAATGATAAACACTGTGCCTGATGCAGAGTAAGTTTTTCATTATCATAATTATCTTTTTATGCCCTTAATATGCACCAGGCTCTGCATTCTTCACTTTTATTCTATAGCAACTCTATATGCCCTTAGCATCTCTAGCTCCTCAATAAGGAAAACGCAGTTCTGAGAGGTAGTGACTGACCCATGGAAATGAAGTTAGGAAGTCTTCTAAGTAAGAAAGAGGTTGGAAAAAGACCTGGAGTTTCCTACTAATTTTGAGAACAATCTAGTGAAGTCAACGGATATCACCTGAATGCAGATAATCATTTGTAATTATGGTTGTTTTTCAATCTCAGACAAGTAAGAACACAAATAAGCCTAAGCAAAGATGAAGAATTTTCAGAAAGATACACTCAGCGTCGCAGGCTATGGTTCAGCGAATTGCCAAGTAAGAAGCGAGTGAGTATCATCTTGCTGAGGGAGAAAGAACTGAGGAAGCTTGCATTTTAGGGTCTGTTCTCCTCAAGACAGTGTTTGCTGCTGTGCTCAGAATCATGCTCGGCACATAACAAGTGTGCGATAAATGCTTAGTGAGTGAATGTCTTAGAAGAAAGCACAAGAGAAAAAGACCAGTTAAAATAGCCAACGCTGCTATGTTTGGGTAGAGCTTGAAACTGGACAGTGAATGGGGAGAAATGTGTTCCGGCTCTTGCCCTTTGTGAACCCAGGATTAATTTTCAGCTCGGTGTCAGAGAAAATAGTGTTCTTAAGACGTGTCATAAATCCAAACACAAGCTGATGGTGCGTGAAAGGGAAGGGCTGTTTTTCTTTTCTTTATTTTTCAAGAAGGAAAAAACCCATAAAATGAAGTGAAACTACTGGGGTAGAATTCAAATTTTAAGAATTGTGGCTTAAGAAATATCCGGGGGCACTTGGCTGGTTCAGTCCACAGGGCACGTAACTCTTAATCTCAGAGTCGTGAATTCGAGCCCCATTTTGAGCAGAGAGCTAATTTAAAAAGAGAGAGAGAGAGAGAAACATCCAGCACAATTCTGTCAAGAGAATTTGTGATCTTGAAAATTTACAGAAGGGCGAATGTGTTTCTGGATTTAAAAGTTGTTTGATAGTCATTTCCTATGTTTACACCACCCTGGCTTTTGCTTTGGTGCAACCGGACAGGAGAACTGGGGCAGTGCGCCAAAGGGTTGTATCTCTATTCTTTTTTAGTACGCATTGCTAAGACAAGAGTACAGCAAATCACTCCCTGGTTTTTGCAGTCCAACAGAGGCCACGTGCAGCCATCAAAACGCAAGCCACTGCCTCCCCTCCCACTCTCTGAGGTTACTGAAGAGAAAATCCAAGTAAAGGCACTGTATGATTTTGTGCCCAGAGAGCCGTGTGATTTAGCACTAAAGCGAGCAGAGGAATACGTGATATTGGAGAAGTATAATCCTCACTGGTGGAAGGCAAGAGACCGTTTAGGGTAAGAGTGATGCCATGGTCCTTATCAAATTCTGCTTTTATTCTCTGAAGACTCCTGAAATATAAACACTATGGCCCCTTTTATTTAGGTTTATTTCCTTCTGCCTGAAGTAGAACATGGCCCCACACCTCTTATCTGTATGAGAGAGCATTAGAGCACTGGGATTTCAGGCAGTCACAGCAGTGCATATACCTGGCTTCACATCCGGACGCTGTCACCTACTATTGTGTGTCCTTTGGCAAGCCACTTATGCTCTCTGAGTTTCCCTTTCTGAGTTTTCTTTCCTTACCTTTTGTTTAAAGATTATTTTTTTTTAATGTTTTTTATTTATTTTTAGGAGAGAGAGAGAGACAGAGTGAGCAGGGGAGGGTCAGAGAGAGAGGGGGTCACAGACTGAAACAGGCTCCAGGCTCCGAGCTGGCAGTCAGCACAGAGCCCGACGCGGGGCTCGACCCCACGAACCGCGAGATCATGACCTAAGCGAAAGTCGGACGCTTAACCGACTGAGCCACCCAGGCGCCCCTAAAGATTATTATTAAGATATCATTAGGGGCGCCTGGGTGGCTCAGTCGGTTAAGTGGCCGACTTTGGCTCAGATCATGATCTCACGGTTTGTGAGTTCGAGCCCCGTGTCGGGCTCTAGGCTGACAGCTCAGAGCTTGGAGCCTGCTTTGGATCCTCTGTCTCCCTCTTTCTCTGCCCTCCCCTGATCACTCTCTGTCTCTCAAAAATAAATGTTAAAAAAAAGATATCCTTGGCATATAACATTATATTGGTTTTAGGTATGCAGCATAATAATTCAACATATATTTGTGCAATGATCACAATATGTGTAAATGATCGCATATGTCACCATGCATAGTTAGAAAAATGTTTTTCTTGTGATGAGAACTTTTAAGATTTACTCTGTTAGCAACTTTCAAAGATGCGACATAGTATTATTAACTATAGTCACTATGGGGTTTAATGCATCCCATGACTTATTTACCTTATAACTGAAACTTGTATCTTTTGACCCCATTCACCTATTTCACCCACCTCCTCCTCCCTGTCTCTGGCAACCACCAGTCCGTTCTCTGTAGCTATGAGCTTGTTTTTTTTAATAAAAAAAATTTTTTTAGATGCAACATATAAGTGAGATTATATAGTGTTTGCCTTTCTCCACCTGACTTAT
The DNA here is from genome assembly GCA_017311185.1 of Proteles cristata cristata. Taxonomy (NCBI): domain Eukaryota; kingdom Metazoa; phylum Chordata; class Mammalia; order Carnivora; family Hyaenidae; genus Proteles; species Proteles cristata. The sequence continues at coordinate 281,375 of JAESUZ010005468.1, forward strand.
TCCCTAGCACAATGCCCTTGAGATCCATCATTTTATTGCAAATAGCAAGATTTTCTCCTGTTTTGACCAAAAATATTCTTTCTTTAATCCATTCATCCATCAATGGACACTTAGGTTGTTTCGATATCTTGACTATTGTACATAATGCTGCAGTGAACATGGGGGTACATAGATTATCCATGCCTGACTGGAGTGTGAGGAACCCAATTCTGAGGGGTCTCTGGGCTGCCTGGGAGAGAATGCTGACTTTGACCTCTATTCTTTGTCAGGATTTAGAAACCATAAGTATATAAGTATTAGAAGTATCTATATTACATACCTCTTCATTTAATTGTATTTTCCTGATGATTTGGCTCTCTTACCAATTTTTAGTTTAATTTTCTTAATGTTTTTTTATTTCTTTCTGAAAGAGAGAGAGAGAGAGAGACAGCATGAGCAGGGGAGGGTCAGAGAGAGAGGGAGACATAGAATCTGAAGCGGGCTCCAGGCTCTGAGCTAGCTGTCAGCACAGAGCCCGACACGGGGCTTGAACCCACTAACTGTGAGATCATGACCTGAGCTGAAGTCGGATGCTTAACTTGACTGAGCCACCCAGGAGCCCCATCAGTTTTTAGTTTAGACTCAACATGTGATAGAGACTTTTCTCTGGGCAAAAAGGTATGAGTAGGTTCAGGACAGTGTAATTAACCCTCCAGCAGGTGGACATTGGTATGACTCAGACCTAAAAAAAAAAAATTAATTAATTTTTAATTTCAGACTTAAAAAGTAAATATCATTTTTTTATAATATGCAGCCATGATAAAGAATGCCAAATCCCTGCTTTGCCTCACCCCCTAACCCAAGCATCATTATTAACTCAGTGAGTCTCCTTCTAGAAAATTTTCATTATACTTTCATGCACATATTGAATATATGTTATTGTTTGCAGACTTAGTTAACCTAATTCCTTACCCTGCTTTATTCGTTGTTTTACACCTTGCTTGTATTCTCAATAATGTCATGGAGATCTTTTTGTAATTTCATAACTTCAAATTTTGTTGGCGAAGGTATAGAAAAAGAGAAACCCGTGCCCCCCTGATGGGTGTGTAAATTGGTTTATTTTCCTTCAACGGCGATTTGCTGTATCTTCTGGGAGATGCACGTACTTGGTGACTGAGCAATTTCCCTTCTTGCCATCTGTCTTAGACAAATACTTTTCCCTGTGCACAAGAAGGCATGTGTGTGTATTTCTGTGCATCTTTGCTGGAATAGGAACATGGCTTAACTGGAATATCCATTCAATCTATCCTGCAGCAATTAAAAAGAATTATGTCGATATCTTTGTGATTGCTGTGTTTTAAATTGAGTCACTGTGACATCCCAGTGATCACGTAAGTACCGCTTTTCCTCTTTGAAGAATTCTGGTGTCATAAAACATCTGAAACTACTTACATTATAAGTCAGAGTCGTAGTATTTATCACACAGAGATTTTGGTTGAATGTGGACATGAAAACCCTTTCTTTTTCGTTTAGCAATTTAATCAGTAAAACAAGTTTGATTTCTCCCTATGTCTGTGAGGTTTTAAAAAGACTGTTGTCACATAATGCCACAAAAATGACAAGCATTTTGATGGCTGCTTTGTCTTTTGTTGTAGGAATGAAGGCTTAATCCCAAGCAACTATGTGACTGAAAACAAACCAACCAATTTAGAAATATATGAGTAAGTCTCCTCCAAAATATGCTCTATGGTTAATCTATGAAAATCAGATACCTTTGGGCTGCTTACGAGTATCGATGCTGATTTTGGTCTAGAAAAGGAAAAGAAAGTAACACATCTGGTTGCTTTTAGCTTGAGAGATCGTCGATCCGTTTTTTTTTTTTTTTAGTGCTTTTTTTTAAACGTTTATTCATTTTTGAGAGAGACAGAGCGTGAGTGGGGGAGGGACAGAGAGAGACTGAAACATAGAATCCAAAGCAGGCTCCAGCCTCTGAGCTGTCAACACAGAGCCCAGTGCAACCTTGAGATCATGACCTGAGCCGAGGTTGGAGGCTTAACCAACCGAGCCACCCAGGTGCCCCAATCTTCAATCCTTTTAATGGTTGATTCAGAAACTCATTTTTCGTCAACTTCTTTTTTGGTTTTGTTTTGTATGGCCACTTTTTTTGGTTTGTTTTAACAGTGACAGCCTGGAAACGAAGCCCTCATCTTGTTATTATATGTCCTAAATGGAAAAGTAATTCTCTCAAAAATGACGTTGATTGTTTAATGTGTGGTAAACGGAACCAATGTAAAGACACACCACTACATTTTGGCTCGTGTTGGGAAACGCTGTAGAAATAGCTGAAGATGAGAAGTAGGCTAATCTGCATTTTGCGGGTAGCTTTTGGCTTGTTCGCTAGGGTTCTGCTTAGAAATCTAGTTTTGTTATAATGATACATTTGGAAGATGGAGGTTTTAGGAGTCACTTTTCTAGCCCCTCATTCTGCAGATCAGAAACTGAGGCTGCAAAAGTAATTTACAGGAAGGGAGTAGCGGGCTGGGAGCAGTGCTGGTCTTTTATAAATTCAGGTTTGCAGTTTTCGCCTTTGATTGCCCTCCCTGCAACCTAGATACTGGCTTTGTAATTAGCACATACCTCCAGCAGGTGGCGGTAGGTGATGTGAGTTGAGACTTTGAGACCGGTGCTTCTCCGAGAACCCCACAGCAAATAGAAATTGAATGACAGCCCCTGCCCCAGCCCCCAGGTGTCTGCCTTGTTACTAACTTAAGTCCACCTGGAGGCCAGACTCAGTATATCTCTCCCCTAAAGCAAATCCAATTCTTTTTTAAAAAAATCTTTAATGTTTTATTTATTTCTGAGAGAGAGAGAGAGAGAGAGACAGCATGAGTAGGGGAGGGTGAGAGAGAGAAAGAGACACAGAATCAGAAGCAGGCTCCAAGCTAGCTGTCAGCACAGAGCCTGTCGGGGGACTCGAACCCACGAACCGTGAGATCATGACCTGAGCCAAAATCGGACACTTAACCAACTGAGCCACCCAGGCACCCCGAACAGATCCAGTTCTAAAAGCATTGGTGAATAATGTAGACTTCATTAGAGGGGAGAAAGGGATGACCACAGGACACATGACTCCATCCACGTGACTTGACCAGGCTTCTCCATTAGCTACTTGTATTCTCTCTCCCAAGTCACCCTCCTTACTGCCATCACAGATCTCTCTTCTCCTTCCTTCACTCAGCTTGTCATGCCCCCTCTCTTGACCCGAGTCATTTAGCTCTACTGGGAAATTCGAGTCTCCACTCAATAGGATAAAGCCCTCAGGTGGCTGAACACCCTGTCCTAAGAACACAATTCCACTACCATGGGTCCAGCGTACCCCTCAGGGGGCTCACCACTGCCCCTAGTGGGAGCTGCCCAACACAGTAGTCTCCTGGAATGCCAGGTCAGGGGAAGTTCTTTTCGAAAATGTCCCATTAAGAAAAATTAGAAAAAGAAGATTTTCCTTCTATACCGTAAACCCAGTTCAGAACTTCCAGGAGATTAAAGGAGTTATATGTGAAGGTACCTAACACAGTGCCTGGTAGTTAGTGAGTGGACACTCACTAACCAACAATGTGTCTTTCCCTCCTTTCATGATTGACGAATTTGCTTGCTACTACCCTCGTTTAGCCAAGGTTTGGAGCCTGTAGCTTATTTATACTGTAGATATTGGGTAATTTGAATTAAACTGCTCTGAACTTACAATAGTCATCTCATTTTCTTGGCTTTGATTTATATGTCTTTAAAAGTCATGTTCTTTAATTACTCCAATTGTGAGAAAATTAATTATTTCTGTTTCTTTTTAAAGGAGTTTATTAAAATATAGATATAGTAATTATCAATATAAATCATTAAAATATATCAAGCACTTACTAAATGCCAAGCACTGTTCTAATAACTGTGTAGAGATTACTGCTTTAGTTGGAAATAGTGTGCTGTGGGCTTTGAAACTGGAGAAATCTATGGGGCACCTGGGAGGCCCAGTCTGTTGAGCGTCCAGCTTTAGCTCAGGTCATGATCTCCCAGTTTGTGGGCTCGAGGCTGGCATTAGGCTGGGCTCTGTGCTGACAGCTCAGAGCCTGGAGCTTGCTTCAGATTCTGTGTCTCCCTCTCTCTCTCTGCCCCTGCCCACCCTGCTCTCTATCTCTCAAAAATGAATAAATCTTTAAAAAATTAAAGAAACTGGAGAAATCTGGGTTCAAATCCCGACAGCACCTCTGACTAATGCTTGGCCTCTGGGCAAAGTTACCGAATGTCTGTAAACCTCTACATGCTATGAAAACTGAGAACCATAATACCTATCTCATACAGGACATAGTAAATACTTGATACATTCTAGAACTCTGAAGCTAACAGGAAGAGAATTTTAGGTTGCCTGCTCTCAGAGATGTACTACATTTCATCGTTACTTTAGGCACTGAGTCACTTCACCCTATTCAATCTTTACTGACTGTACACTTCTGATGTACCAGACGTTAGCTGCTCTAGGCCCTGGAGATACAACATGGAAGGCGTAGAAGCAGTCCCTGTTCACAGAACCTACAGTTTTATGGGGGGGAGTAGACATTACCCAACCTCAGATTCACAAATAAGTATAAAATTTCAAATTTTGGCCTTTGGAAGGAACAGTATGGACACTGGGACAAATCAGTGGTAAAGGGGATATAATTTAGATGAGAGCGTGGGGTTAGGAAGACCTCATAAGGAAGTGACTTGAGGTCTAAAGGTAGTAGGAAGTCCTCAGGGCTGGAGGGGGGAAGGAATGCTTCTGTTTGTGTGGGCCTTTGACATCTCGGGAATCTTTACGTCTCAGGAATCTTTATACTCTGAAATATTTATGGCTGCTTTGGTTTTAACTTAATATCCAAACTATCAACATTACAATGTGAAAACCTGGTTTTCAGTAAGCCTTCAAATTTAACTTGCAAATCTTGATATATTGTTTACAGATCTAAAGCAGTAATTCAAACTCGACACACCGTGTCCTTAAACAAGCAGCTCTTTTATAAGCTCAGTTAATGAAATTTCCTGAAACATTTCGCTTGCATTACTAGACTGAATAAATTCAATTTTCTATTTAAACATTGTACATGCCTGACAGGGCAAATTTGCAATTTTTAGTAGCCCTTTGTAAGTCCACATATGACCCTGGAAGTCTAAGAAATTAAACTTAAATGTGGTAAGCCAAGTTCTGTTAACCGTACAAACATCATTTTAAAAAGTCAAATTTGCGTAAATTTCAAATTGTAAGTTAAAAATTAATTACGCATTTGAAACCGGAGGCAAAAACCTAATATGTGAGATTCACTTAAAATTATAGCTATTTTAAATTTTTTAATGATTATTTATTTGCTTTGAGAGAGAGGGAGAGTGCGCGTGCATGTGGGCATCTGCGTGTGATCAGAGGAGGGGCAGAGAGAGAGGGAGAGAGAGATTCCCAAGCAGGCTCTGGGCTATCGGTGCAGAGCCCGACAACATGGGGCTCATACTCATGAACCATGAGATCATGACCTGAGCTGAAATCAAGAGTCAGATGTTTAGCTGACTTAACCTCCCAGGCACCCCTTAAAATGGTAGAATCTTTAAAAATCAAGCATATTGTGGGGAACCTGGGTGGCTCAGTTGGTTAAGAGTCCAACTTCGGCTCAGGTCATGATCTCACGGTTTGTGGGTTCGAGCCCCGCGTCAAGCTCTGTGCTGACAGCCAGCTCAGAGCCTGGAGCCTGTTTTGAATTCTGTGTCTCCCTCTCTCTCTGACTGTCCCCTGCTCACACTGCCTCTCTCTCTCTCTCTCAAAAGTAAATAAAACATTAAACATTTTTAAAAATTAAAATAAATAAATATCAAGCATATTTCTTAGTCTGAATTTTACAGAAGTATAAGTCTGATTTATTTCATTATCTTTCTATGGAATGCTTAATCTTCTCAGGGCTAGAAAATCACTAAGAGAAGCAGATTTGCCTTCTTAGGTCTAATAGGGTTTTTAGGTTGGAAACTCAAGACCACAACATTGTTATTTGTTGATTCAGAGATTGGAACGGGGTACCTGAAGCTTATGTGTATATGAGATGTTTGTACTCAGCAACAGTAGGACATGCTGGATGGCTTTTTTTTTTTTTAATTTTTGGATGTTTTTTGTATGTTGGTAAAAGCTCTACCCCAAGCCCGCTGTCCACATCATTCGGGTTGAGTTTTACAATCAGCATTGTCTAGATATAAGAGTTGCAGCCTTACCTATTAAAACACCCCAGAACTCTTCTTTCAATGTCTGATTTAACCAGATGAAATTCTGAAATACCGTGCCCCCATCTCTTCTATGTCTCATCCATCTAATCTCTTTTCTGACTGATAAAATTCTGCATTATTTTAAAGGATCTTAAATTCATCATATACTTCTATCTGGCTCTTCTGTTACTACTTTGAAGTCATTCTTTTTTAAATTAAAATTTGTTTAACATTTCATTTTATTACTGAGAGAGAGAGACATTGCGCAAGTAGGGGAGGGGCAGAAAGAGAGGGAGACACAGGCTCCAGGCGCCCAGCTGTCAGCAGAGCCTGATGCAGGGCTTGAACTCATGAACCACAAGGTCATGACCTGTGCTGAAGTCAGACGCTTGACTAACTGAGCCACCCAGGTGCCCCTCTTTGAAGTCATTCTAATGACATCCAAACATGGATGAATTTTTAATTTATATTTAAGCAAAATTACTATATTCACTTACAAGTATCACTATAACAAATAAGTATGAAACAACAAAATTAACACCAATGTGATAGCAAGTGAGCAACATTTAGAAAAAAACAATTTATATAAACTTTTCCTTTTTTGAGTATCATTATGAAGTCTTGACTTTTCATAGCCTCAATGTATTTTAGTGAGTGATAATCATTGTTTTCCTTTTAGCCCCAAATTTCACAAATTAGTCAGTGGGGGCACCTTTAAACTCATCCCCTGGGTCTTTAACTCTGTCTCATTCATTTTGAGAACACTTCTTCTTTCTACACAAAGAGGTCTCAGACTCATCCTGAAATTCCTTAAAAAATACTGAATTCATTAAAAAGTACTGTATGATATTCACAGTTTCACATCACAGTTAACTCTTGTTCCCACTGGTGATGAGTAGTCCAATTACTTTGTCTGCAATCACCTATTATCATTCTCCCTTCTCTATGCTTCATCTTTTTTAAAGTTCATTTTCAACGTGAGGCCCTTAGTATGTTTTATGCCTGACCATTCCAGTTTATTGGTAGCTTTTTACTACTGCAGGTTAGGGGAAGTCCCCATGATATGATGGGCTCCATCCTCAAAGTCAGACATAGCAGTTTCATGTGGTCACCATTTGGCCTCCCCACCCCCCCCCCCGCCCCCGTGACTCAGTGCATGGTTATGTATGCATTCTTCCTTCCGCTGTCCACAAAAATAGCATTTCTGGTAATATTACATTAACTCCTTTTTTAAAACCTTATTTTAAATGAAAGCTTTTCCATTTTTCCCCTCTCTCACTTTTTCTACCATTTCCTCTCTCTTTCCTGTACAACATTTGCTTACCGACTAGGTCATGTCATATCAAACTATAGGTTTCAATTATACTCTTTCTTAACTATATTTCCTATGAATAGTTCTTATACATTTAATGATAGTGTCTCATACAGAGGAAATAGCAAGACAGGAGGCAGAAAGGGGCTTGGTGGATTTGAGGAAAGTGAGAATCCCAGCGTGGCCGAACCTTAGTATGGGGGGTGGGGGGACGAACAGGAGGGTGTGTGGAACAGAGCAACATATTTAGTTGTTCCATTTACGTTATTAAACCACTAACTTCACTACAAGCTAACATACTTAGCAGGGGGGATCAGTTGGGTCAGAGTGAGTTTTAATCTAGGAAAGGTAACACAGCATATATAAAAGCATGCAAATAGAAGTTCCCAAGAACGAAAGAAGAAATGGGTATTTTTTAGTTTGTCTACCAATGCTCAGTAAATGTTTATTGAAGATGATACCTTCTTAACCATATACCTTTCATGGAAATTTTCAGGAGATTAAATCACTCAAAATCATATACTATGTGTCAGAAAGTGGAATTAAGATATAGGATAAATTAGATTTTGGCTTGCAATTAATAGAACTGTATTACCCTAAATCAATGACACATAATAGCATGTTGTTGTTTATTGGAATGAAAAAAAGCACTCAACTCCCTAAGATTAGTTCTGGAGTAAAGTTTTTAGTAATGAAGGAAATGAAGGGATTTTTTTTCAGTAATAAAAAAATGGAATATAACATTTTAAAGTATTTTTATTGCCTTAACAGGTGGTATCATAGAAACATTACCAGAAATCAGGCAGAACGCATTTTGAGACAAGAGGTAACTCAGTTTATTTACGAATAACTTGTGAATATTTTCAGAATTTTGGAGAGATGTGCATGATGAAGATGTGACCCAACTAGAAAGTTTTTTCTTCCTGTTCTTTACCGTTCTAAAATTACTACAACTTTAGCTCTACTGCACATTTTCTGATAAGCCGTAAAGCAGATGTATTTGTATCAGATCATGTTTTTCATGGACTTTCATTGTCATTTTGGTAATATTTTGTTCCTTAAATGATTTCAACTCCACCATACTGAAACTGCTCATTCGCTCCCACGTGCATTCTGCCAGAAGAGTCTATATTTGAATTGCCTATATGCCTCTGTGTCTCAGGCAGCAAAATAGACACTCTGTCTTCATAAGCTTAGCTAAGGCTTCTTAAAAACACAAATATAGAAAAATACACAGTGCTGCTTTTTCTTTGTTCTTTGGGAACAAAAGGAAGATTGGGGGGTACAAAATATCAAACTCAGATCAAAACTGCTCTTTAGGTCAAAACAAAACAAAAGTGCACGCAGTTTCCAAAGGACGGTAAGTATGAACTGTGGGCAAATGTAGAGTCAAACCTAGAAACTAGGGAAGAGGTGTGTGTGTCATTTTGTACCGCTGTCGGATGTTGAGGAAATCTAGAAATATGGGTGAGAAAGAATCAGTTCTGTAATTAAAAAGTCAATGCCAGGAATGGCTCAGGACACAGCAAAGGTCCAGTTCCTAGCAGGGAGATAGACAAGAGTTTGAGGACACAGACTCAGTCTCAGGCAGTGATTGGAGGTTGGAGGTCAGGCCTGGCTTCCGTGGCTAGGAGGAAAGGGGGCGTGGCAGCAAGTGCAGTGCCCTTCTGGCGTGGTGGTGGCAGGCGGACTTCTGTAAAGTCATGTCAGTAGGCAGAACTGGAGCAGCCAAGTCTCTAGCAGGTCCATAGGAAGTACGTTAGTCGCAGGTCATATGGTCGCAAGATCACAGGGGCTGGGCAGGGTCAGACTGAGAGCTTCTGCAGCTGAGAGGAAGTCACAACAGAGCCAGGGTCTCACCTCCCTACAAAGACTAGAACAGCTAATTGCACAGCCCCTCCCCGCCCCCCCCGCCTCCCGCCCATAACCCAGATATCACAAATGGCAACATTAGGCCATAACTTTCTTTAACAAAATAAAACACTGCAGATACAACTGAAACCCATCCCTTCCCTCATCTGTTTCATCCCTGCCCGCTCTCCAGTAGAAGGGTGTGTTCCCATTGTGTCCATGTGTTTATATTTTTATCATATATATGTGCATAAACAACCTGTAGTGTTATTTTATGTGTTTTAACATTTGACATAAGGGAGATCATATGTATGTTGATTTTTTAAAAAAATTTTTAACGTTTATTTATTTTTGAGAGATGGAGAGCATGAGCAGGGGAAGGAAGAGAGAGAGGAAGACACATAATCTGAAATAGGCTCCAGGCTCTGAGCTGTCAGCACAGAGCCAGATGCGGGGCTTGAACACACAAACTGTGAGATCATGACCTGAGCTGAAATTGGATGGTTAACTGACTGATCTACCCAGGTGCCCCAATTTTTTTTATAAAATGTTTTTAATGTTTTATTTCTGAGAGAGAGAGAGAGAGAGAGAGAGAGAGACTGTCAGTGTGAGCAGGGGAGGGTCAGAGAGAGAGGGAGATACAGAATCAGAAGTAGGCTCCAGGCTCTGAGCTAGCTGTCAGCACAAAGCCTGTCACAGGGCTCGAATCCACAAATCGTGTGATCATGACCCAAGCTGAAGTCGGACGCTTAACTGACTAAGCCACCCAGGCACCCTGAGGCGCTCCAATTTTTAATGAAACATTGTATTTTTGTTTTTTTTTCACATGGGTACATAAAGATCAAACACAGTCCTTTAACTGCTGTATACTACTTCATTATGAGTATACCAAAACGTATTAAAAAAACATTCAAATTGTTTCTAACTTCTTAGCATTATGAACAGCACTGTTAAGAACTTTCTTGTGCAGATCATCTTGTACCCAAGGGCAAGTGTTTCTCTCCTTATACCCAGAAATGATCTGGTCAGAGTCTATGTGCGGATTTATCATTACAAGATATTTTGAAATCATGATTCAAAGCACTTGTCCTAAGTTGTTATACTCTAACAACAAATGAGAAACTGGCCCCCTACATTCTTGCCAACAGTTGGTAGCTTCATACTTTTGTCCAATTCATTGAGAAATTGTATATATATACACATATATTTTTTTAATTAAAAATTTTTTTAATGTTTATTTTTTTTAATGTTTTATTTATTTCTAGGAGAGAGAGAGAAAGAGAGAGAGACAGCATGAGCAGGGGAGGGTCAGAGAGAGAGGGAGTCACAGACTGAAACAGGCTTCAGGCTCCGAGCTGGCAGTCAGCACAGAGCCCGACGCGGGGCTCGAACCCATGAACCGCGAGATCATGACCTGAGTGAAAGTCGGACGCTTAACCGACTAAGCCACCCAGGCGCCCCTAATGTTTATTTTTGAGAGAGGGAGACAGAGTGCGAGTGGGAGAGGGGCAGAGAGAGAGAGGGAGACAGAATCTGACACAGACCCTGACGTGGGTCTCGAACTCATGAGCTGTGCGATCATGACCCAAGCTGCAGTTAGGTACTTAATTGACTGAGGTAGCCAGGCGTCCCCTGTATGTATATTTTAAAATGTGCATTTCCTTGATAAACAGTTCCATTGAATGATTTTCATGTGTGTGTTGGGCATCCTCTGCTGTTACATGGCTGCTAATAGCCATTGCTCATTTTTCTATATTACAGTGTTGTTTGCTTTTTCAACTGGTTAATATGTATTTAAAAGTATATTCTGAAAACCAGTCTTTTATGTTACCACTATATTCTCCTAATTTCTGGCTTAAAACTTTTTTCATGTTCTTTTCTTATTTTACATGTTAAAATGTGTTAATGTCAATTTTTTCCATTTTTATGATCTCTCTCCTTGTTTCTTTTTTTGGTACAATAAATTCTTTTCTCTCCTGAAGTAAAAAAGGGAATTTATATATATTTTTTAAATGCTTTAAAGATTTGCTTTGCATACTTAGGTCTTAATCTAAAATGCGTGTGTATGTGTGTTATGTGTATGGATATTTGAAAATATATACATATTTTTCCGTAGATCTTAAACTATTTTTATAATTTATATATTTTATATTTGTTTTTTAATGTATCTGGATTAAATCCTAATGGTCATGAGGCATTTAAATTTTTTTTTAAGTTTATTTATTTATTTTGAGAGAGACAGAGATGGTGTGAGCACGGGAGGGGCAGAAACAGAGGGAGAGAGAGAGAATCCCAAGTAGGCTCTGCACCATCAACGTATGGCATAACATGGAGCTCAAAGTCATGAAACCTAGAGTTATATGCTTGATTGAGCCACCCAGGTGCCCTGGTCACAAGGCATTTAAAAAATATACATGTAGCAGGATTCTCAGTCGTGACACCGAGGCTTTTCTTTCCAGGAAGTAACTTTATTTTTGCTGGCACTGCTCAGTTGGGTTTGTAGCCAAAGAACTGAGCCCCGAAAGCCACGTGGCATAGTTTCTTAATGTATTTTTTTACTTCTTTGTCTCCCATATATGGTAATACACAAGCATGTAGTCTAATTAAGTGGTCTCATGTTACAAGGTCATGAGGGATGTTGTCACATACGCGTATGGCCAGGTTGTCTTGAGTTTTTGTTTTTTTTTTTTCCTTAGGGAGGGGACCCTACCATGTTTATATTGCTGCATTGGGTTTCCTAATACTTTATTTAGGATTTGTCCTGTTTTGTTCACAAGTGAGCCTGACTTCTAATTTCCCAGTCTCTTTGTCTAGTTTCAGTATAAAGGCTATACTACCATCATAAAATGAATTAGGACATGAGGTTTTGTCTCTTTTTCCAGTCTTTAAAATAGTTGATATTGAATACAAGTTACTTGTTCTTGAAGTTGCGCGTATCTCTTATAAAATAGTTTGGACAGGCTGCTTTATCAGGTATTTGATTACTGATTTAATTTCCTTCCTTTCTTGTGATGTTTGATAATTTATATTTATGTGAAGAATTGCCTATTTTATATTTATTTTCAAATGTATTGCATATACTTTTATAGAAATACCTTATCATTTTATCTGTGTCATATTTCAACTGACAGTATGTTCATATGGTTTAAAAATCAAAAGATTCTGAAGTTTTCTTCCATCCTTGTCCCCAGGTCACCAATCCTCTTCTCCAAAGACAAACTTCTTTTTTTTTTTTTAATGTTTTTATTTATTTCTAGGAGAGAGAGAGAGAGAGAGACAGAGAGACAGAGAGAGACAGTGTGAGCAGGGGAGGGTCAGAGAGAGAGAGAGTCACAGACTGAAACAGGCTCCAGGCTCTGAGCTGGCAGTTAGCACAGAGCCCGACGCGGGGCTCGAACCCACGAACCACGAGATCATGACCTAAGCGAAAGTCGGACGCTTAACCGACTAAGCCACCCAGGCGCCCCTCAGCTACATTTCTTTTATCCTAGGAATGCTAAGCATCTCCGTATATATGAAATTTTATACATTTTGTCTCTCCATTTCTGTTTGTATCATTTGCAAAATTTTCAGTTGGCTTTTTAAAAAAATGCTTTCTTCACAATTTGTAGGACCTCTGTGGCTGTATTAAGGAAATTAGCTCTTTATGATATATGGCAACACTTTTCCCAGTTTTTCTGTTGTAATATTATCTTTTGCCATGAATAGTTTTTGAATTTTATGTGTTTGAATATATCAGACAAATCTTTGTAAAGCTAGGAATTTTGTGTCAGGTTAGAATCATCTTACCCCCTCCAAGCTTTTATTAAAAAAAAAATTCCCATGTTTCTTGATTATCTTAGTGGTTTTATTTTTAATGTATGCATGTCTGATTGATTTATAATTATTTCTGACATAGAATGAGGTATGATCTGATTTTATTGTTTTTCTGGATGGTTAGCAAGTGTTTACCTTTTCTGCATTGATTTCAGATGCCACTCTCATCCTAAACACAACTCCTATGTTGCACTACGTCTGGACTTACTACTTGCTTTTGTTGACCCATTTGTCAATTTATGTGATGCCTTTATCTGTTTTAAATACTGAGGCTTTCTTTGGTGTGGCTCACCTCCCTCATTATTCTTTGTCAGAAATATTCTGAAGATACGTTTTATATGTATGAACTTCATAATTTTTTTTTTTAAATTTTTTAAATTTTTTTTTTTATTTATTTCTAGGAGAGAGACAGAGAGAGACAGCGTGAGCAGGGGAGGGCCAGAGAGAGAGGGAGTCACAGACTGAAACAGGCTCCAGGTTCTGAGCTGGCAGTCAGCACAGAGCCCGACGCGGGGCTCGAACCCACGAACCGCGAGATCATGACCTAAGCGAAAGTCGGACGCTTAACCGACTAAGCCACCCAGGCGCCCCGTATGAACTTCATAATTACTTTGCCTAGTTTAAAAAAGCTTCCTACTGATGCATTAAATTTACAGAGCAATCTGGGGGAAGTTGTTTGGGCATTACAAATCTGTGTGGTTCGGGCACTGATTTGTTCTGGGACCCCTATATTAATTATTCATCTAGAAAACATTAAAATTAGGTCCCTACTTCAAGCAAAAATAAATCTTGGATGGATTGAAAACCTAATGAGAGGAGGAAACATCTTTGTACTTTAGGAGCATTTAAAATTTTTCTTCATATAGCTCTTGCAAATTTATTTTTAAGTTTATTTTAAGGTATTTTTTTGTTATTGTTGCTACTGTAAATGAGTGTATTTTTTTTTTTTTACCTGGGAAAACTCTTGAGTTCTGTGAATTAATTTTATAACTGATGACTTTGATGAATTAAAAAAAAATTGTAGTAGATTTTTAGTTGGTTTTCCTGCATTTCGGGTAGAGAATCTTACCAACAACAAACAGTGATAATTTTAAATTCTCTTTCACAGTTTATTTTAATTAAAACAATTTTTGTTTTTGAGAGAGAGAGTGTGCGTGAGCAAGCAGGGGTGAAGGGAAGAGGGAGAGAAAGGGGAGCTTAAGCAGGCTACACACTCATTGTGGAGCCTGACACAAGGCTCGATCCCATGACCTTTGGGTCATGACCTGAACTGAAATCAAGAGTCGGGTGCTCAACCAAAGGAGCGAAGCAGGTGCCCTCCCTCTTTTACAATTTAATGCAGTCTTTCTTTCTTTCTTTCTTTCTTTCTTTCTTTCTTTCTTTCTTTCTTTCTTTCTTTCTTTTT